>ML675641.1:2948407-3464855 GCA_007922155.1 Mesoclemmys tuberculata
GCTTACATTTAGTCAGCTAAATTCATATTTAGACACCTAATTCAGGGGCCTGATTTTCAAAAGTGCCGAGCATTCCCAATTCCTATGGGGAAAAAAGTGGGGTTTTTTTTAACTATTGGATTTATAAAGCAAAAAAATCCAACTGTCCTGAAACCTTAAACATTCCAGGTGCCTTGCAGGAAAGGTGTGTTGTTACAGGAATTCACCCCGCAGGGAAGGTAGAACCTTCCTTGGGGAAGCTCCAAGACTGTAATTAAATGCTCCTTAATCTTGTCAGAAGTCTCTATTGAGCTTTTCTCTCTTGTTTTTCTGGACAGGCAACCAGTACTGGGTTGTCAGTGGAAGCTATGTACATCCAGGTTCTCCTAGGAATATCCACGATCTGGGCTTTCCAAGACATGTTAAGGCAATTGACGCTGCTGTTTATGATCGGAAAGTCAAAAAAACATATTTCTTTGTAGGTGACAAATATTGGAGGTAAGCTCCCACCAAATAACCCAAGCAGCTTCTTTAAATGCCTTATTAACCCTTTACATAGGGAATTATGACAAAGCTGTGGCCACCCCAAACAGGACTTCATGGCTGGCATACTGCACTTCCCATTGTTAAGCTGCATTTCAGTGACAACAGAGATAAAACTGAGATCTCCCTTTTCCTTACAACACGGAGCTAAATAACATTTTCCATTTCTTGCTAGTAGAGTGTGCCTGTGGCACACAGCTGAGCACACCCAATTCCGTCCAGCAAAGGGTAGGGCACACCAACACAGTGACCAGTTCATTATAGGAGAATGATGTAATTTGGACGGGGATTGGCTCTGTGTTACAGGTTTGAACAGTGCTTAGCATTGCCATTAAAATTTATTTTCCTTGCCCTTCTCTCACTTGGGTCGGTGAGAATAGACAAATTGCTTTCGTTTTTGTTTCTAAGCATTTTTGTCTTCTCTGTCTCGTGCCCGAGGATCCATGCCCTAATTCAGAGTTCATCCCAGCATCTTTATTAGCACAGACTGAACCCCAGCGTCATTGCAAAGAACAGCTAATAGGGTTGCAACATAAATGCCGCAGTAATAATCTCGTCTGCATTCCAATCTCTGTTCTTGGTCCAAGTTTGTCACCTCTCTCCTTTTGAGTACTGGCTGATTCTTGTGTGGATGCAGGCTGGTACGGACCCCATGCTCAGGCTGGTCCCTGTGCCCATCTCCCACCCATGACTGAGTTCTCCATTTGGGCCTGTGATGTCACAGCAGCTCATGCATACCATGAGCAGCCTCCTCCAAGTGGTGTGTCTCGCTTCCACTGGTAGGAGAGTTGGTAGTAGGGGTGGGATTTCCTATCAGCTCCCTAGCCTAGCTGTGTGAGGGTGGAAAGACCAGCTCCTCATCTTGTTTCAACTCCTACCCAATCAGGGCTTGGAGGGCAGGGCTGACCTTTATACCATGAATGCTGTCCTGTGGAGTGAGGGGGTTCCATTCAATCATTTTTTAAAAATAAATTAAGAAAATATTTCTACAAATAGACGGGTTTTGTAATCACTCCATCCTGCAAAAAAACCCAATGCCTATTTCTTTTTGAGTGAGACTATCCCATAACTAAGTGCTCACCAAGGCCCTGTCCTACAAAGTTTTATGCATATGCTTAGCTCAAGTGACTAGTCTCACTGACAATTCATCAGCACAAAGCAAGTTGTGTGCAGAATTGTCCTTACAGGATGAGGGACCAGATGTCAAGGTTGCACACTTGGACCCCAACCCATTCCTTCCAGAGCTACTAAGCAGGAAAAACAAACTATTTAATCAGAATAGCTTAGGATAACAGTACATAGATTAGTAAAGGTGAGAGAATTCATACAGCCAGGATTTACACAATTCAGTGAGTTTACAGTAGCTCGTGGTTAGTGAGTTTTAGCTGAGGGCAGAGCTTACTTGTAAAAGTCAGTTGGACTCAATATTAAATATCACATGCTCATGTATTATTTGCATTTAATTTCCTTATTCAGGTATAATGAAGTCACTGAATCCATGGACAAGGGTTATCCAAGACGCATATCAGCCAACTTTCCAGGAATTGGCCATAAGGTTGATGCTGCTTTTCAGGGAAACGGTAAGTAGAAAAAATACTTTCAGATAGTTGAATACATGGGAAAATTTGCATTTCCATAGATTCAAGAATCATTATAGAAATTAATAGAGGTGTTCCTTTATGTGTCCATGTTTTACTTAGAAACAGCATTTCTGGAAAGAGAATGAATATTCATTTGAACAAAGTAATTATGTATCTTGTTTTTATTTCCAGGACATTTCTATTTTTTCCGTGGATCAACGCAGTATGAGGTTGACACCAAATCCAAGAAAGTTATTCGTGAAATGAACAGCAATAGTTGGCTTGGTTGCAAATAACATCAGACATAAAATGTTATGGTGCAAAAGAAACAGAACCCAATTTTGCATGCATTGGAAATGGTTTTTTGTTGTTGTTTTGTTTCTAATCTGTATTATTCATCTTTTATTGTGTGTCTGAGTCACATAAGAGGTGCGAATCCTGATAAATATTATTTTAAATGTCAAATTTAATGTATAATTTTAATTTGTCCTATTATTGTCTTTTGGCTATTTATTAATTTATTTGTCACTGAACAATAAAACTATTTTATGTCTGTGTCTATAACAGCCTTTGTTTCTTTTGGTCAAGAATCATGGTCTTTGTGGTCAGCAGCTCTAGAGACGGAGCCAGGGAATTTAATTAATTGCACTGCAGTCTGAACTCCTAGCTCAGCCTTTCAGGCAATATGATGACTTTAAGAGCCTCCATTAGCCGTAGAGAAGACGGGTAGGGAGAGGGAGAAGTAGATGGGCAGCTCCAGGGGAGAAGCAAGGGGAAATGATCTCAAGGGAAGGGGATAAATATTAGAAGATAGAAGCACAGCACAGGCATTCACTGCCTGCTTCGTAAGAGTTGATAATTCCACTATAAGAAACCTATGACCATCTAGGACTTTGACAGTCAGTGTTATGCTGGACACTGTGGCCTCCTAGAACTTCACTGTGCTCTGGTGCCAGAGCACAGGTATATCTACTCTGCTTATGTGAACTATTTCATGGGGCCTATGACACACAACTGAGCAGTTCTGAATCTATCCAGTAAAGGGTTGTTCTAAACAACTGAGCCTAACATCACACACTCCCTGAACTGTTATCATTTCATTGTGTCTTTTGTAATGAAGCAGAAGGGACTGATATAATCCTAGATAAAGGTATTGCTACAGATGGGAGTGTAGGTTGGTAAAGGCAGGAGACTTGGTGGCTCAGGGGCGTGACGATGAGCTATACCTTTCAGGCCTGTAGTCTGAATGCAGCCCAGGTCAAGTTATTGCCATCTGATGGCTGTCTGGTGGACTGTGTGAATGGGGTTGTTGGGGTTATTCCAGTTCCAACTCCACGGTTGTTTCCAAGACACTTAGTGCCACATCTTCATTCAAGACAGTTATGGGTCAGTTTGTAACTTTAAAATGTGCTCTGAATAAGGGGAGCAAACTAAAGAACAAGTTAGATATCTCATTGAATTCCAATTTCTATCCTAAGACAGCTTCATACAAAACACGAGTAAAACATTCGTCATCAATTATTAAATAAGAAATGTGTCATTCTTAATTTTTATATTACTTTAATCATGTTAGAAAATGGTAAATCTGAATAAATGTGTGTTAAGCTATATAATTGTTTCAGTAAATATGTATATAGAATCATAGAAGATGAGGGTTGGAAGGGACCTCAGGAGGTCATCTAGTCCAACCCCCTGCTCAATATATAGATATAGCAAATCCTCCTGGTTAGCAAAATATTAGCAATGGGAGGTATGTGCCTAAAGCCTTTGGATTATCTGGGCCTAGGTGCCTATCTGAATAAAAATCTGTCCATCAGTATTAGGATCTAGCTCATGTTTTAAATGATGGAGCAGAATCACTAAAAAGAGTAGTCCATCAGAATGATGCAACAGGATACTGAGGCTACTTGCAATGAGCTGCTGTGCCACCACTGTAAATGTTGGCTTTGTTTTATTACATAACACTCATGTTTCCTAAAAACTGCTAGCTTCTCATGCCTTCATCACGTAAACAGCCTACTGTGGTTAGAATGCAAAACTAAACTTTAAAATGTTCAGTTAGAGTAAACGAAGGGTTGGGGGCTAAGAACAATTCAGTCTGGGTATCTGAAAAATGGGTGAGATCTACCAGGTTGGGGAACACGGTCCTTAAGTAAAGTGATGCCTTACTGTTTGAGTCTAAATTTCCCAGGACTCTGGCGGATGCTTTGGCAACAGAGTCTTCACTGACGGGACTGCTGAGATGTGCTTAGACGGATTTGCCATCTCTAGTTTCTATGACTCTATTAAATACTTAGTTCTAGTTCTTTTAACAATGTAAATTTGGCTATTAAAAAGCATTGCTTGTAATTTGGGAATAATAAGCAAATTCCTGACAAACCGTTTAAAAAGACATAATTCAGTCTGGTTTACAGAAGACTCGGAAGCACAACCAAAAATACTTCCAATTCTGGGAGTTTTGGAGTTGCATCCCTTCAGAGGTTAGAGAATTTGTTGTCAGTATGATCGTTGATGATTGGAACTGGACATAGCTATGTTAGCACCTGGGGGAAATTGTTCATAGATAGAGCACTCAGCACTTTCCCTCTCAAAATCAGGCCCCTTTATGGTAGGGTGATCAGATAGCAAGTGTGAAAAATAAGAACAGAAGGTGAGGGAGTAAAAGACGCCAATATAAGAAAAAGCCTTGAATATCAGGACTGTCTGTATAAAATTGGGACATCTACTTTATGGTGTCTTAAATTGGGCATTCAAGAACATCAGTTACATTTGAGAACCTTGGCTATGTAGTGTAAGCCTGGTCCTGCTCTCACTGACGTCAAAAGGCATAGGCAAACCCCCTAATGATTGCATTCGGAGTCGGATCGGATCCTGAATATATACACACTGTGAGAATGTATCTCATTGCTTATTACTGGAAAAAAGCATATACCCTGTTGAGATTTTGCATATACAACCAGTTCATTGATCAATCTTGCCAGTATGTAGCAGTGGCCAGTCAGAGATGCTTCATAGGAAAGAGAAACAAAAGTTATAATGCTCCTAAAAGGAAATTTCCAGCAGAGGTGTGAGGTGGACCTCCCTGCTGGAGAAAACACTGCTCTTTGGAGGCCTGAATAGGAAATGAATTTTCAAAGGATTTGGAAATTCAGCTCCATCATTGCCCAGTCTGGCAGGGTTTTGTCCCCTCTCTAGATAGACACATATGCATGGAGATTTTCAAGTGAAACAAGTCTGACTTGGAAGTGATTCCTGCACAAAGGGATGTTAGTGGATCCAGCAGTCTTATTGTCACAAAGGATTAGGATTTTGGGAGGAACACACACCCTAGGCTGAAAAGGAAGGGAGATCCACCTGGGAGCCACATAGAAAGCACAAGCAAGGCAACAACCCTGCAACTAAACAAAGACTGTCTTGATTCACACGGACTGTCATTCTGCAGCTGTCAGACGTGCGGTCCATGCCTCTCCCTCCACGGCTGCCATCCTCAGCATCATGATACATACACGTCTCCATCTTTACCCACACTAGCCTCCGGGTTTGATAGTAAACAATGCAGCCAGGCGGATCTCAACATCTCTCAGTCAGATAGCACTCATCACTGATAGAGCCAGGGCAGCAGTTTTACAGTTCAAAAGCTCTTCATGTGTGAGCCCTCAGTCTTGTACTTTAGCCTGTGGCTCCCCCGTTGCTGCCAGAGTACACTGTGGCCAGAACAGAGGTGGGTGTGTGAGGCACCACCATGCACCTGGAATTTTCAGAACAAACCGTTCTCATTACTTTCCAGGAAAGCCAGGTGGGACCTCCACTCTGATCTTCCTCCTTTCCAGTGTGTATTTGTACAATTCAAAATAGTATTTAAATAGGCTAATTGGCAGCTTGCATGCACAGACACAGTGGAAAAGGGCCAGATTTTTAGACTGCTACTCAGCATTGGGCCCATGGAACGATGGTGTCGTTTTCTGGTGTTGTTACAGGGGGGCTCTGGCCAAAAGAATGTGGGTGATCATGGCATGGGAAGGGTTCGGGCAAAAGCCAGATAATGGCATGAGAAATTCCTGAGAGAGAGGCTCTGAGAAAGAAGACTGTAGCAATCAGCAAGTCAGTTCTCTGAGCAAGAGCAAGAGATTCTCATGGAGGTCACTTCACTCAAGGGCAAGGCCACAAAAAATATCTTGGTGGCTATGAAAGCTTCTATATGGGATGATATACTAAGAAAAGTGAATGATTTTAGTAGGTGATAGACAGCAGCAAGAAATGAAAAAAAAAAAAGAGGAAACAGCATAAAAGGGCAAAAGTTAGCCACAGGGCACACTTGGCAATGTTGCTGAGTCCTGCCAATTGAACAACCACAATAACCTCATTAAAACCTTCCCAATGTCCTGTGGATGGGCACTCCGATAGAGACAATGATGAGTGTTGAAAATGTAGGCTCCATGACCAAGTGTCTGCTTCCTCCTGATTCTCCCTCCTGTGTCTTGTTCCAACAAGACCAACCAACCATCCTGTGGGAGAAAGCAAATAGCCAAGACTCCAGCGTGCAATCTATCTCCTGGGGCTCCTTTCTGCTGGTATCCATAGATATGCTCCAGAGGGAAATAATTCAGCAAATTTCTCTGTAATGTATGTACCTGACCTTTCAGAAACCAATTCTCGTGCCATCTCTCAGTATATTTTTGATGGGGGTCTTTCTGCCTTATCCTTGTGGCAACATATGCCTCTGGGGGTGGAGAATGAAACCAAAGATGATTCTCCACCCTGAAACAGAGATGGTGGCATTAAACCATTAGTGAAGGATTTGAGCTTATGAATTTTGAAGGACTTTCTAAGGCCTCATGGCTTAGATGTTGCAGGATGCTGTTGCACATTGGTGCATGCACCTGGATAGTTTCATGACAATAGTGGGGAATATGCTATCCAAAGCATAAGAGCTAAGCTCTGATTCTGGTTCTGCAGTGGCTCTAGTGCTCTGGCTTTGCTGGAATACCAGAGCCACAAAGCAAGCCGAACTGGCAACTGGGGAATCACACTGGCCATAAGGGAAATTCAAGTGGGGTAGGCCAGCAGGATATTCCTGTGCCAGCCCCTGAACAGCCCCCAGGTAAGGGGGATAACCTGGCTAAACCCAGGGCTGTAGGGGTGGGTTTTGGGGGACATGTTGAAGGAGGAGCACAGTGTAGTCATGCTATTCTGTACCATGTTCAGCACAGTGTAAGATGGAGCAGCCGTAGGGACCCTTCTAGCTTTTTCCAGAGATTGTTCTGTTCCTTTGCTGTCTTTGAAATTAAGGAGGTGGTGCAATAGTGGCACCTTTACCCCACTCCCAATTCCTGCATCAAGTTTAGCTTGACCAGACCCGAGAATCACATTTTAATTGCCGTGACAGACTGTTGTCTGGTACTACAGGCAGGAGCAAGGGGCTGAGAGAGGCATGTGTGGTTCCAATAGAGCTAAGAACCTTATTAAGGCATAACCTGGACATGATGCAAAAAAATCAGCTACTTCTTCAGTGCCTTATAGCATGAGGACTGTTCCAATGGGGAAGGTGAGCAGATTATGACACTATATTAACAATGAGATTTCTCCCAAAATACATGTGAATATAGAAGACACTTGTTTCAAAAACTATCAGCTGTCTACAAAAAAACTGGAACCTGCCAAGGTTTCATTTGTTTCCTATTAGAGGCCACAATTCTGCAAACACTGTGTGCTTACCTTTGAGCCCCTGAAAGGTTTAAAGTTAATGGGCCTATTCAGCTGCCTAAAGTTAAGGACATGCATAACGGTTCTGAGGATCAAGGCTGTATTTTATAAGTAGCTAAAATAATATTTTTCTTAATTAAAGAAACAGTGAGTTAGTGAAGGGAAGGAATATTGCCCTATTCCCTGAGCATTAATCATATTGTACGATTGCAAAATTTGCAAAGGGGCAGTGGGAAATAAGAGGCAGTTTACAGGAAATTTGTCAAGCTTTTCATGCCTAGACCAGTGTTTTGCATATATTCGTTTGCGAATTGGAGGCTGTTCTAAACCGTGAGTCAGACTACACCTAATTTTATGAAGCACACAAATACTATATAAACAGAGCTAGGTCAGAGACTTGTCTGTGCGGGCAGAGATTGAGATCTTAAAGACCAGACGCAGAAGTGAAAGAATGAAGAACATTCCATGTCTGCTGTTACTATGTGCAACATCTTGTGCTTTTCCTGTAGACCCTAAAAGGGAAGCAGAAGAAGATCTGAAGCTTGTTCAGGTAATGACTGCAGACACAAAAGTCCAGATCCTGAGCTGGTATTAGTCGTCCATTGAAGTTAATTGACTTATGCTGATTTACACCAGCTCAGGATCTGACTCTCTCTCTCTCTTTATATATATATATATATATATATATATATATATATGCCGATGGGTTGAATAGTGTGGTTCAACATATCCCAAAGTGGAGACGTAAGCCCTCCCGGGGATTTGTGAAACAGTGGCAGTGAAGGTTTTCCCCAGCTGCCTTTCTAAAGGGTGAGGTGGAAGGATGGGTATGATTTGTTTCATTTTCCTGAACGGGACAGTTGGTTTCAAAAGCTTGGGAAACGCTTGCCTTGTTTGCTGTTTTCATAGTTGTGCAATGCTTAAAGTCAGGCAATATTTCTGAAGAATAATTCAGCGCTGTCAGCATGAGCCTTAGAAATTTGCCAGGAGACATCTTATCATTTAGTTTTAAAGTATTTTGCAGGAAGCAATTTAAAACAATTTAGGGACTGTTGCTGCAAACATTTAGACATGAATAATTTTACACACAAGTAATCTTATTGGCTCAGTTGGGGCTTCTCATGAGATATTCTCATGCATAAGCAGTTGGAGGATCAGGCTCTTCATTTTGTCTGAATCATTACACATGATAAAATGTAATGCTATTGGCAAATCCTGCTTTCAGTCATGTTCTTCAAACGTGTCATTGTCTGTCTGTCAGTAGTGCATGGAGTGCTGGAACAGATAGTAAGCCCAAAGTGTTTTGTTATAAAACGTTCTATTTACAGGGCAAATGTTTATTTTTAATGTATTCTGAGCATTAGTCCTATTGCACGATTGCAAAATATTCATGCAGCACTCTTGGAGCCACATTATCACATGACAAGATACAATTAAGGTTTTAATATAAATGGAAAATGTTAACAAATCTTAGTTTTACAAAGTTTCTTAACAAAGTGAGTTCCTAAGACACAGGGGAACAAACGGCAGAAGAATAGGGTAGAAATAAGGCCACAATATTTAATGTTATTTTTCAAAGTCTAAAAAAGAACCCACTGACTTAATATATATCTATTTCATTAGAAATATCTGGAAAATTACTACAGCTTTAAGACAGATGGGAAGCCTGTTTTAAGATGGAAAAGCAATAGTCCAATGGTCAACAAAATAAAAGAAATGCAGGAATTCATTGGATTGGAGGTGACTGGGAAATTGGATTCTAACACTCTGCGGATGATGCAAAAGCCCCGCTGTGGAGTGCCTGATGTTGCTGAATACTCCACTTTTGCAGGACAGCCAAAATGGGGGAAAAGAAATCTAACATACAGGTAACCATTCAGTAGTAGAGAGATTTTCTTGAATTAAAGGGAAACAAGTTGCTCCAAGTAGATGATAAATACTGTAAAGAACTCATCTGTTTCTCTATATTATATTTTAAAGGATTTTGAACTACACACCAGACATGGCCAAAGCAGATGTAGATGAAGCAATCAAGAAAGCTTTTACACTGTGGAGCAAAGTAATCCCCCTAACATTTACCAAGGTTGACAGCGGTAATGCAGATATAATGATCTCCTTTGCAGCCAGAGGTAAAAAAATAATACTAATTACTTTAGTAATTTAGTAACAATACTAGGCATTGTACAATCACATAGAAAAACACAGTGCCTGCCCCAGAGAGTGCACAATCTAAGGCCCTGATTGTGCAAAGACATAACTGTACATAACTGTACACACTGTGTGTAGTTCAATGGGACTGCACCTAGTGTATAACGTCCAGCCTGTGCAAACATCTGTGCAGAATCAGGGCTTGTGGGTCCTACTCATAAGTCTACTAATGACTGCAGTTCTGTGTAAGCCACTAGAACGACTCACATGCCTAAAGTTAAGCTCAGGGTGACGTGCTTTTGCTGGATAGGGGCCATAGAGCTCAGTGCTTGGGCTGTCCCCGCCCATGGGGAGGCTTTTCTGTGGTGGGGAAAGGCAAACTCCACCCTCTTCTTGGATGATGCAGGTGGATCCTCAGTGAGATTTCTCCCACCAAAGCACTCTTCTGTGTGTTTTATTTTGAAAGGGATGATTTGCGTCATTGAATAATATTCATGTGAGTTTAACTAATCATGTGCATAGGATCTTAATTAGACATGATACAGTGGGCAAAGAGAACAGCAAGTAGTGGAGGATATGAGATGGGAGGTAGAGTGAACAATAAAATGTCAAGTGATTTTTGGTTTCTCACAAGCTTGTCTTGTGGGTCAACTACATAAATACAAGTTGCACAACAGCTCACTATTATTTTTATTTACCTTCCTTTCCTTTGTGTTTCTGCTCTCACCACACCATTGTACCTGCATTCATGCCCATCTCCAATCGTTGCCCAATTCCCACTGCTTTATAAACTCTCTTCCCTTTGGACAGATTTTTGTTTCACTTATAATTGTTCAGTGTCTGCAGATCTACTAGAATGTCAAAGTGTTCTGCTTTTCAGTAAAAATTAACAAATTAGGTTTATTTTTTGTGGAAAATATTGTGAACAGACCTCATCATTAAACATCCAGCATTTGCCAGCAATGTGCTTGATATATAACAGCTTCCCTTTATTCTTAGAATAGGAATACATTATGACAATTGTGTATGCGCTTGGCTGGCAATTGACATTTTAACTATAAGCGCTGAAGATTTTATGATTTATTGTTTTTATAATTCCAAAGTGTGTTGGGAAATTTACAATCCACATGAAAGGACAAGAGTACCTAAGGCCATAAATGACTTAGACGCCTAAATCCTATTTCCAAAAGTGACTCACGCTCTTCAGTCACTTAAGCACTTTTGAAAATGTTACTCAAGGGCTCTACCCTGAAGATCTTACAATCTGGGAACTTGCGCCTGCCACAGACTTTAATGGGGCCCTGTGCGGGCACAGAAACCTGCCTTCACTGAGTCAGTTGGAAGCCAGGGACCTTGGTACTTTAACTTTATGAGCAAAAAGAGGCCATCTTCCACTAAAAAAGAGTGGCCATTTTTCAGATAAAACCACATCCAGCAATGGCAACAATATTTAAAAGCTAGCCATTTCTTAGGCGAAAAAAAAGGATTTCACGTCCAACACAGGTTACAGCAAATTTTTCAGTTTTCCATATGAAAAGCAGTGTGTTTTTCCAAACTGCACATGAGGGGAATTTGGATTGCTGAAAAAATCAAAAAGCATAAAATGCTGAATATTATAGAGCTGAATTGCCACCATCACCTATAGCGACACTTATGGCGTTTTGTTCTGTTCTTAGTTCACAATGATTTCATTCCCTTCGATGGTCCTGGTGGGACTGTCGCTCATGCCTATGCTCCTGGCAATGATATTGGTGGAGATGCCCACTTCGATGAGGATGAAGACTGGACCAAAGGCACACAGGGTAGGTAAAAAAAAAACAAACCCTGTCTTAATATCTTATGCTCTTGGGCCAGGATTTTCAAAACTAGGTGCCTAACATTTGACTCTGAAATCCGTACTTACATACCTAAAAAGTGGGCAGATTTTCAGAAGTGTTGAACAACCAGCAGTTCTCATCAAAATTAAGATGTCAGCATTTTTGAAAACCATCCCACATATTTAGGTGCCTCAGGCCCCAGTCTTCCAAAGGCATCATAACTCTTTCACCCACGTTGATCTCTGCTGGATCAGGCCTATAAGCACGGCACCTTTGTGCTTGTGATGCACTTCAATGTATTTTTATTCTACTTCCCTGTAAACAGAATTTCAGTGACATCTGAGTTTATTGTAAGCACATTCAATTGTATACGAATTTTGCAAAATCACTAAAAACCTCTATTGTATAGAGTGCAGTCGGCTGGCTTGTATTTCACATTGGTAAGCAAGAAAATGAAAAGACTTAACTTCTTTTATTCATTTTGTCTGCTGGTTTCAGGTTCCAACTTGTTCTTCGTGGCTGCTCATGAGTTTGGCCATTCATTGGGACTCTTCCATTCTAGACACCCTGATTCACTGATGTATCCAGTTTATAGATACTTTGACCCCAAGACTTTCCGTCTTCATCAGGATGATATTAATGGCATTCAATACCTCTATGGTAAACAAATATTATTAATCACTCCATGTATTATAGCCTTTAACAAGTTCAAACAGCTTTTAATGAAATCCATGTTGAATGGATGTATTAAATGTAGCTTGAATAAACATGACAGATCCACTGACATTATCTGAATTTTGTAATATTAAATACTAGTTTTAATTTCTTCTCGAAATTGTTTTCCTCAGGACCTTCATTTAACGCCCCTGAAGATCCAACAGAATCTACTGTCTCCATAGAACCCATTGAGCCAACAGAACCTGCATCACCGAACTTTTGTGACCGTAATTTGACTTTTGATGCTATCACCACTTTCCGTGGAGAAATAATGTTCTTTAAAGACAAGTAAGCTGACTCTCTTAAAGCAACATCACATTTTTTGCTTAAATCTTTCCTTAATAGCATAATATAATATGGAAAAATATGAAATATTCCAAATTTTTCCCAGCATGTTAGGCAAATCAGTACCTTTTGCTATGTTCATAAAAGGTTAAGATAAGTATCACCAATCTTTCTTCCCAAGTGCCAAGAGGCCTCCTACTTACCTTACAGAGGTGATCATTAAGAGATAGGTCCTTAGACTGTAAGCTCTTTGGGTCAAGGACCATCTTTCTGTTCTGTATTCATACATCACCTAGCACAATGGGGTCCTTGCACTACCACAATACAAATAATAAATTATAGCAATAATAACAACAACACACAGCTGCCACACTTCTTTCCCATTCTAATTATAGGAGAAAACTTGTTAAATTTCGATTACATTGTGATAACTGTTGACAAATTCTGGCTTCTTCATTCTGACCTCTGTATGCTGGAATCTATCTAGAAGTCTGACACTGGCAAGTTTTACTTGAATACTTGGGTTTTGCAGTATTCCCAGGACAATTCATTGATTAAAACAATTGACCAGAGATTAGCAATAAGTGTGCCAAATCTGAAGCATTCCTTCATTGACAATCAACAATACCAGGATGCTCATGGGGCATTAAAGATAACAAATTGTGGATTCTGAGGGCCCAAAGAGAGGAAAGTGGGATAACAGGCAGTCATAGTGGAGACCTGGGATATGGTATGGTAGAGCAGTGAGGTGAGGAAAAGGAAAGGTAAAAGTATTGGAATGTAAAAAAGAAAGATCTGGTTGCAGTAAGAAAATGGAGGGAGATGGATGGGATACAGAGAAGATGGCGAGAAAGTTAGAAAGAGTGTCTCAAAAGACCTGGATCATTTTTATATTAGAACAGGTCCCAACATTCTGAATTCAAGAGAACTCAGCTTTGGAATCTGGACCCATTACTTTGGGAACCTGAAGTTAGCCATTTACCCATTTTTAACTGCAGACTTGTAAAATTTAAAAATTTGCCATCTAGAATTTTTGCCAAGTCTAGAATTTTTGCCAAAAAAAATCTAGAATTTTTGCCAAAAAAATTTGCCAAATCTAGAAACACACCCTTTGCAGTGATCTTTTCGGGTAATTAAGTCAATTACTATTGTTATATTTTATCATTTGTTCAGTGCTACACAAAGGTGTAGATTGTTCCTGCCCAAAGATTTTACAGTCTAAAGGAGTTTGTAATGTTTTATTCTCACATTAAAAATATATTAATGTCAGGAGAGCAGGCAAATAAGTATGGTGAAATCTGCTTTCCTTGAATCCATAGATTTATCCATAGATAATCTCTCCCAAGGGACAATCCTCAGACCAGCATCTAGCACAAATATGTGGAGTAGATCTTGGGGAGGAACATGGGGGAAGTGGGAGTCCTCTGTTGCCACCCAGCTCTACCATCTCGCCTCCTCAGTGTGTGCTGCAGAACTGAGCCCCATTTCCCTTTTATGTAGCAGAATTGCATTCATTCCATTGCCAGGGAACCCTTTCCAGACTCAATGGCAAAGGCAGGCTTTATCCTTAGGTGATTCAGAAGCCAAAAAGCTAAGTAAATGGATAGAAGACATTATTCTGGGGGCAGTGGAACTCTACGTGTACCAATATACGTTCTGGACTGTAAAAGTTGTAAACTCTTATGGCCATGGTTAAAAATCTCATACACTGTTATGTATAAAGATATGATTTACTATGCAAGTTCACTCTATTCGTGTAAGGTACTTCTGGAGAACACACCCTAAAATCAGAGAAGTTGACTTTGATTTAATATCTTCATTCTGGTCACATCTGCCATCTGGCTTTGACGCCGCCTATGAAGTTACGGACAAAGATGAGACATTTATTTTTAAAGGTAAGAACCTTAATTTTAATAAGTGCCTCTTACATGTGACATGAATAGCATTTACCTGCTCTTAAAATAATTTAAAAAATTGAATCTGGTACTGTTTTAATGGGATTTCATGAACTCTGATCTTGCCCAACATACTGGTATTGTTTTGCAATTACATTGCTAACAAAAATCACACTCAGCATCAAAATGCATATCACTTATTTGTTTATGTTAATGAGGCTAAATTCCCCTAACAAATCAAGCTCAACCCAAGGAAATGTGAAATTGTACTTTTTTCTGTAGAGCTATTTGTCTATATTAAAAATGGTGGCCCAAATTCACCCTTAGCATTCAGAACATGAGGGATGGATTTTACCCAGCATGTTTTAAATACAATGGAAGGTGATAATCCATTGTTTACTGGTGCCACAGAAAGGACTAGTGTATATCAAAGCATGCATGTTTTGATCACTACATTTGTCCATAAAAAGATTGATTTGACTGTAGTATTGTAATAATAGAATCATAGAATTGTAGGACTGGGAGGTCATCTAGTCCAATTCCCTGCACTTATGGCAGGACCAAGCATTATCTAGACCATCCTTGATAGGTGTTTGTCTTACCTGCTCTTGAAAATCTCCAGTGATGGAGATTCCACAACCTGCCTAAGCAATTTATTTCAGTGCCTAACTACCTTGACAGGAAGTATTTCCTGATGTCCAACCAAAACCACCCTTGCTGCAAATTAAGCCCATTGCTTCTTGTCCTTTCCTCAGAGGTTAGGGAGAACAATTTTTCTCCCTCCATGTTGTAACAACCTTCTATGTACTTGAAAACTAGTATCATGTCCCCTCTCAGTCTTCTCTACTCCAGACTAAACCAACCCAATTTTTTGAATCTTCCCTCATAGGCCATGTTTTCTAGACCTTTAATCATTTTTTATTGCTCTTCTCTGGACTTTCTCCAATTTCTCCACATCTTTCCTGAAATGTGGTGGCCAGAACTGGACACAATACTCCAGTTGAGGCCTAATCAGCATAGAGTAGAGCAGAAGAATTACTTCTCGCGTCTTGTTTACAACACTTCTGCTAATACAACCCAGAATCATGTCTGCTTTTTTTTTTTCCCAACAGTGTTACTTTGTTGACTCAGATTTAGCTTGTGATCTACCATGACCCCTAAGTCCCTTTCTGCAGTACTCTTTCCTAGAGAGTAATTTCCCATTTTGTGATGGGAATGTATACAGCTTAAGACCCTACACAAATGCTTTATAATTTGCAAAAGGAGTGCCTCACAAAATGTTTTCATCCATTTTTTTTTATAGGAAATGAATTCTGGGTTGTCAAAGGAGATACTGTACTATCTGGCTACCCAAAGAAAATCCATGACTTGGGCTTCTCAAAGAATGTGAAGAAAATTGATGCAGCTCTTTATGATGCAAATAAAAGGAAAACATACTATTTTGCCTCTAACAAGTATTGGAGGTAAGATTTGTTGTTCCACCTTCTTAAGTATAAAGTAATAGGGGCCACTGAGCAAACAAAGCCCACATCACCAATAACTGTACCCTTAATTTGCCTTATGATGTGTTAGTAGCACACTGGCTAGCCAGTCTCTTACACTGTCGCTGCTGCCTGTAGAAAAAAAATATTTTTAAAGGCAGGTGAAACCGTTCTTTTAAAGATACCTAAAGTTTTGCTTAAATTATTTTATATACGTACAAAGAAAGACATCTAAAGCATTACTGCCCATTTTAAAACAAACAATTTCCAATTATACAGAGTCATAAGTGTACACAAGGCTTTTATCAGAATCTTTTGTTGGGCGTTTTAAAAAAGGTCAGATTATTACCCCAATTTCTCTTTCCTGTTACCTACAGATGGTATTATCATACCACAAAACGTGCCATGTATCGCAATGAATTGGCTAGTGTACATTTTACCATTCACTCTATTGTATGCAATCAAAACTGCTCAACTTTTTGTCAGAGCCCATACATTTCTAACAATTAAATGAGATGCTCTTTTAGCACAAGAAATAGGTGACCTATACTTGGGGAGCACAATGATGTGACTTTTATCACTTTGAAAAGGTCCAAGTGGGCATGGTGTGCAGCATTGTGATTACAGGGAAGTGATGATTCCTCAGATCCACTGTTTAGGTGCCTAACACCATGGATTTCAGATTTGTTACAGTTTGTGAACTACATAATGTGAGTAAAGGATTCGGTCTGATGCTCCACTCCTAAAATTCACTGCTTGGAGAGCTTTGGTCAAACCATTAATATTGTTTGAACATAGTTGGTTGTAATTTAGTTTCTATGTTGAGCAAGAATATTTCAGCAAACACTTTGTTACAGTCTGTGTGATTATAGCACAGTAATGGTAGCACCTCAATTTACGTGCTATAATAATGATCCCACAAAACACAGATTTCTCCTGATAAACCTGTCTTGTAGTCAGTGAACATTTAAATGGTACATTTTAAAGGGTAACGCTACAGCCTCTTGTTTCCTATACAGTAGCTGATAATTCACTCCTCCACATCCTGCCTATTAGGCAGAAAAATAATAAACTTGTTGTAGATTAGTAATGATGTTCAAAGGTGTACATGTAATTAACACAAGGGGCCGGATCCTTAGCTGGTGCAAATTGGTGTAGCTCCACTGAAGTCTATAGAGGTGTGCAGATTTATACCATCTATGGATCTGGTTTAAGAATAGCTAAGTGTTCAGTGAGCTTAGTTCATTGTTAATGGGTTCTCTATAAAGAGTGAGGCTGGCTTAAGTGCCATTTGGCTTATTTTTAATTGTCTTCATATTGTTTTTAACTTTCCTCAGTTACGATGAGAGAAGTCAGTCCATGGACCAGAAGCCAAAACTGATAAATCGCGACTTTCCAGGAATTAGTGGGAAGATTGATGCTGTTTTCCAGCATAATAGTAAGTGAAAACTCTCAAGTAAGGAAGCATTAAATAGTTCAGAAATGATGAGAGGCAGGATTAGATGAGGTGCATAGGACTGAGAGCCAGAAACTTCTGCATGCTAATCTTGGCTCTGATACTTCCTCTGTGGCTTGGACAAGTCACTTAACTTTTCTGTGCTTCAGTTTACCTACCTGTACACTAGGGATAAAAATACATCTAGAGGTGCATTGAAAATCATTTAACATTTGCACAGTGCTATGAAAATACCAGTGCTAAGGGACGGATTGGAATATCCTTACTCATGTTGAATTGTACCTTACACCATAAGTAGTCCCACTGGAGTCAGTGGAATCATTTGTGAAGTGAGGTATCACGCAACATGAGGAAGGATAGCACAGTCCGGTCCTAGGACAGTCCTGTTACTGTGTTGAGAATAATGACCAGGAATAGTTTCGTTTTTTTCTGTCAGACAGGATATTATTTATATAGAATATTTATGTAAATTGCTAGAGTCGGTGACTCAGAGCCGGTCTACACTTACCTTTGCGATTCGGCAGCAGTTGACGGGAGATACACAAGTCACGTAAATCACTTGCGTGTCTCCCGTCGACTTTGCAGCGTCTCCTCTGCGCGGCATCCATACTGCTGCTCCCTTCGACGCAGCGCTACTCCACTTACCAAGGTGATTTTCCTGCATCGCTTCCTGGATTGATTGAGCGCGTCTATACAGACCGCTCAGTCGATCCAGAGCAATCGATGTGACGGCGGCGAATTTGCCACCGTCAGTGTAGACCCAGCCATATATAGTCTTTTCTAGGCCTTTCCAACCTTTGTTGTACCAGCTTAATATTTATTTCTGCAATGTAGTAATTAACGTGCTTTTATTCCTAGGATTCTTCTATTTCTTCCGTGGATCACGGCAGTTTGAGTTTGACCCTGTTGCCAAGAGAGTTACTCGTGTCCTGAGGACTAACTTCTGGTTTCCATGCTAAGAACATGAAGTCCTGGATAACGTATAAAAGAAAATAAAAAATACCGTAAATACATCAAGGATTACTTTTCATTAATTAATTTCTAAAACATATTGTCAGGATTCTTCAGGCTTCAGTGTATGTGCAGTAGTCAAACTACAGCTACTGCACAATCTGCAGTTCTGCAAATAACAGAAATGTAATGCTTAACATGAATATGTGCATATGTAAATAAATATATATCATATAATGAGATTATGTATGATTGCCAGATTATGTATTTACTTGCTAAAGATTATAATTTTCCAACTCAAAAGGTGTTACATCCAACACATGGGATTCTATATTAGACTTGACAGATAAGGAGGGATTGATTCACGGAACTAAAAATTAATGGTATCTTAGGCACAAATGATCATAGCTTGATCACATTTATAACATGCAAACAGAATAAAGTTCAGACCAGTAATATATAAACCCGGTTAAAAGGGGAAGCTGATAGTAATGAATATAAATCACAAGATAGGAATTATAGAAAATTAATAAAGGAAGCAGATATATACAAGGAGAAACCCATGGTCAGCAGAGTTAAGGATAACAAGGAGTTTTTAAGGTAAATTAGGGTTAGACAGAGCAGGACACACCAACTCAAAGCAGCACCAGACCCTGCCATAACAACAGATTGTGCAGACATATCTCCACTGCTACAATGATCAGCACCCCCCTCACAACATACCTTTCAAGATCCAAGGGTCCTACGAATGCCTATCACAACATGTGATGTACCTCATCTGATGCACTAAACACCCCAATAAAAACTATGTGGGTGGAACCAGGCAATTACTACACTCTCAATAGTGCTAAAAGACAAAAAAACCCTCTCACCTGTAGGAAAACACTTTTCACAAAGCGATCACTCTATATCTGAACTATCAGTCCTCATCCTCAAAGGCAATCTGCAGAACAACTTCAAAAGATGCTCCTGGGAGCTTAAATTCATAACTTTGGCTGACACTAAAAATCATGGACTGAACAGAGACACTGGATTTATGGCTTATTACAGCAGTCTATAAGTCACTAACCCCACTGTAGCCTGATTTGGGGTGTTTTAGTTATTTGAATGGCGTTATAGGCTTGCCAATTGATCTGATCGGAAGATAATGAGGTTCTTGTCCTGAACCAGGCTCCAGAACTCTTTTATAGGGACCCCGGGGTGCACAACAGGAAGGTTCTTAGTGATAGTCAAATTTGTATACTTTTATAAGCTTTTATAAAGATAACATAAAATGATAGACAAATGACTGATATAGAGAAAATGAATAAAATGGATAATGAATAATACAATCTTAATTTTAGGGACTCATATGATATATATGTTTTTACAATATGCTTTGGATTAATATACTCACACCCTTCCCTGATGACCTGGTTGAGAGAGATGTCTGGTTCTTCAACTCTTAAGTAGAGGGGTGGAGCAGGCAATGCTCGAGAGCTAAGAGCTTTAAGACTAAGACTAACACTACAAAATAATACCTAAATATAAATGAAGAACAAAATCTTAACATTAACTAAAAGAAACTTCAAGCAGGAGTAGCTGACGGTCTCGCCCCACATAGCACGAACTGCCCCTTTTTATACCCTGAAAATATGGGTCCTTCTTCTGAGTCCAAACTTGGATATGTCACCCCTTCAATTATTGGGGTACTCATATTCTATAGGCTGGCAGGTTCATGCATATTAATGACATATCTACATCCTCTCCAGGTGGTACCACATAGCTCATATATCTCACCTTTGTTATTTCTGGCCCTTTTTGTGGGTTCTGTGGTGTACTTGTAAAGTTTCCTTGGGGCATAACTTATGACAGTCCCCCCATATTTATGTCTCCGACTTATCTAGGCCAAAGGTCCCGAATATATGTATGCTAACTGCGTAGCTGTCATACAGGATGTGGCCTGTAAGGTACCTTGCATTACATCTAAAAGACTTTAATATGAATCTATAACTCTATTATAGTCAACCAACCATACTTAAATCTATAAGAAAAGATATACGTATATATATGCAAGAAAGCAGGCTAGTCCTATGAGCTACACCACCACCTAGCTTTTTTTTCTTTCCCCTCAAAGACTGGAAAGGTGTTAATGGGCCACTTCACCTTGAATGGCCCCTTCCAATATGTGTTAACTGCTTTCCTTAAATAATCTGTTCCACCTTGTATTTAGCTGTGACATTCTGAGTACATTTCCTAGCCCTGAAGAACTCTGTTTAAGATCAAAAGATCATCTCTTTCACCAATAGAACTTGGCCCAATAAAAGATATTACCTCACCTATCTTGTCTCTCTAGACTTCCCTAAGGCAGAGGTTCTCAAAGTGGGGGGCACGAGATGGATCCTGGGGTGGTGCCATGAGTGCCAGGCTGAGACAGACCCAGCCAGTGGTGGGGACTCCAGTGCCTCGCACAGGCAGCCCCGGGCAGGTATTGGGCATGGGGGACCCTTTGGAGGGGCGTGGAGGTGGAGGGAGGCTGCTGGTGGAGTGGGGGACACTTTGTGCAGCTCCACAGCCCCCCGCCACTACCGGGCATACTCCCCACTCCCCACACTGGTGCGCGGCATGCTCCCATCACATTGGTGCCACTGCTCCCAGCAGCCACCCCCCGCCACTACTGGGCACACCAAGCTTCTTGCGCTTCTGCACAAGCGGCATACACAGAGTCCTTGCTCATCCTTCTGGCATGCTCACTTTTGCTTCCCGCTGGGGGCAGGACAACCTGGTCCTGTCCCACTCCTTGCTGTGGGGGAGGGGCAATTTGCTCCATCTGAATGGACAGGCCCGCATGACACGCTGTTGCTGCCGCAGCCGCCACCCACCGCCCACAACAGCAGCAGCCCCCTGCCGCTGCCAAGTGTGCTCCCCACCCCTGCTGCTGCCCTTGCTCCCTGTTTTTTCTGAAAGTGTGTGTGTGTGTGGGGTGGGGTGTTCAGGGAAAAGGAGGCATGACTGTGACACAAAGGTCCACAGGAAGGCTCCATCTTAAAAGTTTAAGCGCCACAGCTCTAAATGTACCACATGACATTTTGATTAAAGAAAGTGGAATGATATAAAATTAACATGGCCTGGATTAAAAACTGGCTAACTGATAAGTCTCAAAATGTAATTGTCAATGGGGAACCATCACTCAGTAGGTGTGTTGCTAGTGGGGTCTTGCAGAGATTGGTTCTTGGCCCTATGCTATCTAACATTTTTTTCAATGACCTGGAAGAAAACAAAATCACCACTGATAAAGTTTGCACAAAAATTGGGAGAGTGGTGAATTATGAAGCGGACTGGTCACTGATTCAGTGTGATCTGGAACACTTGGTAAGCAGGGAACAAGAAACAATATGTGTTTTAATATGACTAATATGTGTTTTAATACATAAAAATATACATCTAGGAACAAAGAATGTAGGCCATATTCCCAGGATTCTATTCTGGGGGGCAGAGACTTTGAAAAAATATTTGGGGAGATGGGAGTGGCTAATCAGTTGAACATGAGCTCCCAAGTGCGGCGCCGTGGCCAAAAGGGCTAAGGCAATCCTTGGGTACAAAACCAGGAGAACCTCAAGTAGGAGTACAGAGATTATTATACCTCTGTATTTGGCACTGGCGTGACTGTTGCTGGAATACTGTGTCCAATTTCAGAGTCCACAATTCAAGACAGATATTGATAAATTGCAAAGGGTTCAGAGAAGGGCTATAAGAATGATTATAGAATTAGACCACATGCCTCAGAATGGTCAAGACACTCAATCTATTTCATTTAACAAAAAGAAGGTTATGGAGTGACTTGATCACATTTTATAAATACCTACATGGGAAAGAAATATTTGATAATGCTCTCATCACTCTAGCAGAGAAAGATATAACATGATTCTATGGCTGGAAGTTGAAGCTAGGCAAATTCAGATTTCAGATAAAGCATACATTTTTAATAGTGAGGGAAATTAACCATTTGGAACTATTTACCAAGGGTCATGGTGGATTTTCCATCACTGGTAATTTTACATCTATAATGGATTTTCTGAAAGATACACCCCAGAAATTATTAAGTGGAAGTTCTATGGCTTGTGTTGTACCGGTGGCCTGACCCAATTGCCAGTAGTATAAGGGGCCTACCGTTAATCAAACATTGTCACTGCCCCTTGTCCCCCTCAATCCCCACTCACTTGTCACCATAAAACCCCTCCCCGGGGGGTATTACTTTTGGGTGAAGATGGACACCTGACTGGAAGCAAGAACATCACATGTGACCCCTCTAAAAACTCCCACTGCCCTCTACCAATCTGGATGGTGTTCACCGCCTTAGGACCACCGAACAACAGATTTGAGCAATTGGGAGAAGTTTTGGGGTGGGTTGACCCATCCAGAAGTGGGTTGTGTGACCCCTCTAAGAACTCTTCTTACCATCCTCTACCAATCAGAGTGGATTTCAGCCCCCTTAGGCCATCCATAAGACAAACTTGTAACAATCAGAATAGATGTAGCACATGGGTCTAGGCCAGAACTGCCTGGTCTCTGGAGCTTGAAGGTTGGCCAGACAGCAGCACTGCCCCTGGAAGTCCCAGCATCACATGGAAGAGGCCATCTCATTTTAAGAAACACATGTTTCAGAAATCATGGAAACACTGAAAGGAAACATAGACTCCATCAGCACCCCCATGAGAACTTCAGAATTTGTTTTAGCTCCAAGGGCCTTCAACTGCCTGCGGAGAAAGCATGACATCTGTGACAGTTCTGAGGAGGAGGGAGCAGCCAAGGGGAGCCCTTTGGCCCAGCCATGAGGGATATGCTGGAACCCAAGCCTGAAATCTGAGTGCTCATGAGGAAAACCAAATAATGTCACAGCCTGTTGTTGTCTGCTCCCACGGAGGAAGGCGACCGTGGCTCATGGGAGTTGCTGGCAGACAAAGTGAAGGGAGAAGACATGGTGCAGTTAAATGAATGGTAAAAAATGATAGTCATGGTGTACGGGTGTACAAGGTGAGCTTTTGATAGACCAGTAAAAGGGCTAGGGACCACCTGATTGTATAATGTTGATTTTCATACTTGTTACTAACAGCAGCCAGACTTGGTAGGCCTTTCTGCAGGCCTGTGCAGCCTTGGCATGACTAAGCCAGGAGGGGAGGGAAGCCTCTTGCTCAATTTTTGCCTGACCCTGAACCCCCTCCCTGATGCTCTGGTGGATGTGCTGGGATCTGTGTTTCAGGAAAAGACCAATAAGCTTATTTATGCATACCTCTGGGAGATGTTTGTCCAGGCTTCAAGATACGCAGATTTTGTCAGAACACAGCTAGTTAATTAAGTACTCTAGCAATCTTAGGTCTAGCTTTTGAAACTTTTTTTCTTCTTTCTTGATGTATTATTATCTACTAACGAGGATAAATGTGGGGGAAGAGGCTTGAACTCTTTGGGATCATTTCTTGGACACAGCTTCTGGACCCTCCAATGGCAGCTGGAAGATCAGGCCAATCGGAAAGCCGTTGCTGTTTCCACTCAAAAGCTGTGCCAGACTTCGGTAATTATTGAGGGTTGAGGGTTGGGGTATTTTACTAACCTGGTGCGGATGTGTGTAAATGCTTGAGCTTAAGTAAAATATAGTTTTTTTAAGGTAAGAAAACTATGGTGTTGTGTTTGAGCCTAAGTAAAGTATAGCTTGGTAGTAAGAGCACTTTTGTGTTATACTGGTTCTACCAGTCCATCTATTGGCTGGATGGCTGTGTCTCCATTTGGCTTATTTCCTGACATCACCTTGCACAAAGTAAAGTTACCACGAGCTTTGGGCTAGCAGAACCCTGCATAACAAAGGATGGAGCATAATGGGGTAGGAACCAAATTGGGGTTGTGTAAATCTAAAAAACAGGTATGGGCTTCTGGTTGTTTCTTTTCTGAAAACCTCTCGACAGCTCAATGGCACCTGATTTAGAGGATCTGGAGGCCCTGGACAATGTTGCACCAGACAGCGAAGATGAATTGGACCCAACTTTATTCTGCTCAATGCCAGAAGAAATCATTGAAGAGAACACCAAGGATGATGGCTATATGGGCTTAAAGAAGACATTTGGCATAGAACTAACTGAGCCAGTGCCACATCATGTGTGTAAAAGAGTCATATGGTATATTATACGTGTTGCTGTTTATGCTGTCCTTAATCAATGTCTTAGGGAGAAGCTTTTTGAAGATTGTGAGGGCTGTGGCAGAGACATACTAGGCCAATTGCACCATGATGGTGTGACATGGACTTCAGAGGATATAAACTGCAAGTTCTAGGACCTGTGTTTGGAAAGTTTATTAAACACTGTCATTGCCATAGGTTATGCTATGCAATGTCTGTGCTTACCCCAAGAAAATGTAGCACAAGTGGTGCTAAATTTCATGCAGTTGGTAATAATGTTGTCCGCTCCACAGTATGGTCAGAACATCAGAGACCCCTAGACCAAAGGGTACACATCAGCTGAGGGGTGAACAAAAGGGGGGATCATTGTTTGGGGGATAAACAGATGGCTGCCAAAATGTTATCAGCCAAGGTCATTTAAAAATTTTTTTAAAGGCTAAAGAAGTGATGAGGGGGAAAAAACAAAAAGAGATGCTTCCTAGTGGAAGCTCTCAAACTGGCCTTTCCGAGAATGGGATGGTAGAATCCAATCACATGCTCCTGAACGGTGGTGGTGACTCTCACATAGTCTGACTTAGAAAATTCCCAGAAGGTTTTCTAGATGAGTCCCTGTCTACTCCTGATGATCCTTGCAGTGGCCCCTTGGAGTCTGACTTTCAAATAACATCTGATGTAGAAGATTCAGCTGATGGTCCCATAGAGAAACCCCCAAATGACCAGAAAATGCAGAAGCAGCCCCCCAAACAGATGTGTATATGGAGCGACTGAGAAGTTGGCAACTGGAATTACCTAGATTTAGGGGTTTGGTGAATTGTGAGGAATTTCGTTGTGTCAATCTTGATCAAATAAATTCAAGCCAGCAGGTCATTGAAGCTGTACACTAGGGGATACGGTTAGTTCTTGATGATGTTAACGGTATGCTAGCCCCGAACGATTACGTACAGTTACATTTAGAGAGTTGTAATTTAACCAATCCTTTGTTTTCAGTAAGAAAAACTAGGGATGACCTGTCTGCTTAAGATTTCTTAAATGAGGCCTCTAAACTGTTACAGAGTAATAGAGAGATGCATTTCAATCGGATGTTATGTCTCTTTGTAGGGCAGGGTTGGTCATAGCATTTTAAATTCTGTCCTCAATAGTCAAATCATCCATAAAAAAGAGGGTGTTCAGTAGACCTGACTTACACTGGTACCAATCTGTGTTTTGCGGGCAGGCTCTTGGCTGTCATGTCCAACTGTAAACCTACAGCTGCAGAATTGTTAAGACAGGTGAGAAAATTGCATGAGAAACTGTGATGGTCAGATCAAAAAAAGATTTTGCTCAGCAACATAGAGGCATTTGAAGATCATTGACGAGTCAACAAACAGGTGATGCTTTATGCAGCGAAAGAGGGGTGGGTTTTTTTTAAAAACGAGGGGCCTAGTATACCCCAAAATATTATTTATTCTGCTGCACAACGAGCATTACTATGGGGTTCCGGGTGCAAAAAAGTTGTTTGGTGCGAAAAATTGTTGTGAGTTTTGCCACACAGTGTACACTCACAGCCACTTTTGCAGGTGTGGTTGCTGCCTCTACCTGAGCGCGACATACTCAGACAGCATGGGCATGCAGCTGAGGCGTCCTAGCTGTAGACTGTATTTTCGAACTGAGGAGTGTTTAGACAGACATGTAGACTCTGCATCGAAAAAATAAGTCAAATGCCTGTCTAAAACTTTACGTGATAAATGTCAATCTTATGTGGACAAGGGGCACAGGTGCAATGGGAGATGCTGTGAGCAGTGTCAGGGTTTGATCACCAGTGATGTAGACAGACACCTGTGTTTTATGGACAACGTTAGAATGCCCAAATTAACAAAAAATAATATTTTTTATTATTTTGAATGCATGTGGGAGGAAGAGGTGCCCAATTACATTTTTGCTCTGTGCCTAACACTGGAAAAAATCTTGTGAGCATCTTTCTACCTTAGTTAAGACCTTTATCAGCAAAAGATTCCAAGACTACACATTCATAGCTCACCATTCCAAAAGTTGCTATGAATACTTTATTGTTAGACAGTTACTGAAGGAAAAGATGTTTGCATAGAACTGATAACTCAGAGTAGTAAACTAATGTATGTGGAAGTTAAAGCCCTGGGTGTTCATTTTATAGATTCTTTAAACTCCTTACCCATAAAGCTTAGTAAGCTCCTGCAGACGATGAGGTTTGAAGGTTGCAAATGGTATTTTCCAACATTTGATCAATGGTATGCCCCTCATGCTACTATTATCACAATTGTCCCTTCTGGCCTTGGAATCTATGAAACTATTAGTACACATCATTCCACTTGCAGTCTTATTAGTAGTATATAGAGATGGATATCCCTTATGAGGTGAGGTGTCTTTGTTATAACACTGGACTAGTTTACTTGCCAGCTGGATGTGTGAACTAATGCCAGATATGCAGTTTAGATTTTGTTATAGGAAATACTAAAGAACAGTTTGCATAGATTCATAGATTTTAAAACCACAAAGAACCACTATGATCATCTAGTTTGACCTCGTACATAATGCAAGCCATAACATTTTACCCAGTTTTTGCTACAGTGTAGGGAATTATGTTTCCTACTGTATAGCTGAACACTGTCAAGCCCAATAACTTGTGGCTGAACTAAACCATACATCTGATAAAGACATCTAATCTTTGAAGTAAAGACTCCAAGTGATGGTGAATTGACCACTTTCCTGGGCTAACTATGCCAGTGATGAAATATACTCACTGTTTAAATCCTCACTTATTTTGTACCTCTGTCCAATCCAGCACTAACTTGAAATAATTACTTAATGCAACAACCAAGACATTTTTAAAAACCCAGTATAAACGAGTACTTTTTCCTTTGTCTATTGTGTTTGTGCTGACGATCATATGCTTCTGTTAATGGCAATGTTAAATTATGTCTACATTCATCTTAAAAGCAAGAAAAATGAAAACTAGGACATGAACCAAGTAACTGTTTTGATTTTCAAAAGCACTCAACATTAAGGGTGAAATCCTGGCCTCACTGAATTTAATGGAAGTTTAACCACTGACATCAGAGGGGTCACAGTTTTACTGTGTGTTCTCCCCTATAGAAAGAATGTGGTTGGTTGAGCCAATATTGGCAATATGCCATACAAGAATGGTTTGGTGGTCCCCTCGCTGTCTAAAGGATTTCAGTTTTAATTAAAATTCCATTTCTAGTACATCTACTGGTGAAGAAGACCTGCAGAGGGAACCCAATGCAGACTTGGGTGAGTCTGAATATGGACAGAAGCAATAGCTCTAAAAGATTTTGAGCAAAAGATATTGCTGCCATTTGGCTGAATAAATATTAACTCTGAAACCAATGACAACAAGCTAAATTTCAACATTTAAAGATGTTTTATGTTTTCCTAAACAGCTCATAAAAGTTCAGCTTTGCAGACCAGGCCAGGAAGGGCTTTGGGAATGTGATAGGGAAAAGGCGCAGAGATTTTTACGGGAGAAGCTGTACAGTGTCTAAGGAGTGGAGGAGGGATGGGAGGAATCAAATGGCCCCTACCGTTGCTGTTTGGGGGTGATTTGGGATGTAAGGAAAGAAGATATCACCATCACTGAGTGCATATGTAGGCTTACAGAAGGTTATCCAAATCTCAGAGTTCAAGGAAATAGCAGGGATCTTCTTTTTGATGCTGTGTGTATTCCAGAGGGATTAATAGAAAGAGAATGAGAGTGTGGCTCTTGTTTCCTATAGATTCCTTGGAATCTATACAAATCTGAGGATATCTATGAGGCGAACATAGTGGCAAACAAAGTGCACGACCCTGATGGAATTGTCTGAGGGAAACTCCACCGGGGAATTCCCAACCTGTCTTCCCTTGGATAAATTCCAGCCTGGGATTCAGTAGACCAGACAGAGAGGTGTGCCTGTGAGAATGATTAATCTGCCCTTATGGTTTATGTACTCAGGAAACAGCTTATTGGGTTGTAAAGGTGGCACTCCTTCACCTCGCCCTAAAATAGAGTCCAACTGATTTCAGTTTATGATGTTATGTCTGAGACTGTGCAAGTCACTGAGGTGTAACTCCGGAACTGGTCCCGCCTACTACCTGTCAGAGTTTGATTGTTTGAATACAATACACTTTTTACGCTGATTCAGCATGTAACAAGGTGTGCTTTGCCTTATGCCCTATGGCGATATCCTTTAAGCTTAATTATGTTCTAAATGACTCCATCCGGCTTTCAGTACTGCCTTAGATGGCCTTTGCTGGTTTTAACTGATTGATAATTCTCTGAAAGCAGAATCTATACCGTTTGGTTAAAGAAAATGTCCAACATTAGCTATCACCTCATTTTACAATAAGAATAATGCACATCAAGAGCTGATATGAAGTCTTAAATAGTCAAGTGTTGGGGGGGGAGGCTCCTCTTTCTCAAGTAGTATCAAAACTTGCAGGGCCCCAATGTAAATTTTCTAGCGCTTTAAGAAAGCATGACAAGAACTGATTTAGCACCGATAAATAATAGCACAGCGTGTGGTTTTTGTGTTCAACTTACTCCATAAAAAGCGACTCACCAGCAAAAAAGCTTGTTTCAGCATAACATACTTTTGTCTGAAGGCATTACTTTTTATTGCTTCAGCACAGATCCACAACAGATGAGGGTAGGGTACAAATGACAATACAGGAGGTTTGCACATAAGGCACAGTCCCTTAGAACTGCGACTCTCAGCCTTTCTAGATTACTGGACCCCTTTCAGAAGTCTGATTTATCTTGCATACCCCCAAGTTTCACCTCACTTAAAAACTACTTGCTTACAAAATCAGGCGTAAAAATACAAAAGTGTCCCAGCACGCTATTACTTTCTCTTTTCACCATATAATTATAAAATAAATCAGTTGGAATATAAATATTGTACTTATGTTTCAGTGAACAGTATATAGAGAGCAGTATAAACAAGCCATTGTCTGTATGAAATTTTAGCTTGTACTGACTTCTTGAGTGCTTTTTATGTAGCCTGTTGTAAAATTAGGCAAATATCTAGATGAGTTCATGTACCCCCTGGAAGAGCTCTGCGTACCTCCAGCGCTATGCATACCCCAGGTTGAGAACAACTGTTTTAGAGCAAAAAAAAAAAAAGAGAGAGTCCTGTAGCACCTTGAAGACCAACAAATTTCTGCAGGCATCAGCTTTCGTGGGCTGCAACCCACTTCGTCAGACGCATGAAGTGGAAATCACAGATAGGAGGTGTATATATATATACATCCAAGGGTAAGAAACAACAATGGGGAGGGCAAGTACTAACAAAGTCCATGCAGCTAGAGTAGCTGAGGCCTATTGATTAGAAGGTGAGAATGTGTGAACAGTGACAATTACTTCTTGTAATGAGAGAACCATTCCAAGTCCGTATTTGGACCCAATCTGATTGTGTCAAGTTTGCGTATAAGTTCCAGCTCTGCAATTTCTCTTTGAAGTCTGTTTTTGTTGAAGTATGGCAACTTTCAAGTCAGCTACAGAGTGTCCTGGGAAACTGAAGTGCTCTCCTATTGGCTTATGGATGTTACCATTTTTTATGTCTGATTTGTGTCCATTTATTCTTTTGCATAGTGACAATCTGGTTTCAATCTCACACCCTTGGATGTATATATATATATATATACACTTACTATCTGTGATTCCCACTTTATGCATCTGACGAAGTGGGTTGCAGCCCACGAAAGCTTATGACCACAGAAATGTATTAGTCTTTAAGGTGCCACAGGACTCTCGTTGTTTTTGCTGTATACAGACTAACAGGGCTACCCCTTTGGAGTTGTTTTAGAACAAATACAGAACTTGCTTGTGCCATCTACTGGTGAAAAAGTAAAACTGAATATAATTCTTGCTACAGCAAAACCTGAAAATTGCTAAAATCAGCTTTTTGAATTGCAAATTATTGTTCTTAATTTTCATAGTACTAAAAATGGTATAAATGGTAAAGCTACTGGCCAAATTGCCCCCTCCTGAAGGAAAAACTGCAGTGGAGGAAACCCTAAAGTGACATTCATTGGGGAGTTTTTCCTGAATTGTTTTGACAGGGTGCCGGTGGGGGATCCCTGAAGAAAAGAGGCCATGGGGCCTTTTGGGAAGAAAATCACTAAACATTTAAAGGTTTTATCAGCTACAGTTAAAGAACATTGGAAAGTAGCCTGAAAATGCAAACACATTTTTGAGCTTGAATGTAAATGGGGACCTAGCATATTAGGAATAAAAAGCTAATGCAGCAAGAATGCGTCTAGTTAAAGAGCTATTCCCTAGATATGAATAAGAGAGGTGCCATTTTGTAAAGGAAGAAATGTACAGTATGTATGGAGTAGGATCAACGTTAAATATGGTGAAGGGATTCTGAACTGAGAAGGGCCAGACTAAAATGACACACTGCTAGGGATGGTCAAAAATTTGTTGTTGAAACGTTTTTTCAGTGGAAAATGCTGAGTCATTGAAATCAAATTTTTTTGTGGAAATGTATCCATTTCAGTGAGAGAAAGTGAGAGGAAACCCCAATCCAGAACAGTCAATAGCCCAGGGATTAGGGCATTCACCTCTGAACAAGGTAGTGCATATACTTGAACCTATGTTTCCCACATCTCTGGGAAGTGCCTTAATTATCAGACTATTAGCTATTCTTGGGTAGGTCTCACTCTTGCTTTTGTTTTGTTTTTAATTTTGAAAGGTCTCCATTTTGTCCCACCTATTTCAAAACAATTCACAATATAGAATTCCTACTTTCTGGCCAGCTCTACTTTCTGCCCAGTTGAGAACGGGACTTGGACAAGAGCAAATTGGCAGTCAAGTTCCATAGTGGGCAACCACAACTCTGTCCAGTGTATGTACATATCAAAGCACAGTCTTTCATGATCACCCAATGTTCCTCAAATACTGCATTATTATTATATAACATTTTCTACAATTTCAGATATATATGTGTAGCACCGGGTAAAATCCTGCATATGCCAGACAAAGAGAGTCTGTGACAGTCATTAATGTGCAAAGGTATGCAGATATAATAGGATATAAATATGGCATAAGGCAAAAGACTTACTGATGGAAAGGTAACCATATAAATTGGTTCTTGATTGTAATAGTAGTAGGAAAACAGGTTATTTTTAGGGAATGGAAAATGAAAATCCCATCTGGTTATTCAGTTTACATAAACTGTTCATTATGGGTCCAACTCTGTTACCTTTACTCATGCTCAGCAGTACCTTACTGCCTTAGTAATATAACAGTTTTCACTGAGACTACCTGTATGGTAAAATTCTACTCATTTTGAGTAAGGGTGACATATCCAGACACTATAGAGCTAATGAAAACATTTAAGTTAGCTGTGAAAACTTCATGAAAAAAATCACATATTTATGGCCTTATGAAAAATATAGATGTCTCACTCTCCTTTGCATAGGTCATTATTCTCCTGTTCATAGTATTTTAAAATCTGGCCTGAGCTGATTTTACCCAGGCACCGTGTGCCAAAATTGTCATGTGTATGGGTCTTTCCATGCAATCTGGGGTGCATCATTTTGATTTGATCACTTATCATTTGATAACTTAATAACTGACATTATTTTTCATTAATCTTTGTCTGTCCTTTGTGCTGCATGTACATGTGTTCTTAAATGTGCTTAGTTTTCCTTCAAAAACCAAGTAAAGGCAAAATTGTAAAAGAAAGGAAGAGGGCAGAGTAGTACATTACCCATAGGGTAGCTGAGCAGAACTAAAATACAAAAATAGCCTGTTAAAATACAAAAAAGAAAAGTGTTTATGGACAAGTCTCTCTTTCACAAACAGGACTATCTTAGATAAACAAAAGCAGCTTTTTCAGCCCCAAATCAGTGAATAAGAGCATGACTACTTTGAACACATAACGTAATGCAATGACATTGGACTTGTGTCCAGTGTATATATCACTGTCTGTTGATGCCTGAAAATGATGATGAAACAAAAATAGTGTTGCTTTGGATGATGAATCTTGAGACTGACAATATACACGGGGCTGCAAAGGAGATACGACACGATGAGCTACTTTGCTATTCACTGTAAATGTTGGCCTTAATTTGTTATTCCCCTATTTCTGAAGCTTCCTGTACCATCTTCTCACAGTCACTTCTCAGAAGACGTATGAGTCTGCAGTGGTTACAATGCAAAATGATAAAAAAGATGTAATTTGATTAGATAGCTCTCACTTTTGATTTAAAAAAAATTAGCTCTGACAAAGGCTGGGGGGGATGCTTTACTCTGCTTTCACTTACAATGGGGTTTACATTGGTTTAATCTGAGGAGTTAATCTGAATTTAGGACTCGATCCTGCAATGAGGATATGATCCTGCAAATATTTACACACTTGGTTATTCTGAAGCACTCCTCTTGAATTAATGAGACCTTTCAAATACTTCACGATTAGCATCTGCTTAAGTGCTTTCCTGGAGTATGGACTTCGTGAACTGGGACTCCACACAAGCACATTGGTCTGCTCTAAAGGAGCCTGATGCAGGATTGGGGTGTTACATTGCTGTGAGAGCAGAATTGAGCTCTGGCTGTGCACATTTCATTCCCCTTCTATTTGGAAAAACAAGCAAAAAACTTTCAAAACTCACTAAGAAAGTTCTGTTTTCTTGCTGAGTTCATTCACTGCAAAACTTTGTTCAGATACCTGCTCAGATGGCAGATATAAATTAAAAATGGGTAAAACTGATACATCTCCTTTACTGGTTAACATTTTTTTTTCTTTATGGATATTAAACATTTGGAACCCCAGTCCTGTGCCTGGAACCCCACAATGCTAAGTGCTATACAAACACAGATCCAAAGGATTGTCCCTGTCCCAAAGAACTAAAGATTTAGGAGAGTATAATATAGCTGTAGGTATTATTTATTGAAGTCAATGAAACTAGTCCCGGGTTTAAAGTCAAGCCTGTACCTAGGTACTCTTCTTGCTGGAGACAGCTGTGTTTATTTTGCTTCTTATTCCTTTTCATATTTATGGTTACCGTAACATTTTTCTGAATTTTCTGAAACAGTGGGACCACTTGGATGGGAAACAATCTAAATGAGGAAGAAAAAGAATTTGGGATTACAGTATTCTTTCATTTGCAAACCTCTTCCTTTGTTATTAATCACATTACATGATTGTGAAAATGAGGGGAGGGATTCTGTTAGTTGTGTCACTCCTTGATGATGAAACTAATGTTATGTATTGGTTTTCTTGCTAATCAGAGGAAGTTATGCAGCATGAGTCAGTTTAGAGCTGATGTACACAGCTGCTATATAAACAGGGCTATGTGACAGATGTATGCAGCAGCTACAGAATAAGCGGTGTTCGTGTAACAAGGCACAGAAGTGACCATAAGAATGAAGACCCTTCCACTTTTGCTGTTACTACATGTCGCATTCTCCTCTGCTTTTCCTATGGCTCCAGGAACAGAAGATGAAGGCAAAGACTTCCAGCTTGTGAAGGTAAATATTTGCTATGACTTTCAGACACTCTAAATTAAATGGCAGGAAGGAACCTGCTTGTCAGTTTCACAACATTTTACCTCATAATTAACAAACTGCAATTTATAATTTGTAATTGCCAAATTGCAGTTGTATTTCTCTTTGTAGAATATGTCCTGATGTTCAAGGGTTATCAAGCTTCAGAAGTTTTAAGTGAAATATTTTCCCTTGGCACCAGTTCAGTTTTTTCTGAATTATGATGATCAGTCAGAAGTGATATAATAATGTAATTAATAAACAGAAACATGGCATTAATTGTGTTATCTAGCATCCAGATTGTGTAGTTCTATAAAAATGTAGGCCCCAGTTCAGCAAGGGACCTAACCATGTGCCTAACTCTAAGATCATAGTATCATTGTCATCAATGGGAGTACTTAAAATTAGGCACATGCTTAAGTATGTTGCTGAATCAGGGCCTTAATGAAGCAGCAGAACAAAAATAACAGAGAGATATAACACTTGTTAAGGGGTTATAACACATCGCATTTACTAGGGCCGAAATTTTTTAAAATGGGTAACTAATGTAAGGCTCCTAAAGCCATATTTAGTTGCTAAAACAGATGGCTTCAAAAGTGCTGAGCATCCAACATCCTCCATTGGTTTCATTGGGAATCGTAACTGAGTAGTGGCTGAGGGACAGATCCTATTAGCCCTTGTTCATTTGAGCAGCCCCTGAGAGGTCAATTGGATTATTCCTGAGAGAAAGGGCTGTGGGAAGAAGTTCCAATATACACATTTAGAGTAAATAACTGAAGAGTAAATTTTAGATTTTTAAAGATACAGTTTGCAAAAGCTTTTATTGCAACATGGAAAATCTATAGCTCAATAAGATACTATATCATCTCCTACTGTTTAACTAAGTCCTTGCAAAAAATGAGCTGTCTTGACTCCTGGAAAACATAAACTACAGGCACAGGGGTGTGATTTTGTAACTGTTTAGACTGCTTTGCATCACTTAATGAATACAAATGACCCAAAATGCTGTTCTTTTTTTCCCCGCAGAATTATCTGCAAAATTTCTACAAGCTTGAAACAGATATGCAGCCTCACTTTAAGACAAAAAGTATTAACATAGTAACTGAAAAACTCAAGGAAATGCAGGCATTTTTTCAGCTGAAAGTGACTGGGAAACCAGATGTTGACACTTTGGAGGTGATGAAGAAGCCCAGGTGTGGTGTACCTGATATTGGTCAGTATGTCCTCACTGATGGGCATCCAAAATGGGAAAGAAAGAATCTGACATACAGGTAATTCTTATCTAAAGAATTTATTGAGCAAAAGAGTTAAGCCAAAATTTTCAAATGTGTTTGCTGAAAGGTCCAAAGTTAGGCACTTATTTCATAAGAAGATAAGAAAGGCCATACTGGGTCAAAGCAATGGTCCATCTAGTCCAGTATCCTGACTTCTGACAGTGTCCAATGCCAAATGCTCCAGAGGGAATGAACAGAACAGGTAATCATCAAGTGATCCAGGCCCTCTTATCCATTCCCAGCTTCTGGCAAACAGAGGCTATGGACACTTCAGCACATGGTTTTGCAATCCTGCCCATCCTGGCTAATAGCCATTGATGGACCTATCCCCTTGAACTTATTTCCTTATTTAGGCACTTAGGTAAGTTTCCTGATAGGCAATGAATTCTTTATTTAGATACCTAGATAAGTTTTCTGATTTTTAATGGGAGGATGCAATCACCTTTAAAGTCTGTGGGAGTTGTAAATACTCAGAATTTGAAAATCAAGTCACTTAATTAGCTGCCAAAATGTGGCTTTAAGGCATGTAACCTTTTGGCCTAAAACAATACATTCTACAAAGACTACAAGTGTGGATACCAAAATGTATATATTACTTTATGGTTTATTTTAAAGAATTGTGAACTACACACCAGATATGAATCCAGCAGATGTCGACAAAGCAATCCAAAAAGCATTTAAAGTTTGGAGTGATGCGTCACCACTGACATTCAAAAGGCTCTATGATGGCACTGCAGATATAATGATGTCTTTTGAAACTGGAGGTAAGAATGTTCTACTAATACCAACATTAGCCGTCATCAACAATAGATGTGCTTGGCAATAAGAATGTAGTTAATTATCCTTTTTTTTTTTAAGATCATCATGACAATTCTCCCTTTGATGGACCCAATGGATTCCTGGCTCATGCCTTTCAGCCTGGCAATGGTATTGGCGGAGATGTCCACTTTGATGAGGCGGAAGATTGGACAAAAGGCTCAAATGGTAGGAGATTCATGACTACACTTGTTTATACAGGATCACATTGTGCAATCTTTGATTCAATAACTTAGACTTAGATCCACAAAAGACTGGACTCTAGGATATTCTGATGTGAATCTCTTTCAGTCTCTCCTGTTGAAGCTATTCCACTGTGTACAAATAATTAAATATTAATTGGGTGAGAAAGAGAGAGAGAGATTGAGAGTGACTCTAGAGTCCAGTGGTTTGGGCACTCACCACAGAGATGGGAAGCTCATGTTCAAATCCCTTCTCATCAGGCAGTGGGGAGAAATGAATCAGCGTCTTCCACCTCCTGAATGAGTGCCCTAATCACAAGGGTAAAACTTCTGTGGAAAGCTTGTGCCTCCTCCCCATTCCCCAGCTATTTTGTGTGGTATGAGACATGTTCTGAGCACACCTACTGGATTGGCCCCTCCTAGGCTAGAAAGATGGAGGAACAACTAACTTCACCTGGTTCAAGGATCATGCTTGATCTTAGATGTGTTTGGTCACCAGCCTGACTGCCCAGAGGCAAAAACATAGGATGTCTAAAGGACTTGTATGATGAAAATGTAGGTGCTGAGGTAACTTACAGAGCTAAGTGGCAGCTGAGCAGGGATTTTGAAGATCTCAGTGACACCTAAATTTTGGATTGAGGTACCTAAAGTGGGAGTCCTTTCATGGACCTGCCCTTTACTCCAGGAGCTGTCCCTTTGATTTCAGGCATAACTCTGTGAATAAAGGTAGCAGAATTGGCCTCTCTGACTGTTTTTTCCTCCCTTGTTTCTTCAACAAATGAATTTGAGGGAAACGATTCTGTAGAATGATATATTTTGCTGAGGTTCATATTGGGTTGTTTCAGTGTGGTATGTTTTATGATGGGTTAAAGTAAAGAAGTTGTGGTGCTTAAAGATGCTATTTTTCCTTGGCAGCATGGAAACTTCACTTTACAATGAGTATGTCACAAACTCTTCAAGGGAGGGACTGTGTCTATATATGTACAAGGCTATCACAACGAAGTCTGATACTAACTGGGGTCTTTGAGCATCACAATTCTCTTTTCATATACTTTCATTTACATAAGAAATCATTTTACTGAAGTCAGTGAACCTCCATTTATTAAAATGGAATTATTCCTGATTTACACCACTCTAAGAAGGAAAACTGGGGCTTTTTTGAGAGGGGGGAATACAGTAAGGGCAAGGGAAGCAGTAACTGGTGCCTGATTGGTCTATAAAGCCTTATAAAGCTAATTTTTCTTCAACTACATTTCTCTATATTATAATGTTTGCAGAATTATTGAAAGCAACTCTAGTGTGCTTTGGGCTGGCATGTAAAGGTATTTCTGACTTAGACAGCTCTACTATAGATTCAAACACATATCACCAATTTTAAATATACAGGGGTTTTTTTAATTCCTCAGCATACAACTTGTTCCTTGTCGCTGCTCATGAACTTGGCCATTCACTGGGTCTGTCTCATTCTAATGACCCTGGAGCCCTGATGTATCCCATCTATTCCTACACTGAGCCTAACGAATTTCATCTTCCTCAGGATGACATTAATGGCATTCAATCAATCTATGGTAAGAAAAATAAACATCTAATCATAGATTAGATGGGTTAACTTCAGGGTAACTTCACTTTTGTGCAGAAAACTTCTTAATCCATAATAAATGTATATTTTAAGAAACATTCTAGTGTTGCTGCACAAAGCAATCCCTATCTTTCTGAACTCCTGTTAACTGGGGGTCGGCAATGCCCTTGAGGGTGGTTTCATTGAAGTCCAGCTCCTCTGCATGCTCATTCTTGCAGACTCCAGTAGTTTTGTAGGAGCTGAGTCTCACCTGTGCTGAGTTTAGGAGCTATACAGACTTAAAGTTACCTAGCAGAACTCTGATTAATGAACTGCCCTCCCTTCCCTCCCCCCCCCAATTTTTCATAAGAAGATTTTGGGTGTCCATGTCCTTCATAACATTGGTTTTCAGCTATATTTCTCCATATTATATAATCTCAACTTTTCTTTAATCTTCACCTAGGACACACAAATAACCCTGTTCAACCAACCGGACCCACAACACCAGTAACTTGTGACCCCCAATTGACTTTTGATGCTATTGCAACCATGCGTGGAGAACAGCTGTTCTTCAAGGGCAGGTAACAACAAAGAACCTGAGAGTTAGTTCTTTGAACTGAAGTACTTAAAAGGAAACAATATTTCAGAAAATGTAATTCCCTTGAGGCCTGAGGGGAAACAGCCACTTAGAAATGTAATGCTAACAATAAAAATCACTGGAGTCACCATATATTCATACAAAAGGTGGCCCAGATTCTCTGATGATGGGTGCCTAGCTTTACCTAACATTTATTTCAGGTATCACAAAATGCTTTATATGATTCCAAAGTAGCTGCATCAAGTGGTGAAATGGTGAAATGGCATCAGCCACTGTAGTTGCTAAGGAATTGTAATTATTTTCAGTGGGAGCTATGGCTCAGGTCCTGCTATCATCTCACTGAGGGTGGACCTTTGTGACCACAGAGCTCTGACTGGAGGAGAGGAATTTAAATGCTCGTGGTCTATTGGCTAGGGCTGGGGAAGATGAGTTAGGATCCTGCCCTAGATTCTATTCTAACTACTCTGCCACTGTAATCAGTGGAATTATAGGTTCGTTACCAGTCTAGATTCAATTAACGTGAGGGCAGCTGCAAACTCATGTTTTGCAAAGACTACTTTATCATGATCCCACCACATCAAAGGTATTAACAGGAATGGAACCTGTGAACTCCAGAACCAAAACCACTCAAGGATTAGCACTAGTAGGTAGGGGTTTTACCTGACATTAAATTGTCAGACAGACTTCACCATTGTATTAAGTTTATGGCAGGTGCAGGAACATGTTTTAATATGCAAAGTTTCTTTAAATCAGGTATTTCTGGCGCAAGAATCCTCAGCGGACGGAAATCGACCTCATTTTCATTTCTTTATTCTGGCCAAAGCTGCCTTCTGGAATTCAAGCTGCTTATGAAAATGTTGGAAAGGATCAAGTTTTTCTTTTTAGAGGTAATGGAATCTGAAATTCTTTAGCTCTTCTGATATATGAATTTACTGGCAATACGTTGCTCCACAGAATGGAAACTAAACCTGCTTCTCCTTAGATGACGTTCCATAAAACAATTCAAATGTTCAAATTACAAAAGCCCCCAAAACATGAGAATAGTGAAATTAAAGGTTGCTTATCTATTTAATGTAAATGTTCTAAAAAATAAGATATGAAAATGGCTTCACTTTTCCTTCAGATCTAGTTTTATCAGAGGAAATAACATATGGCTATTAATACTTTGGCTAAATACATACTTTGTCTAAATTCAAAATGTGTTGTGGACTAGATCACTAGCAGCCTTGAATTAATATACTAATTCTCAGTATTAAGGTAAAGAACTAGCAGCTGTTTTAAAAAGCATTCAGCAGAGTACTGATTAATTATTGATGACACATCCAAAGATCTGCTAGGCACATTACAGAATACAGAGAACAAAAGGCCTCCGATCCAGAGATCTTAGAATCTAGGCAAAGACTGGTCCGGGTAATTCCTACAAGTGGTCAAAAAATGAAAACCTATTTTTGTGGAAAAATTCAAAATGTTTTTTAATTTGGAAGCGTTCAAAAGAGACCACTTTTGGTAAGCAAAAATTTTAAGGAGCATTTCAATAATGTTTTTATTACAAATTTTGACAAGAATATCAAAAGGGATACAAAATTTTCCTCAACCCCCACCCCCAAAATGTTAATAATGCTGACACTTGTTTGTGAAAAGTTTTGTTTTAGTAAAAAGGCCATTTGTTGCTGAAAATAGCTGACTGTTTGAAATAGTTCAACCAGCTCTAGTGACTACACACTTGAGTGGGGAGAGGGAGAGAGAGAAGAGGACAGGGTTATATGCATAAGATCACCTGAACATGTAGTTACGACATATGCAGTTATTTATTTTTGTATATACATCTAACTATCTAGACATGTATATGCCTCCATCACCAAACTATCTGTACACAGCCAAAGTATTGTCAATCTCCATCATCCCGTCATCATCAATCTGTTGTTGGTGGATTACTTAACAATTTGTAGAATTCAAGAAGCTGTCTCCCAAAATATATAAAGTGTATAAGTGTATGGAAAGGGTTCTTCTTGGTCTCATTGCTCCAAGATCTAATTCATGAACATGAAGGGCATCTCCCTGGGCTTTATGCTATGTTTAAAATGCAAAGATCAGTGCCATTCCTTAATTTACTGAAAGCAAAGGGGAGAATGAAATCTCAGAATCACTACTCAGCTATACATGTCTGTTGCAAATTAAATTGCTTCATTATCATCATTGTAATGGAAGTACTAAGCCAGAAGCCATGTGCAGATGTTGTTTAGTATAAACAGAAGCTGTTGGTGAAATATTTAATTCTATTTTTCTTTGCAGAGAACAAATATTGGGTCCTCAGTGGATATGACTTAGTGTATAACCACCCTAAAAGCATCTATGACTTTGGCTTCCCAAAAAACGTTAAGAGAATTAATGCAGCTTTCAGTGATGAGAATTCAGGAAAAACATACTTCTTTGTAGCTAACAAGTATTGGAGGTAAGATTTAATGTTCAACAGACTTAAGGTATATTTCTCTCTTTAGGCGTGGAGGATTAATATGGAAATGTAAAATAAAATATGATAGAGATTAAGCCAATTGGGATCCACAAAACTGAATAAGGTTATATGGAACTTAATTTAAAACCTAGGAAGTCTGATAGAAAATGCTAACCTTTCTATAGGTTTTTTTCAAGCATCCTGTAGAATTCTGTGGCAGGGTTGTAATTACATTCTGTATAGGATGAGACACAACACCCATAGAAAAGCTATTATTTAGTAAGTTCTTTAAGAATTACCCAAAGAGTACTTGTAATGTTATGAAACTGTACTCCTGTGTCTGTCAAACTTCAGGCTAACAGAAGTATTAACATACTGAATTTTTGTCCCTTCGGTGAGAACAGGCAAACGGGTTTATGTTGTTTGATTGGGCTGCAGTCTGTGGTACAGATTGTTTATATTTCATGATACGTCAGTAATTTTTTGCAGTAAACTAGCTCACTGAACTAATACCTGCATCCCATTGCAATGGCTCCTTGGCATCTCATCTGAGAACAATTTACAATTCAGTTGAATGGAACTCTTAGAATCATACTATCAGGGGCCGCGCTGGGGCCTTGTGAGGGCTATAGCCACCCCATAATTTGCCTTAGCTCCCTTGTAGCCAACCTGTAGCAGATGCCATTCTCCAGTTGCCCAGCTCTGAAGGCAGAGCAGAGGAAGCAGCAGCTGCTGGCTGGGTGCCCAGCTCCAGCAGCAGTGGTGAGGCCCAGGAGGGGGAACAGGGTGCCTGAGAACAGACCCCAGCCCATGTCCCCACCTGCTGGGGCACGCCACCCAGGGCAGTCCAGGGTTCCCCACAGAAGCCTGGACTGACCCACTCTGGACTGGGCTCCTGGATCCCATCCCCCATAGCCACTACTCCCCATGGGCTCTGCCAGCCCTGGAGCTTGGTCTCCCTGCTCAGATAAATATTACCCCAGCTGTGAGCAGACAATGCCCCATACTGCCCATCTCCAGCTTCCGGCCTCTGACCTGGTGACAGAGGAGGGCAGAGCCACATGGTGAAGGGGGGCATAGCCCTCCCAATTTTCTATCTGGCCCACCTCAGCTCCCCCACTGGGAAGAGGCTGATGCTGCCCCTTCACAATATAACAAAAAACCCCTTAAAGATACATATGATTTTTGCTTAATAAATAACATACCAGCTAGTCAGTTGACCTTAGGACAAGTCTGGTTTCAAAGTTACATGTACAGGCCATGCGCTTCCCAGGACAGGTGCTTCACTTTTCCAGGAAGCGCTGGTTGGCTTGGATGTGGTGGACAAAGCTGTACATAGGCAAGAAGAGCTATATTCATTTGCAAACTGTCAAGTAAACTCACTAGCTCAGTCAAAAATTTTTAACCTATCATTACCAGACATGCAGTTCCCAGCTTTCCCTGCCCATTCAGCCAAAACTCCTACGTATGTGCACACATACACTCCTGAGGTAAAAGCTCATTAGGAGTTTTGTCATTGAGTTCAATGGGGCCAGGATTTCTGCCTCTAGACTTTCATATGCACACAGACCTGAAAACATAATAGCAGGGATTTTAAATGTTCAGTTAGGTTAGCTCATTCTTACTGGATGTTCTATAAAGAATAGTCTCATTTATGTGTCAGGGCTTGTTTCGGACTTTTAAAAAGTTATTTTTTTACCATATTTATAAATATATTTTTTGTATTCAGATACGATGAGAACAAGCAGTCCATGGACCAGGGTTATCCAAAGAAGATAATAAATGATTTCCCAGGAATTAACAAAAGGGTTGATGCCGTTTTCCAGCATGGTAGTAAGTAAAACAAATCTTTAAGAACAGTTTATTATATTAGAATATTTGTGCTTCTCTAGGTTGAAGGAATCTTTTAAAAGACAATCATTATTCATATTTCCATTACTGTACTAAGATCAGACATTAACACAAATGTTTTGTAGGTACTGACAATGTTATGTCTTGCTTTACAGAAATATTTGTTGAAAAACATTTCTCCTATGAAATATAACTATTTGATTTATTTTTATTTCTAGGACACATCTATTTCTTCCTTGGAACAAAACAGTTCGAATTTGATCCAAACACCAAGAGAATTGTCAGAGTCATGAGAAGCACTAGCTGGTTTAATTGTTGATTAATTCCTTTAACTTTCTTCCTGCAAGTTACAGTTGTTTTATATGCAGTATTCATCTTTTAATAGATATTCAAATATAAAAAATTGTATTGTTTTCTGGCCTGATCCTCTGGGAGTGCTGTATGAATAACTACAGAATGTAATTGTATTGTCATTATGTAATTTATTGTGTTATTATAGACTGGACTTTCAATTACCCATAAACTATTTTATGTTTGTCCTACTACTTCCTGTGTCTTCTGGTCATTGCCATTGCTCAAGAGCTAAACTCTGCACATAAGGACAGGCTAAGTAAATGGGCTGTTCACAAGGAAACTTCATGGAGACTTAGGGGGTCAAACATCTTTCCCCAACTCAAAAGCAGAGAATGGAGAAGCCACACAGCTCCAGGCTGCATTACCATCGTTGGCCTACAATGAAATGTCTATATGTTAAGCCAATATATCTCCCTTCTCATCAATCCACTAGTCACGCTCAAACCTCTCCCCTTCCCAGTTTTTCTCATCAGCAAATCTCTCTCTATGGCCAGCTGTTGAGCACTGCTTCTCTGACACTTCATATATTACACATTCATCCATTCATTTTACAGTTAAGAAGGATGAAGTGAAATAGAGTTGTTCAGAACCCTGAAAGGGAGGACAAATAGTTTAAACCTGATGCAGTTGGAGTGTAGAAGAGAGTGATGGTATCTGAGCATTGGTCAAACATAGAGCATCAGGAGACGAAGATCTCACAGAAAGCCATGAAAATGGCTATTTCAGGCAAACCTAGTGGCCCAGAGCTTAATTCTACACCATTGGGCTGCAAATGGTATTTTTATGGATATAGTTGTCTCTCAAAAATGCATATGCAATTTCTTAAACGGGAGAGTAATTCATAACAAATGATGAATAGTTAATATTATTGTTCACACATGCATACTTTTCTTTGCATGCAGTATGAGTATTCATGCAAAGAATAGCCACTGCTCTTGGTTAAGGTTGAAACCTTTTACATGAATTTTAGCAAATAATAAATAACAAAGGATTGAAATTAGAGCTGACTGGAAAACAGGGGCTTTTTCCCAGTGCAAATTTCTCTTTATTTTTTGTCAAAAATAACTGAATTTGTAGCCAAAAGCAACTTTCTGTGAAAAATTACTTTCCAAGAAAAAAATTATGTAATTGAAAGCCCAGTTTTTCATTGAAAAATAGTTTAGATGGAAATTTTCAACCAGGCCTAGTGAAAATGAACAGACTTTCAGCATTACAGAGAACACTCACTGTATTTGCAGTGTTTTACCAGCCCTACTTATTAACATAAGACTATGTATGAATGATCCTACCAAAAAGCAAAATAGTAATTCATGTACTCTGATACCCTGTCTCATTTATGGAATAAATTGATCATAGGATTAATTTCTTCCTAACTTCAGGCAGCTAGGGACTGCCACATGTCCTGAACCATGAAGGTTATAATATTTTAAAATACATTGTAGAATATGTATTTTGTTCTTCCTCCGAGAATAGTATTGCTAAGTGAATAAAACACATGTTGGTTAAGTCATTTTATTTACGCTATCTATAGTATGTTTTTCAAGAATTTGTTGAATTTCACGTTACAAGATTTCTTGTGAATTTACAAGCTTTAATTAATCAAAATAGAATTTAGAGATAAAAAAGAAATTACATAAATCAAAACAAAAATGGTTATATGAAAGTGTGTAAAAACGTTAATCAAATTAATTTAAGATAGGATGTCTTACTTATCAAAAAGTAAAAAAATCACACTGGAATAAATCAAAGCCTTTTATCACACAGAGGCAAACTTATTTTAATCCTATTTCTCTCCTGTCCTGAGGATTTGATTTAGGTCTAACTATTGGATCCTTAATAGAGGTCTTCATCAATTTTCAAATCAACCTTTATATCAACAAATGTCATAAAAATGTCAGTAACAATTAAACCAAAAGTTATTTTAAAAGCTTAGAAATTTAACCTGTTACTTGCTTACTAACATATCAACTCAGAAATTGCCTTACTTTCTGAATTTCAAGCACAAACACCACGCATTAACCCAAGTACACACTTAATGGTTGATTTGTCTTATACTATATTTTTCCATATTACTTTCCATCTTTTTTTTGCATCTTAATATGTTATTTAATTTTTTAGCCACTGCTTCACACTGAGAAGAGGCTAGCAGTTAGCTCATAATGGCCAGAGTTCAAATGCTGGCTTCACTGATATCAATGACAAAATTTCCATTGATTTCAATGGAACCAGGATTTCAGAATCTAACTCTGTGTGGAATTTTTATTCCAGTGCAGGTCAACCATAATTCTTTATGATACCTCGGACTAGGCCACAATTATTTTCATCTGCCGCTATGTTGAAAATTAACCATTTATTCTTACTTTTTGTTTTCTGTCTTAGTGAGATCTAACCCGACAGTACTTTAACTCTCATCCACTGACTACTTCATTTCCTTAAGACTCTCTTATGCAGGATTTTGCAAAAAGTTTGTGAAAGTTCAAATACATTATTTCAACTATTTTTCCATTCTACAGTAGTTTGTTGACTGTGCCTCCAAAATTCTAGTAGATTAGAATACCATGATTTTCTTTTGTAGAATCCATGTTCATTTGTCCCTATCACTTCAAGTTCATTTAGGTGCTTTTACATTTCATTGTTGTTTTAACTAATTTTCCTGATATTAAAGTCATGTTCACTCAAGATTCACTGATTCGTGTCCTCTCTGGGCAGCCCCAGATGCAGGCAACATACTAGGGAGAAGTGTGTGCGGTGGTGGTGTCTTGTTTTGGTAAGGTGTTTTGGATTTTAGCATCCATGTTGCTATGTACTCAGATATTGGGACCACAGCAGGCTGGCACAAATTAGAGCAGTGTTGAGGCTACTCTTCTCTTGCTAGGGCTGGCACAAAGAATCAAGGAACTATAATGGGTTGCTGGTTCACATTTTTGTCCTCTCCTATTCTGTCATAGGTGGGTTTATGGGTAGAAAAGTAATCTCTTTCTAGGTGCTCTCATAAGCTCAGAGAAAGCCAGTTTAGCTCCTATCCTGCTCCTCTGGGGGCTCCCACAGAATGGCTGGGAAACAGGCTATCAAGGAGTCAGCGGCCTGGTCTACACTGGTGACATAGGTCAATGTAAAGTCACTTACATCGACCTACATACACCTGCGTCTACACTACACTAGTGTTCATTCGAATTACGCCGCATTGAAAATCGACTTAACAAAACCACCTCTACAAGTGACGTAGCACCTAAATCGAATTTGTTAATTCAATTTAGTGTCAGTGTAGACACAATTTCACTTAAATCGAATTTATTGGCCTCTGGGAGGTATCCCACAATGCCCTGTTTTGACCCCCCTGGACAGTCGCACTGTGCTGCTCTGTGGTCACGCTATCAGGAAATGTCCCCTCTCCTCAAGCCCCAGGAATATTTGAATGTTAATTTCCTGTGCTGTCAGCGTGGAGAGAGCTTTGTCACTGTACATGGCTACTGCAAAGCCCAAACGTGCTCCAGCATGGAGTCAAGCAGAGGTCTTAGATCTCATCGGTCTGTGGGGTGAGGAGTCCATTATGGCTCAGCTCAGAGCCAGCAAAAGGAATCTGGACATTTATGGGAAGATATCCCAGGGTATGCTGGAGAAGGGACACAAGAGGGATGCTCAGCAGTGCCAAGTGAATATCAAGGAATTGCGTCAGTCTTATCAGAAAGCCAGGGAAGCTAACAGCCGTTCTAGCTCCTCGGCCAAAACATGCCGCTTCTATGATGAGGTGCATGCAATTCTTGGTGGCAATCCCACCAAGGTGCCGCCCCGCAGCATTGATACCTCCAATGGGTCACAGTCCATGGACAATGATGAGGACTCCATGGACGAGGAGGAGGAGGAGGCTAAGGAGAGCAGGGGGCAGGAGAGTGGGATGTCTGTTCTCCCAACAGTCAGGACATATTCCTGACCACAGAGCAGTCCAGCAGCACACAGGACAGCACTAATGAGCCCATGGAAGGCACAGCTGGTGAGGTTTCTTTCCTCTTAGCAGTTCTGTCCTTCTACCTTGGGTGGGGGGGCAGGAGGGGATTTCAGGTGTTTTGGTGACTGTACTGGGGGGTTTCCCAGGGAACAGTTTATTTATGTGATGAGGTATGCTCCGAGAATCATCAGTTGATATCTCACAGAAACTTTCATGGATGTAATCTGTTATCCTTTGCAAAAGTTTTCGGGGGGAGGGCTGCCTTGTTTCTCTCTCCACAGTAAGATACTTTGCTGCAATCAAGGGAGCTTGCATCACGGTGGAACACTGATGGTACCTCACTGCATGCAGCAAATCTTTGTTTTAAGTAGAGACTTCTCCCCACCCCCGCCCCTGCCCCCCACGCTATCCGCAGTTCCTCTCTGTAAGGGTTTAAAATCTCAGCAGAGACACACACACATGCTGTCCTCAGGTCCTCTCTGAAAGGGCACAGTGAGCAGACCCTTCTGGGACGTCAGGAATGAGGCTCTGCGTTCGCCCTGTGCATTGCATGGGGATTATTGGCTACATTGTTGTAGGCAGGGGATTATTTTCTACATTGCTGAAGTTGTGTCATTTTCTTCACTATGCTGACACTGGCAACCTTGGTGTTTTTTGTTTTTTTTTCATTCTGTAGACATCAGCCTCAAGAAATCCTGTGGAAAGACTATCTCAGATTAGAAAGAGAAGAAGAAAAAAAAAAAACAAGCCAGAGATGACATGTTTTGGGAGCTCATGAAAGCCTCAGTGGCCGCAGAGACATTGCTCAGAGCATGGCGGCTGACCTTATCCCAGAATATGGACATGGACAGGGAAACTCGCAGAGAAATGATGGCGCACGATCGCAGTACCACACAGAAGACACTGCAGATCATGCGAGACCAGGCAGACACGCTGCGACAGCTTGTGAAGCTTCAGGAGGAGCGGAGGCAGGAAAAAAATCCCGCTGCAGCTCCTCCATAATGCTCGTCAACTGAGGGGTTTGATGCCCACCTCCTCCCCCGCCCCCAGCTGGTGTCGGAGGAGACTGGCCAGGCTGCAGTACCTGCTTGCCTCCACCCCCGTGGAGGCGAGCCAAAAGCAGCCAGGGCCACGCTGACAGCTGGCCAGCAAGCTACCACCCTCCACCTTGAGACAGTGAATTAACATTACCCTCTTCCCCATGACTTGAATATTCATAAATAAAGTTTTGCATCATTTCAACACGTTTCTTTATTAAATCACACCTTGCTCTGGAGGGATTTGGCAGGCATAGATATTGAGTTCACCAAAGGCAAACAACATACCGGAATAGAAATCTGTCCCACATCTCATTGCAGAACCTGGTTTTCAAAGCTTGCCTAATGCAAAGCGCTCTGCGGTTCGCTCTCACCGTAGTGCTGGCATCTGGCTGCTCATAGTTGGCGGCCAGTCTTTCTGCTTCCACAGCCCAACCCCGGGGGAAACTCCCACCCTTTGCTTCACACACATTATGAAGAACACAGCAAGCAGATATCACAGAAGGGAGGTTCTTCTCAGCCATGTCCAGCCTAGTGAGGAGACTCCTCCATCTATCCTTTAAATGCCTAAAGGCACATTCTACAACCATTCTGCAGCCACTTAACCTCTTATTAAAATGCTCCTTGTCATTGTCAAGGTGACCAATGTATGGCTTGATTAGCCAAGGAAGCAAGGGGTAAGCAGGATCCCCCAGGATCACTATAGGCATTTCCACACCTCCAACTTAAATGTTTTGGTCTGGGAAAAAAGCACCTGCCTTCATATTTCAGAACAGCCTGGAATTACAAAATACACGTGCGTCATGCACCTTCCCAGATCACCTCACAGAGATGTCGGTGAAACGACCCCTGTGATCCACAAGCCCCTGCAGGACCATGGAAAAGTACCACTTATGTACTCCGTTGCTAGGTGGGCAGGCACTAAGATAGGGATGTGCATTCCATCAATGGCCCCTCTGCAGTTTGGGAACCTAATCATGGCAAACTCCTCCACTATGTCCTGCACATTTCCCAAAGTCACTATCCTTCATAGCAGAAGTCTATTAATGTCCCTGCACACTCAAATCATGGCAGCTCCCACTGTAGATTTACCGAGTCCAAATTGATTCCCAACCGAGGGGTAACAGTCTGGGGTTGCCAGCTTCCACAGAGCGATGGCGATTCTCTTCTCCACCGTCACAGCTTGTCTCAAGTGAGTATTTATGCACTTCAGGGATGGGACCAGCTCTGAGCACAGTTCAAAGAAAGTTGCCTTTCACATACAAAAGTTTTGCAGCCACTGGTCATCATCCCACAGCTGCATAATGATGCAGTCCCACCAGTCTGTGCTTATTTCCCTGCACCAGAACCGGCACTTCACGGAATGCAGATGCTGTGTTACGGCCCGCAGCAATTGGGAATTGTTCTGCTTGATGGCTTGTAGCAGGGCAGCCCGGTGTCATCACTGTTATGTATGCTTCAGCTTCTTGCTCTGCTTCAAAAATACTCAATGATAAGCCGCGATGTATTTGTGATGCTCACAATAATAGTGCAGAGTTGAGCTGGCTCCATGTCTCTGCAGCAATGGTGAGAGTGGGGAGTAAAAAAATGGTGCGAAAATACTTTTCCTGTTTGGTTGGGGGGGGAGAAGGGAGAAGGAAGCAGCGTTGCATCATGGGACAATGACACTCACCCCAACAGCCACCGCAGCTAGTCGCACTGTGGGATAGCTACCCATATTGCACTGCTTCGCCATTCGAATTAACAGTGGTCAGTGTAAACACAGGAGACCTACGCAAACAGCGTCGTGTATACACGCTTCTGCGGCTTCTAAAAATCGGCTGTTGAAAGTCGACTTAAAGTAAGTCGACTTCACTCGGCAGTGTAGACATAGCCAGAGATACTTTCTCTTCCCTCCCCTGCACGTGCAACAGGCAACCAGTGAAAGAGCTGACGAGCAACCACAGTAAAGAGACAGTGGCTGCTCATATCACTCCCATCTCACGCCAGAGATGTTCCTAATGCTACAGGGGAGGAAGTGGGGGACGTGATGCCACTTCCTCCTCCCTGTAGCTACAGGGCTCATTCAAACCTGGATTGTAACTCAGCTGTGAATATTTTTATAAAAGAGAGGCTCTAGTTCAACCAGAATCTGCATGCTTAGTGCCAGAATCACTGGTTGAAATTCTGTGGCCTGTGTTCTGCAGGAAGCCAGACTAGAGGATCACAATGGTCCCATCTGGCCTTAAAATCTATTAATCTAATAAACAGTTTAACTTATAAATAGAAAGCACAGCTGAAGAAACACAGCCTCTGTCAACATGGAAATACACATTTTCTTGTGAGCGTGGCTATCTTCAAGGGCAACAGTTCAGAGTTTTGAGGGACTCAGGTTGGATGTTACTGATCTAGCATAATGGACCCCCAATCTGAACTTGGGTCTTTAGGTGATACCACAATACCAATTAACAATAATAGGGCAGGTTTTCACATGGCGGGTGAGTAACAATATAAACTGATCAGCAACCAATGTTCTGCAGTGAAACTGGGATTGTGTCCGTCATCCACCGACTTCCCCAGATGTTGGCTGAAAAGGACAGTGAAGCAACAAACAAAAACAAGTGTTTCTTCAGAAAGATACAGACACGGAGGATATTTGTCACAGGTTATTTTGCAAATGATGAGCCCTATCCCGTCAGAGGCTCTGCAGCTGCTGTGAAACCATTTTGATTAAATGAGATAGATAGACAGATAAACAGACTGCTCACGTGAGCCACAGCCTCTGGTGCTGAGCAGTGTTGTCTCATTGTGTCCTTACACTCCCCCATCTGTCTATCTGTATCCATCTGTCGTCTTTTGTCTTATACCTAGATTGTAAGCACTTTGGGGCAGGGACTGTCTTTTTGTTCTGGGTTCATACAGCACCTAGCACAATAGGGTCGATGGCTAGGGCTTCTAGACACTACGATAAGTGGGCAATGGAGGCTGATATAATGGGCACATCAGAGATGGACTTATCAGCAGTGCAATAACAAAAGAGAGATGATAGGTAGAGAGACAAGGTAGGTGAGGTGATATCTTTTATTGGAGCAGCTTCTGTGGGTAAGAGAAGCAAGCTTTCAAGCTTACGAAGAGTTCTTCTTCAGGTCTGGGAAACTGATTCAGATGATAGGTAGGGTGAGGATTGATTGTGGAGGACCTTGAAAGTGAAGACAAATAGCTTCTGTTAGATGTGATAGAGAAGAAGAAGTCAGTAGAAGGATTCAAAGAGAGGGCTGACATGGTCAAACTGTGGGCTAAGAAAATGATCTTTGTAGCAGCATTCTAAATGGAAATGAACGGGGCAAGATTACATTTGTTAAGATCCAAGAGCAGGATGTTGCAGTAATCCAGGCATGAGCTGACAAGAGCTCGAATGAGAGTGTTAGCTGTGTGGATGTTCAAATCCATGATCCAATAAATATTTAATTATTTATACAAAATGTAACAGCTTCGACAGGACAAATTGAGATTCATCCTAGACCATCCAATAGCACAGTGGTTAAAGTACTCAGGTTGGAACTGAGATACCCAGGTTCACTTTCCTGGTTTGAATCAGGCAAATTAGAGACTTGAACCTGAATTTCTATAAGCAAAGTAAATAGCCTAACTGCCAAGCTATTCAGGGGGGAAAAGGGGGTTTTCTCTTTGCAAGTAGGATCAAAACTGGTATATTCTAGCAAAACAATTCCATTTCAATGAATCGACATTTTTTGATGAAAACCTTTAACCAAAAATTTCCCAATCACTTCCAGTTTTTACTGTCTTCAAAGGATTGCAAAATCAGATGGTTTTAGTTAACTTGTATTGTGTCACCCCAAATTGTGTTATGAGATATCTGTTGCTAATTAGAGCATGATAAATTGTGAGTCATTCTACAGCTGCCGTTAAGAAACACCCTATTAACCATATAAACTGGGAAGCTTGAAAAATATGTATACTGAAAGTAGAGCCTGACTCCTGTTACGCTAAAACAGAAATGAGGATAAGAATGAAGAACCTTCCATTTTTGCTGTTGTATGTGACATTTTCTTATGCTTTCCCCATGCTTCCAGAAAAAGACAATGCAGAAGAAAATATGCAGCTTGTACAGGTAACTTCATTTTCTGAATCTAAGATGTGCTGAGCCCTTTCGTTTTAGTTTCTAAAGCATCTGCATGTTTGAACTGGTCGAGATGTTTTTATCTCATGAAGATTCCCTGCACAACCATGCACAGCTGTTTTACCTACATTTTTGCTAAAAGAGATAAAATCAGCATGAGCAGGAATTGTCTGTCTCTATTTAGATTCTTTCTTAGATTCCTAAGAAAAGCAGCTGCTGGAGCACATGCAAAGCAGAGGTAGTGAAATCATAGTGTACAAATAATAGTGGTCCTAAGGTAATTTTTTTAAGATTTAAAAAAAAAAAAAAAAAGGCTGTAGAATTTATTTACTTATTTATTGACAGGAGTATCTGCAGAAATTTTATGAGCTTCAACCAGATCCTGAGCATTTAGCATGGAGAAGGAGCACTAGCCCCATGGTTGAAAAAATTAAACAAATGCAAGACTTTTTTGGGTTGGAGGTGACTGGAAAGCCAGATGCTGAGACTTTGGAAGTGATGCAGAAGCCCAGGTGTGGAGTTCCTGATGTCGGACAATATGGTGTCATTCTCCCTGGATGGAAAAAAACCAAACTGACATACAAGTAATATCTATGTACTTTTTTTCTTATGTTTAAAATGTGGCTCTCATCTGAAAAGTAGCTCTAAAGTTATCTTGTGGGTATCCTTATTTATTTCCTTTAAAAACTCCCCCAGCAAGTGTGCTCAGTTAACGCAAAAGGTTTTTTTTTCCACCCTAAACTGCCAGTCCTGCGAATGCACCCTGGGCAGAGAGTGTAGCTGAGTACTTTACCTCTTGGACATAATTTCTGGTAAAGATTCTGTAGGCCAGATTTGAAGCTCACTTGCACTTTTTACAGCCCTATTGTCTTCAAATGATGTCATCAAAGGCAACTTAATACTGCCACCAAAGTTAGAAGATAAGAATTTCTGTATGCCTAAATAGAAGATCTATTGAACAACAGCCATTTTGACAGAGTAGAACTGCTCTTTAAGAGATAAGATCATGTTCTATCATATATAGTAATAAAAATATTAGAGATGGAAAAGACAAGTTATCACATTCCTGGCACACAGAAGCCAATGTGAGTTTTGAATGCTCAGGGATTGTAAATCAGGCCTCTTTTTGTATCTTCATGCTGTCAGGACTAGATAAATTCCCTACACAAACCATAAATATTATTATTACAGCATATATATTTGTTTCTTTGTTCCTACAGAATTGTGAACTACACTCCAGATATGTCACAAACTGATGTGGATAAAGCAATCCAGAAGGCATTTAAAGTGTGGAGCACTGTGTCCCCACTGACTTTCATTAGGATTTATAAAGGGACAGCAGATATAATGATTGCTTTTGGGACCGGAGGTACTGTAATACCAGTATGTTAATGGTGACATGAATTTATAGAGTTACCTACAGCAATGATATGAAGCTCTAATTTTTTTCAACCAATTCCTGTTTAGCTCATGGTCGCTGCCCTCGTTATTTTGATGGACCCCTTGGTGTTCTTGGCCATGCCTTTCCACCTGGCAATGGTATTGGGGGGGATGTCCACTTTGATGAGGATGAACACTGGACAGAAGGCTCTGTTGGTAGGTCAAGAAGGTCTCTTGTGCTGTTGTGTTAATATATCTAACTATGTTCTTGATGTTGTTCAGGGGAAGGAATTCACTGAGATGAGGGACCCTATTGGTAGCATAATTTCTTTCATAGCCCTGCTTGAAAAAGGACTGTAGTGGAAGGGTACATGCTTCTTCTGAGCAACCTGGTTTGTTTAGACTAGATTATTCACAGTGACTCGCTGCAGAGACACAACTTTGGCCTTGTCTGCAGTAGAGGATGGAACCAGCAGTAACTGAACCAAATGGAATAGCACTGTCTTAAGCACCAGCAGTACGGTGTGTCTTTGTTAATGCTGTAGCAATAGGGCTATTGCCATTTTGCCCCATGTCCACGCTAGAGCTGTAGTCCATTTCCGCAGCACCTATCACACAGAGTCCAGCACAGCTCTCTCAAGTAATGGCTTCTGGGATATTTCAAAAAGCTCCCTGGGGAGCCATGGGAAATAGTCAGAGAAGTCAAACTCCCAGAATCCTCTGGGAGAACTCACATAAATCCCCTGGTTCCAATGCAATACCCTAGTCCTTTTCTCATGTTCCACATCAAGCAGAGCAGGGACTTGAATCTGGGTCTCTCATGTCTAGGTGAGAGCGCAAACCACTGGGCTATTGAATATTCAAGGGTGGCATGCTTACGTTCTCTCTCTCCCTCTCCCTCCCTCCTCCCCCAGCCTCAATGAAAAGTTTTTAAAAGTCTTGGTTTCATTCCATAATCGAACAGAAAGAAATGTCCTAACCTCACATTTTGTTTGCAAAATGGAATTGTTTTCCATCCAGACATGCTCAGGAGATCTAGGTTCAGTTCACTACTCTCTCACATACTTGTGAGCTTGATCAAGTCACTTGACATCTCTGGACCTTAGTTTTTCACCTGTCAAGGACAAATAATAAGGACAAATAATAATTCTTCCTTACCTCACAAGGGGTTCGTGAAGCTAAATCCTTTAATGCCTATGAGGCACTCAGATACTACCTGGATAACTGTAAATATCTAAGTAACTGAACAAAATTAATTTTTCCTCTTTGTTGAGCTGACAGATTAAATCAACATGGAACCTGAGTCACCCTTGTCTGATGTGTTTTATTTGGGGGTTATTTTAAAAAAACCATTGACCTAGAAAAAAATCTATGTATAAAAGAGAAAACATCCAGTCAATGCTATATATATATATATATATTTTTTTTTTTTTGGATATTTCCTGCCCAAACTGTATGTATCGTGTGCAGGGAAGAGAGTCCCACAGGAACAATTTAGTGCCTCAGGTATGCATATGGGCATTCCTCATTCTATCCCTCCTGCTATTACTAGGTCTGAATCACCATACAATCAGGGGCAGATAAATTGGAAAGCTTTCCTAGCAATTCCTCAAAACTGCTCCCTGGCTCACTTCCAGCTAACTACTCACTCAACTGATCTAGTTTCAATAGATAACAGAAACAAAGAACCAAACAACCACTCCTTTCTTGACACTGGAAGAACACTGCCTTGTTTATATGATGTGTCCCATATTATGTCTTAGCACCAGTGGTTTGAGGTACACGCTGTGACGGATGCAGAACCACTAAGATGCTCTGTAACACTTGTTTGTGGTGCTGTATGCTGGACTTCCCAACTGCAGGCCTGTAGACACAAATATTTCTGAGCTGTCTTACACCTATGCTTTTTTAGGGTTCAACTTGTTTCTTGTCGCTGCTCATGAGTTTGGCCATGCACTGGGTCTCTCACATTCCACTCACCATGGAGCCTTGATGTTCCCAAATTATGCCTATGTCAACCCCACTGAATTCCCGCTCTCCCAGGATGACATTAATGGCATTCAAGCCATTTATGGTGAGTAGAATTCATTACCTCAAAAAACCCCAAAACCAAACAATCTCCCAAACAAAGTGAAATAATTTTTAACTAATTATATTTCAATAATGACTCTCTGTGTGAAACATATGACTATCCCTACATATTTTGGTATATTCTTAAATTGCTTCCCCTAGGACCCTCACCTAACGTACCGGTTGAGCCAACCAGACCCTCATCACCTAAAACCTGTGACCCTATGGTGTCTTTCGATGCTATCACTACACTCCGCAGAGAAATTATGTTTTTTAAAAACAGGTAAATCTAATCCCTCTTCAAATGACATTAACCTCTGTCTGGATGTTTCTTTTACATTGTTTCTTAATGACTGAATGCAACAGCAAACCCCAATGATCAGCTTCAGACAGCTGGACTGAAAGATAGACAGATTTCAGAATTAATAACCCATGGAAAGAAGAGATGTATTATTGTTAACAGAGAAGATGGTTCTTTTACAAACTCACCTCCATTTATACTAGAGGTGAAGTAGGTGCTCTGGCAAGAATTGTCTTGTTTTTCCCAGAGAATATCTCAGGCCCAGCAAAGGACTATGACTCATTCTAAAATAAGCAAATAGTCACATTGAGTTGTGAGATAAGTAATTGCTATTATCATTTAAAAAAGCAATGGTTTTATTCCGCAATACCTCGCTGGGCCAGATTCAGTTCTCAGTTACACCTGTACAAGCCCACAGTCAGCGAGGTCTCATAGGTTAGCAGAGCAGAATCAGGCCTGTTATTTTGTGTGTCCTGGATCCTCTAGCTCATTCTTTCATGTGTTAGAATCTAGCACAGGAGCTATCTAATTCCCTCATCTAGTCCTATCTTATATCCTGAGTCATTCAACACCAGGAGTTGGCCAGTCAGTCAAGAAAATGATTTCCAGAAGTAGCTGATACATTGGATATTTGACTGCAGCAAGAGACAGATTTTTCTTTCCCAGTGTGGCCAATGTTTTTCTTCCTGGCATGGTGAAATCATTGACTGGTTAATCGAATGCACACAGTATCCTGCTAGATTCCATTGACAAGAAAGAGGTTGTAAATCTCATCACTCTTTACAGTCTTATGAATATACAAAAATATATGTGGGTTTATTATTTGCTTTGAAAATTGTATCATATTTAAATCAGGCACATGTGGCGGGTCTATCCTGGTAATTCAGAAGTTGAACTTGAATTAATTTCTACATTCTGGCCTTCTCTGCCATCTGGTATTCAAGCTGTTTATGAAAGTATTAAAGATCAGATTCTATTTTTCAAAGGTAAAGTATGTATGATTTTCCTTAAATTCTTCTTACATACAATTTTTGGGAGGATGTGGGAGGAAAGCAAGGGGTGTGGAGTGTTTCAATGTACTTGCTACCTACCCCAATGGGAGGGGTTCTCCCATCAATGTAGTAATCCATCTCCTCAAGAGGCGGTAGCAAAGTTGATGTAAGAATTCTTCTGTCAGCCTAGCACTGTCTACTCGGGGGGTTAGGTATGTATAGCTACATCTCTCAGACATACGGTAGTTATACTGATGTAAGTGCCTAGTGTAAAGACTAGACCTGTATAGAATGAACAATTACAGGAAATTTCAGCGAGGTTTCCTAACATGGGATTTCCTGAATTCTGCTACTGTGCAGGCCCATGTTTAACTTCCACTAAGCAAATGTACTTGTGTGTGTTTAGCTTGTCAGAAACCACTGGTGAAACATAACAAATCTTTTTCTTGTTGTTGCTATTAACAGGCAATAATTTCTGGGTTATCAGTGGGTATCAGGTGCTCCCTGGTTATCCTAAGAACATCAACATGTTTGGTTTCCCCAGGAGTGTTAAGAAAATTGATGCAGCTGTTTCTAATAAAAATACAGGAAAAACAGACTTTTTTGTAGGTGACAAGTATTGGAGGTAAGATCAATAGCTAAAACTTCTGCTTTCTGATTGACTTCCATGCAACCTACATGTGTGCATTTAAAGATAAGACTTGTCCTTTTAAATATTTAGACATCTAAGAAACTATTAAGGAATATATTTTAATTTTCAAGGAAAATATTTGTTTCAATGGCTTCTGAACTGAGAGAAGAATATACCTTTGCTTCCCTTTCAAAGAACTGTTTAACAGGACTGTTATACAGTACCCTGCATGTAGATTTCTTTTGGGGCACTGTAGAAGACAATAAGAATATTCAACAGAAAAGGTAGCAGCCTCAACACTTGGGACTTTTACAAATAAAGTGGACAAAAACTAGAAAATGTATGGTTCAAAGCAATTCTCCATTGGCAGGGAGATGGATAGGATGATCTAACAGAGCTTTACCCACTCTAACTAATGTTCAGATAACAGTAAATTGACTAACAGTAGGGCTATGTCTAGACTACAAGGTGCACATGCAATTCCCCTTCTAATGTACACATACTCATGGCTAGCTCTCATTGAGCTAGTATGAGTATAAATAGCTGTGTAGGGGCAGTGGAGGCACAGCTTAGCCATGCCAAGTACAAACTCATAGACTCATAGACTCATAGACTCACAGGTCAGAAGGGACCAATATGATCATCCAGTCTGACCTCCCGCACAAGGCAGGCCACAAAACCCTACCCATACACATTTATAACAACCCCAAACCCATGACTGAGTTATTGAAATCCTCAAAAGTGAGATTTGAAGACCTCAAGCTGCAGGGAATCCACCAGCAAGCGACTCATGCCCCATGCTGCAGAGGAAGGCGAAAAACCTCCGTGGCCCCTGCCAATCCACCCCGGAGGAAAATTCCTTCCCGACCCCAAATATGGCGATCAGCTAAACCCTGAGCATGTGGGCAAGACTCACCAGCCAGCACCCAAAAAAGATTTCTCTGCAGTAACTCAGTTCCCATCCCATCCAGCATTCCCACAGACCATTGAGCAGACTTATCTGCCGATAATCCAAAATCAATTGCTCAAATTAAACTATCCCATCATAACATAACTCATCTGAAACCAGTGGGCTAGAATGAAACTAATTGTCCTTAACTATCCATTATTTAGCTGTTTTTTATTGGATTTGGAATATATTTAAGCTAAACTGTGTTTACCTAACTCACAGGTGTGCCTCTTGGCACCCAATTCAAGAGAAATAAGAAACAGACAGATTAGATAGATAATGAACTAGTCATGTAAGTGGCCCATTAGGCAGAGTTGGCCACTGCTCAGAGATCACCACAATAAGTAGGGAGCATGGTGTGAATCAAAGATGCTTTATCATCATTGTGTATTTCCTTAGTCTGATGATTCACACCAGCCACACAACGTTAGTTGAATTTATAGTTGTCTGTGGTTTCCTATCCTATGTATTTATTGTTTTTGGAAAGAATCCTTGCAATAACATATGCAGCTATTCTACTGACCTGGTAAAAAAGCAAAGGCACATTAGGTGCTCACATACAAGCTACGATACAGAGTTTTTAAATTTAGTAATAAAACAGTAATTATTTCAGAACCACAGGCTTCCTCCAGAAAATATTTCATATCAAATAACAATTAAAACAAATTATTTTCTTTTTGTTTCAGCAGGGAGTTCTCTTAGTTATTTCTGAACATTCAAAGAACCATTTAGTTCCTCCTTTCACCCACTAAAGTCAATCCGGCACTGTATTAACTATCCTTCAAGCCTTCTGGGTCCAGCAGAATAGACCTTAATTTGACTATATAGGTCAGCAAAGAGAGTCTCCCTCCTCTACATGTCAAAACTGAGTGTGCTGCCAGGTTACAAGCAAAGGACAACACTTAAATGCCAAATTTAGTGCCTCCATTTGGTAATACATAGATCCACACCTTTTCAGGCCAGGACAGATCATTAGATCATCTAATCTCACGTCCTGTATAACCCCTTTGCCCATTTACCCCTGCATTGAGAACAGTAACTCCTGTTTAACTAAAGTATGTCTTCTAAAAAGTCATCCAGTTTTGACTTAAAGACACCAAGAAATGGAGTATCCACCACTTCTGTTGGCAATTTGTTCCAATGGCTAATCACCCACACTGTTAAAAACTTGTGCCTTGTTTCTAATTTGAATTCACTTCTCTTCAGCTTCCAGCGAGACACTTCAATGGAGCTCTGCCACCAACAAAGAATTTGCTCCCGCATTAAACCTAAGGGCACACTCCTGCAAAGGGTAGATAGGTTCATAGGTTCTAAAGTTAGAAAGGACCACTGTGATCATCTAATTCTAGTTGCTGCATCTGCTTAACTTGGTCCAATGTGAGTAGCCCTAAGGAAGTCAGGTGGACTACACACAGTGGATAAAGTTAACCTTGTGCTTAAGCCATTGCAGGCTTAGAGTTTAAGTTCTTGCAGATCCATTCTACCTTGTTATCTCATTCAGGTATGACGAAAGCAGTCAATCCATGGAAAAGGGTTATCCAAGACAGATAAGAGATGATTTTCCTGGAATTGCCAAGAAAGTTGATGCTGTTTTCCAGCATAACGGTAAGTGGAATGAACTGTCAAATAAGTGGAAGATTTGCATTGTTGTAAATTTCAGAAGGATCAAAAATATTATTAGTGTCATGATTATTATTGCCTTTCTAAGAGCAGAAATTAACAAGAGCTTTTCTGTGCATATGGAAGATATTATTTTGCTATTGTCTCCAGCATTCTTTTCTGAAACAGAGTTACAGATGTCTTGTACAATATAATCATTCAACTTACTTTTTATTTCTAGGATTCTTCTACTTTTTCCATGGATCAAATCAATGGGAGTTTGACCCTAATGCTAACAGAGTTATTCGTGTGCTGAAGAGCAACAGCTGGTTTAACTGTTAAAATTAAATGTCATTGTAGGCAACTTAAGAAAGCCTAGCTAGCTAGCTTTCTATAAAATCACCCATCACTGTGACAATGAAGCATCTAGTATATTGGAAAGGCAACAGGGCTAGTTTTTCGTGAACGTCTACATTTATTTATTCTTGGTATTGTTCTGATTTACAGTATGTCTAACAGTCAAAGCAGAGCTACAGTCTTTGATTTCCTTTCATAACCAAGGGTAACATATTCATGTGCATATTATTGCTTTAAACTCTGAATGTACTTCCCACTATCTTGGCAATAAAGTTTTATACGTGGTATAAACTATTGTCTGTGTCATCTGTGCAAGACACTTCCGGTTTGTAAAACAGAAAAGGTCTGAAGAGCTTGACATGAATACACTGAATATATTTTTAAATTATATTTCCACACCTTTTCAATTTTTCCTTCATAACACCCTCAAGATCAAGTCTCATTCTCTCCATATTGCAAAGGATCTCACCCAGGCCCTTATCATTTTGTGTCTAAATTCCTGTCATCGTCTCCTCTTTGGCCTTGATTGGTGCAGCCTTCACCCATCCATAGCAATTAAAAATCACTCTCCTGGTGTGTTGCTTCAACCATGTCATCCCTCTATCTTACATCAAGTATAATCTTTATGGAACGTTACACCCATTCACAATTTAGCCCTGTTCTGTTCAATAAATCAATTATCTTACCATGTGTAAATCTTTGCACCACCAATGCCAGCCTTTCCCAGCCATTAGTCTACTTCTAACTCGAATACTTCTCATGCTGCCCCTTGTGCATGGAACACACCCTGTCGTCCCTTCATACATTTCCTTAGGATATCCTTCTGCAATAATGCCTTCAGAACGCTACCAATCAGCAAGTTATATTGTGTGCACAGCTAGTTTATGTGAAAACGTGCTTGCACTGAGATTGGCTTGTCCTCCTTCTACCCCATTGTCACCTTTGTTTCAGCCACATGTTACTTCTTTGGAACAAGGAGTTTCTGTTTACTATATGTGTACATGCTGCTGAGTGAAGTGGGGTTCTGATCCCTACCAGGGACCTCATGGCACTTCTGTAAATAAAATAATAATAAATAATATTGGGATGAAAGTGTGGCTACTCCATTCCCACTGACCTGTTTACTATCATGTTGTCTGAACCAATGTAGTGCCAATCAGGGCTGGAATTTTTCCTTCTCCTGTTTTGTGAAGCTCCACAGAATTTAATACTTCTCTTCTTATACTAGTCTCATTGTAGCCGATGGAGCTACACCAAATTACACCAGTTGGCCATTTGCATGTAAAAATGAGATAAAAATTCAACAGACCCTAGAGTCTAGTGCGCTCAAGAGTACACAGGAGAAATGTGTCAAGTCAGACATTTCAGCTTTGTCACAGTGAAAATGTAAATTCAAGAACAAAAGGAACACAGCTTGAACCATGCTGATCAGATGCAGGTCACTAATGCAGTTTATTTTAGAAATGGTTTGAAGTAGAAAATGTTTGCCAGGCACTCCCAATTTTGTGGGAGAACAAACTTGCAAGGGCTGCCAGCTTCCTAGACTATGAAATGGGCACTTCCTGGCAGGAGGTCATTGTAGCCTTTCGTCACCATTGCCCAATGACACAATTGTCTGAAGGTATCCTTTCTGATTATTAGTACACCCAGAATTATGATGCAGTAGAAATGCAGACTGTACTGGAGGTCGGTGGAATATAAAAAATGACTCAACCAACTCCTGTGTTTCCAATCACTGCTTTGACTCATCTCTACCACAATTCCATTAAAGAGCATCTGAGGACACGGCTTTATGGCATGTTTACAGAAGCGGTCAAGTCAGTCAACACTCGAGCTTATGATCTGACACTGCATTCAGCCTTGGCCATTTAATAAAACAATGTTTTTTATCTGCAATAAAATCATTATTCCACATCCCACAGAATGTAGGTGAGGTTCCCCTCTCTTCAGGTGAGAGCACAAATAATAGTAATGAAATTGTAGTGTAGCCCATTTCATTCCCAGCTGAAACACTGTTTGGTTACCTAAATAAATCCTTTGTCTAAATGAGAATTTATCTTCAATAGTTACATATATATTCCCTACATTTCCTGACACTCAGCTATTTTCTATTAAAACAAACACACATGGAATACGTTCATAGGTTACTTGCAAAGGAAAAGATAAGTGAGTGCCCTTTTTTTCTTCTTCTTTATCATGTATAAAGAAGTCCTGAAAGTTCCTCTCAAAACTTGTGCGGCCATATTTCTACTGATACGTGACTACAGACTCTAGAAAGAAAGACAGGGTGAAAAAGACGTGAAAACAAGGAGAAATCCCCTCCACATATACCTTTCCGACATTTTATATAGCAAAAAAAACAAAGGCCATTTATTTCTTCGGCAGGTCATATTTAATATTTATTTTAACCAATAATTTTCAAAGGAGATTATACCATGGTATTGTGGAAAAAGTGACTTATTCAATTAGTATAGATTTCCTAATGTAATGTACTTTTTACAGTGGAATGGCAATCAAATTGGTGTACAAAATATGACCTTTTTATTCAATAATGTAAATGGCCCCTTTTGTTACTTTTTTTTGCTTACATCTTAAAGTCCTTAATGGACACAATTTCCTTTGATTTCAATGTGTATGAACTACAGGATTCAGCCCTAAATTATAGCACTAGCACTGGTGTCTCAGCTAAACACCATTTTGAAAATGTAATTCCATATACTTAAGGCAAAATACTGCCTGCGTAGTTCTTATACTGCAGTTCCATAGTTGGTTACACATGCCTCAATCTCTAGGCTGGGGCTGGCTTCAATTTTGGATTTGCAGAGAAAAAGTGAACATTTTCATTAATGTTATGAATTTCTTTACTTTCTTCCCATGTTGCAGTCAATTTTGTTCAAACTCACTGATTTCAATGGGAGCTTTGACCAAGTAAGAACTGTGGGATGAAAATCTCATTTGAAAAAAACTTGTGACAAGAAATGTCTCATTTCTTATTGTGTTTCAGAGGGACCACTGTCCATTAATAGCTGATTGGCTACTGTTTTTATGCAAGTAACTGCCTCTTTGACACCAGCTTTCCCACTGTAATATGTACCTCAGAAAGCTGTGTTTATATGCACAGTAGACATTTACCATCATATTATTCCACACTTCATTTTAATTTTTTCTGAAGCTTATTTGTTTTTTCCCTTTCCACATATTTACTTTAGACAAGCAGAAAAATGTCGCCACCACAATTTGTTGCTCCAGTACATGTCATAAATTTATGTGCACTGTGGTTAGTTTTCCCAATAGCAAAGGAAACTGCACGTTCTGCATTTAAGCAATCAGAACAATGAGTTCCTTAAATGGTTCAGGGAGTTCACTACTTGATTCCCAAATTATTGGTATAGTCAAAATCGCGTCTAAGAAGAAAAATAGATAAAATTCAGGACAATACAACTTGTTTCATCATATCTTTTGCATAAAGTTAAAAAACAAAGGGAAGGAGACATGAAAAGGAGTAAGCAAGGGGAAAAGGTATATTTTCATGAAATTTGAAAAGATAGGGTGAGTGAATGAGGTAGAGGTGGGTTCTCTGTTTACTGGACACCTCCAAAAATGTGACATTCATATCAGCACTCAAGGAACATTCCCTCAGAGGAAACATCTCCAACGATCAGTCTTCTTCTTCAGAAGCTCCATCAGCACCTGTTCTCCATCAGCTTTTTAGGTTATTTCCAGTCAGGATTCAGATCTGTCACTCATCTGGCTGATTGCATAGCTGAACACTCTTCTCATGGCTATGGAACATGTCCAACAGGGCTGTTAGACCAAGGAGAGAGATCTTGGGATGTTATGGGCTACAATCCCATCAATAGCTGATGATTCTTTGCTCAACATATTCTCACTGAGCATGTGTCTCTCTCCAGCAATCCCAGAGTTTGAATGAAACTGGAACGGGGGTTACAAAACAGATGGTGCAGGCTCAGCTCATACAACCTAGACATAATGTTGGTGAGGAGAAAACATTTTGAGAAAGCGGTGACTGAGAAAACCTGTGACTGTGAGTGCACTTCCCCACTGGTTGCCACCGTAGCAGCCAAATTAGTGGTCAGTCCTTCTTGACTCTTCACTGCCTTTGGGCTTTCCAAAAACCAGAGGCCCCTTATCCCTCTTTTACAGATGTCCTAGAGATTGCACCGTCTCCTCTCAGATCCACACTGTGATCACTTCCAGGCTGGTCTGCTGCTACCTGCTGGCAATAAAGGCCACTCAGAGGTTACTAAGCAGTGGCCCAGTTGTTAGATAAGAAAGACGTACCAGAACATGTCACAACAATTCTCTACACTCTCTACTTGCTCTTTGTTTCAATTCATGGGTTCATTTCAAAATCCTGGTCTCTGATCCCCATTTTTCAGTCTCTCTTTGAGCCTATTTATCTTAGGGAATGCCTCTACCTTTCCACCACCCAGAGGCTGGGTCTACACTGATGGTGGCAAATTCGCTGCTATCAGATGGATTGCTCTGGATTGACTGAGCGGTCTGTGTAGACCTGCTCAGTTGATCCAGCAAGCAATGCAGGAAAACCACCCCGGTAAGTGGTGTAGCGCTGCGTCAAAGGGAGCGCTGGTCCCTTTGACACAGCACATGCGGACGGCGCGCGGAGGAGACACTGAAAAGTCGACGGAAGATACGCAAGTGATTTGTGTCACTTGCGTATCTCCCGTCGACTGCCGCTGAATCACAAAGGTAAGTGTAGACCGGGTCTGGGAGAGCTCTGACTGATGGGGAAGCTGTGCCTAACGTCCCCAGGTACAAACATTTTGGGAAGGGAGACAATGTGTTCTCAAGGGAAAGGGGCTCAGCTGCCATCAGAAACCAGGACAAACTTGAATCTTGCCTCTTCTAGGCACGATGCAAGATCCATCTCTTTCTATGGGTCTTTCCTGAGCAGTGGATGGGTCTGGCAGTATTTCTTCAGGAAAATAACTATAAAGATCAATCCTGATTGGGAAAATAGTTTTTAAGGAGAGAGGGCTGAAGAATTCTCCCAAAAGCAACATATCGTGGTACATTAATTGTACATACTATGATACATTAGACTTATAAGTATAGATAGGAAGTAAAGGAAGAATGGAAGGCTAACTTGTGTCTTAAATATATTTAGTGAATTTGGTGCTGTTGTATGCAGCTGGACTGGCAAATTCTCTGGGTAACAAAGTGGGAATTTTCTGTAATATTTTTATGGTTATGATGAGTGCCTCAGTTTCCCTCTGTACTTTGTATTTCTAGTCAGTGGTTGCAGAAGGGTTAAATCTACTCTTGGGGCAGAGCAGGAGATAGGAGTCCAAGGGTCATGTAGCTTCTGGAGTGGTATGAATTGGTCGTTGAAGAACTGGCTGAAACAGACCAATATCAATGGAGGATCTGAAAAGATAATAGGATCCCCAAGGTCAGGACTGCAATTCATCAGGAGGAACTTGTGAACTCAGCAGGGGTCTGCAGAAGGTGAACAGCAAAGTGAGAGGTGTCAGACGGCTCGGATAATAACTGGCTTTCAGAGAGACACAGAGCTATCTCCTGGAATTGACAAAGATTCACAAGGAGAGAGCCAAAAATGGATATCATTGCAGGTTTGCTGGGTAGAGCGCTTTCTTGGCCAGCATAGATTATGTCTTAACTTTTGCTTCTCTATGCTAACCTAACGACTTCCCGATCCTGTGTTCAATTGACTAATAAATCCTATTCTGTTTTGAAAAGGCTGCTTGGTCTCACTGCAGATACTTGTTGAGGTGCTTTCGTCCCTGAAGAGTGTAAAAGTCTCTGCCTATAAGTCTATCTCAGTTGGAATTGCTTGGTGTGGAACAGGACTGCTGAAGTCCAGAAGCTCTGTCTCGGAGGCACTGTGGCCGCAAGACCTTCCTTTAAGGAAAAGTAAGACCTCTTGGAGATTTGGCACACTTAAGGGGTTTCTCCAAGGGATAGTTTAAAAGCTGAGATTTAGCACAGATCCTGTGGGTCCATGTTACTCTGTTTATGCACAGAACAGGTACAGCGTATGGGAAGCAGCAGTTCAAAATGAGAAGAAAGTATTGGGAAGCATTGTTATGGGTCATAGAAATGGAGAGCTGGAAGGGACCCAAGAGGTCATGTAGTCCATCTCCCCCCACTGGTGAGACCTGGACCTTCCATGACAGGTGTTTGTCTAACCTGTTCTTAAAAATCTCCAATGACTGGGATTTCACAACCTCCCTATGTAACCTCTTCCAGTGCTTACCTTGCCTAATATCCAACCTAAATCTCCCTTGCTGCAAACTCAGCTGATTATTTCTTGTCCTACCCTTGTATAGAACAAGGGATCACCATCCTCTTTATAACATGCCCTGACATATTTACAGACTGTTATTTCTCCTTTCCACCACACTCTTCTCTAGATTAAAGATATCCAGTTCCTTCAACCTTTCCTCATAGGTGATGTTTTCCAAATCTCTTCTGAGTTCTGATGTTCTACTCTGGAATCGCTCCAATTTGTTCACATCTTTCCTTAGGTATGCTGCCCAAACTGGACACAGTACTCTGGATGAGTCCTGAGTAGTGTGGAACATTTACCGCTGTATCACACACCAGAACGACATTTCACAACAGTTGTCTCACTAGTGTTCAGAATTTAGTATACGAATTCTAGTCTGAAAACACCTTAGCTTTCATCATCCCAAGCCATAATTATTTCCAGTTCTTTCAGGGTTATATATGTAGCTCTATAAATGCCACCTAGTGGTCTTAACCGTTTTGACAAGTTTTTATCAATTTGATGTTCAAAATCTTAGGGTTTGCTAAGAGTGTCTATGGCCTTACATAAGTCGTATTGAAGTCAATGAGACTACTCACATGATTATATTGAGTATGTGCTAAAGTAATTTGCTGATTCGGAGCCTTAGCAACTTATTGGACCAGAGTTAGCTATCTAAAAGGGTAGACGCAGTCAAGAGTATTATTTTGGGTAGTACAAATGAAAACAGGCTTAAATGAGATGGAACTAAGAAAAGGAAGATTTGGAAAAAAAATTTATTTAACTGATTATGATCTTAAATTTCAAATATATATATATGGCAAGTGTGTGTGTGTGTGTGTATGAGAGAGAGAGAGAGAGAGAGAGAGAGAGAGGTTTAAAATAGCCAGGAGGGAAAAAAAGAAAATTTAAGCTGAATATTAGGAAAAATTTCTTACAGGGTGAGATCTATTCAATTGTAGGAAAGTCTCAAGGGACGTGATAAAAGCCCTGTTCTTTTAGATAATTAAAATTCGACTTGTCAAGGTTGATTATCAATACTTAGATGTCAGGGTGCCTCAGAGAAAAAATACTTTACAAACATTATGTAGGTTGGATAATATTGCTACTTTAAGCGGAGTATTTGGTAATACAATGAAAAATATGTGGTTTGCAAACAGCACTGAATACCATTTTTCTTAACCACTATCTGTGTTCCATACTACCCTCAAGGCATTTGTAACCATTATTCTCTTCATGCTTGTAATTGAAATTATTACTCAGAGAGTGATTTATAAAATAAATAAATATTAATATTCTTTTCTTTAACTTAAGGTACAATTAGGGTTAGACTGATACATTTTTCCAAACTCCTAAATTGCACTTCTGACATTCAAGTTTCATAGTTATAGTGTTCAGAACAAAGATGCATGCTAGGATGTGTGAAATGTTGCCCTGAGAACATTTGGGTGCTAGACATAGTCCAGAAGGGATTTGTTTGTAACTAAAGATGTTCCCTTTCATCTCCTGGAGGGATAGATACCTCCTTGTCTTTCCATAGAATGGTGCAGTGATCTGGGGATTTTATATTTCAGTTTTTCAGCTTATTTAGAGACTTGTTTTGGGGCAACCTTTTCAAAAGCTGGCAGCTATGTGCAGCGGCCCCCAGCAAAAGCATCTGAGCTTTGCTCCTGCTGTGACAGAAGAAGCTGGTGGTGGCAGCCCAGAGATTCTTGCTTCCTTGCCTTGGAGCTGACAACTTAAAAAGACTGGATCATTCAAAACAAGCTTTGGGAGTAGAGCGCTCCCTCATCCTAGCCCCCAGGTTATAGACTATTCTGGGGTGGATTGTTCTCAGTTTCTTCTGCTTTAAACTATTCTACTTTGTATAAGCACTTTTTGGAGTTGGTGCTTGAAGTCAGGACTATTCCCTGCTAGTTATTTGTTGGGCTGTGATGTTGGCTGGTTTAGGTTGACCATTTATAATGTGATTTAACATCAATATGTCAAAATTACAATAATTCATATGACAGAGGCCATGCCAGGTACCGTTAGAAAGGTCATAGTTTGCAAAGGATGATATTGTTTGTGTATGTGTCATATTTGTATGGGCAGTTAGGGATATGTTTGATGTCTCTGTATTTCAAATTGTGCTGTGTTTCTGGGCGACTCTCCAGACAGGATAGCTGCAGCAATAAACTGCTTAATGGCCCATTAAGGGAACTCACAGGTACAATGGGCCTGGGGAGAGAAGCTGGGGCTGCACCTGATGAGTCACCAAGACTTACTCTTGTGACCCTGGGCTCCACCTTATTCCTGTACATTTGCACAAGCAGCATGGCAAAGGCCAACTAAGGGACATAAAAGGCAGCTGCACCACATCCATTTAGTCAGTCTTCACCTACCTCTGGATCAACTCGTGTGCAACTAAACTGTGAATCGAAGGCCTGAGACCCATTCAGGTACCAGATGTACACCAGAGGGACTATACAAGCCTGCAAATGCCACAATTCTACTGGAAACCTGATATATATGGACTTTCCAATCATGTGTATGTATCTGATTGCTTTAAACGATAAGTGAAATGTTAATGGTTGTTTCTTTCCTTTTATAATAAACCTTTCGTTTTAGTTGCTAAAGGATTGGTTGGCAACGTGGTATTTTGGGTAAGTCTAAACCCATATTGATCTGGTAATGTGGCTGACCCTTTGGGGTCAGGAGATCCTTTTTGGTAAAGAGCATAGTTTTAAATAACATATCTCTTTACTGGACCTAGTGACTGATTGGGAGCTAGAGACTGAAATGTAGTAAAGGGGACTGTGTATATTTTTGTTTTAACTTCTTGATAACCAGTGTAGGGAATCAGAAGCACTGTTTGTGGCTGGTTGGGAAGTCCGACTTCAGTGTCACCCACAAGTGCTTGGAGAATTGCTCTCCTTTTGCAGCCTGCCCTGCCCTTGGCATTTTCAGGTGGTCATCCTAGGCACGGACTCGTCACGTGGGCCAAAGAGACAGAGTAATGATGCTATAGCCTGGTGATTAAGGCAGTCATCTTGGAAATAAGAGATGTGGATTCAAATCTTCTCTTGCCTTTTCAGAGAAGAGATCTGAATTCCCTATCTCCTGAATGCTTTAATCACCAGACTGTCTGGTCATTTCTCTCTCTTTCTGAGCCAATGAATATTTCAGTAGTATTCAAAGTGGAAGCACCTCTACAGGAGAGATTGAGTAACCCATCCCCAAATAGCTGGTGGCCTCATGGTTCAGATGTTCCCCTGAGAAGGGGAGAGCTAAATTCAAAATCTTACTCTTGAGTGGGGACTTGAACCTGGCTCTTTGACATCCCAGATAATTGCCCAACCCACTAGGTTTAAAAAAGTCACTCTTTTGCTGAAACTGGCCTTTTAGAAGTGGCCCAAATTAAACGTTTTGTAGGATCTGAAACACTTTCCCATTTGGTGACACATTGTGAACATTTTCAGAGCTGATCCAACTTATTTTTTCTGGCTAAACGGAAAAAAATCAAGTATTTTCCCAGCTGTATTTTCAACCATCTAAAAGTTGAGTAGATCCTCCTGACCCTACAACACATGTATGCCTTGGCAGCAAATTAAAAGCAGGATGTGATTATTTAAAGCTGTGCAAATGTCACGTGTGATAAAAGAGGGTAGGGGCCTTTACTTTGGGAACACTCTCAAACTAAGGAAAATAAGTTCTTCATGACATTAAGGCCAGAAGGGACCATCATGATCATCTACTCTGACCTTCTGCACATTGCAGGCAACAGAACGTCAGCCACCTACTCTTGTAATAGACCTATAACCTCTGGCTGAGTTACTGAAGTCCTCAAATCTTAATTTAAAGGCTTCAAGGTACAGAGACTTCATAATTTACTCTAGATCAAGCCAGTAAGTGACCCCATGCTGCAGAGACAGGTGAAAATCTCCCTGTGTCTCTGCCAATCAGACCTGGAAAAAATTCCTTCCTGATACCAAATATGGTGATCAATTAGACCCTGAGCACAGGAGTGAGACCCACTGTCTGGACACTATAGAGAATTCTTTCCCAGCCAACTTAGAGCCCTCCCCATTTAGTGTCCCATTTCTGGCCTTTTGGAGATATTTGTTAAGTGCAGTTGCAGATGGGCCATATTATACTGTAGGTAATCTTCTCATACCAACCAGTCCATAAATTTATCAAGCTCACAGGATTTTATTTTAATTTTATGCACTTTATCATAATTATAACTGTGAATTTTTCAACTGCATCAAAAATGTTGAGAACTAAGCGGTTGTTTCAGTGCACAAGTAAACCCAGCATTTTCTAGATTGAGGTATTATACAAATGGCTTCTTCTAAAATCCTATTTCAAAGTAGAACACTGAAAACACTGCCAAAATATCTGAACTTGACTTATAGAATGTAGTGGTCTACATGCTTAAATTATCCTTTAATGTAGTAAATTGATGCACTGCATAATTTGACTGGAATGTGCTCTCTGAATGTTTTTAATATCCCACCCTACCAATCCTCTGATTGTAAAGGCCTCTCACTACCATTCTTCAACGTGTAACACACTAAACTTACATTTATGATAATTAACAATGACAGGAGTAATACAGACTCCGATTATTAAAAGAGTCAACATACTGAAGATCTACCTCAAGTTATCATGGTGACAGGTTACAAAAGAGATTTGAATGTTAATGTTTATAGCTAGGAGCCAGAGAAATGGCATATATACCAATGTCCAATAAACTAATATCCTTCAGTATCAGAGGGGTAGCCGTGTTAGTCTGCACATGAAAGCTCAGGCCTGCAGAAATTAAATTTGTTAGTCTTTAAAGTGCTACAGGACTCTCGTTGTTTTTATCTTTCAGTATGATACCTACCACTATTATATTCATACTCTTAGTTAGGACTTAAACTCAAAGCCAAAAATCTACCTTTTGCCTCTGAAAACTTAAGATAGAATGTGTGAGACCATGGCTAACAGACTAGGGTATGCTGAGATAATATTTCACAAACCTCCTTTCCCACACCTCATCTTACCTCTGCTAAACACAGGCCAGAATTCTGTCTTTTTTTAGGACTTTTCAGAAGAAAAGTTTTTCACAGAGAAACATCAGAAAGATGGTGTCATACGGACTGGAGTGAGGGGGGGGCATTTGTGTTATTTGACATTAATATGTCAAATCATAACAATTCATGTAAGACATGCCATGTCAGATCCTGATAGGAAGGTTATGATATGCTGAATAAGATGATAATATTTGTGTTCATGTGTAATATGTGTGAGGAAAGTTATGGAGATCTTTGATATACCTATATATCAAACTGTGCTGTAGAAGACGCACCCCAGACAGAGAGGCCGCAGGACAATAGCCCGCTTAATGGCCCATCAAGACCTTTACAGAAGCTGAAGGCCCAGGAAGAACCTAAAGGCATACCTGAAGCGTTACTAGGATTGGCCCATTTGGGTTCCTGTAAAGTTCCACAAGCCACATGGCCGGTGACAGAGGGTATATAAGATCAAACCACAGAAACCATTTTGTCTTTGTTCCTGTCCAGCTGCGGACACACCTCTGGATCAACACACTTTGCAACTGAACTGAAGGACTTGGACCCATCCAGGTACTAGATGTATACCAGACGGACTATACAAGGCTGCAACTCCACAATTCTTCTAGAAACCTGATGTATATGGACTTTCAAATCATTTGTATATATCTGATTGCTTTAAGCCTTTAACACTTCTCTTATTTTTTGTTTTTCTTTTATTAATAAATCTTTAGTTTTAGTTACTAAAGGATTGGCTGGCAGCGTGGCATTTTGGGTAAGATCCAAACTTATAGTGAACTGGTACTGTGGCTGATCCTTTGGGATCAGAGGGAATGTCTTAGTAAAAAGCATAGAGTTTAAATAACTGGTCTCTTTACTGGACCTAGTGTCAGTTTGGGAGCCAGAGACTGAACTGCAATAAAGGGGGCTGTGTGTATTTGCACAGTAGCTTCTTGATAACCAGTGTGGGGGAATCAGAAGCACTGTTTGCAGCTGGTTGGGAAGTCTGACTTCCCAGTGCTGGGAGAATTTGCTCTCCTTTTACAGCTTGCCCTGATCCTGGCATTATCAGTGAGCTACCCTGGGTATGGACGGGTCACAGATGGTACTTAAAACACTGATTCTATGTGTTAATAGCAGCTGCCCGTCAGACTTGGAGAGAGAGATGGTACCATACAATATCCTAATAATGATCTCATTTGCAAAAAGTATGTTAAATATTTTTTTAATAACTTCTTAAACAAAACTACCAGGCAGTAGTGGTGTGTCTTCTACAGATTTCCTCACTTTGTTGCTGTCACATTTATTTCAATGCAAGGTTTCACATGAAGATAAACACACTTCTACTTTAGTACACACATACAGGCACAATCCCCTCTGAGCTTCTCAGACCTGATGTCCAAGTCTCCATAGTGTGGCCTCAATGTATGCACATTCTCAGTGCTTAATTTGTAATGAAAGAGGGGGTGGGGCTCAAGCAATTAGGTGACATGGATCAAGCAATTTTTTTTTACTTTCATAACTGCCATGGCAAACCCAGAGGGGTTGGGGCTATGAATGGCCAAAACCAGAGGTGTGAGGGCTCAGTCCTGGCATAAATTAAGCTCTGCGCATTATCCAGAGCCTGCAGAGAGTGGCAGCCTCTCAATTCCCTTCAAACACTTCAGACTCTTCTTAACAAAACCACATTTCAAAGAGCCTTAGCCATTCCAGTCGCTGACGGCTTGTCTTGACTACACAATTAAGGTGACTTAAGTTGATCTACCACCACCACACTAACCACAGAGGTGGTTCATGTCCATACTTGCTTCTTCTGTTAACAGTGCACATCCTGTGGAGGGAAACTAATATGGAGTCTCTCTGCCCTAGCTGGGGGGAAAAGATGGATTCTCTTTCCTTACTGATTTCTAGTCTGTGAGTATAGCAGTCAAGGTCTAAGATAGAAAGTGCTTTTCTAGCAGATGTTTAGACTTAAAATCTATTGCCATAACAAGATAGTTATGAGAGCTGGGCGCCAGTAGGTACGGAATGTGAAGGAAGACCTTGTAGTTCAGATAGAGGGGGGTGAAAAGTGTTGGGCCAAATGTTCTTAGATAAAGAGCCCTTTGCCTTACTTTTTGTCTTAGCCTTTGCCTTTGCCATGGAAACTGTGACGTATAAGACTTGTTTGTGTAAGGTTATATAAGCTTTAAGAAATGTATGCTTAGGGCCGCCCCGACCACCGGGCCACCTCCTTACGTAAAGATAATAAACTTTGACTTTGCTAACTTGCTGTCTGGCTAATTTGGACCATCCGCTGGGCAACGGACGTGTAAGTTAGGACCCCTCAGGTTTGGGTTCCTCGACAATCTTCACCAAGAGCATTTCCACCAACTGAAGTGGGGCATTGTGGGACACTGACAGCTGGAGCCCAGCAGTCCTGGGGCTGACAGCCTGAGCTGTCGGACAAGCCCAATGTTTGGCTGTTAGTTTGGGTTGTCAGTGCCAGAGAGGGCGGGCACAGCTGTATGGGCTGACAGCCAACAGGCAAAGTAAGTAACTCAGTGTTTACTTGGCCGATGCGCTGCCCTAATTACATTGACATAAGCGCTATACCTCTCATGGAGGTGGAGTTATTAGGTCAACGTAGCGGGCCACTTACATCAGTGGGAGCACCACTGTAGTGTAGATACTTGTATTCTTAGGTCGACATAAGATGCCTTACGTCAACCTAACTCTGTAGTGTAGACCAGCCTCTGAGTTAGTAGCTGAGTGTCTCCTTGGTCTCTAGAAAGATAGGAAATCTGTATTGGGATGCAGTTGTCACAGCAGACATATCTCGTGGTCTAATGCCTGTCTCCAACTCCCGTATTTGTAACCTTTTCCTGCTGAACTGTGCTTGGCTCAGCTCTCAGATGGTGACTGTGTGGAACCTGTAAGACTGTTTGCCCTTAATGGAAACCTTCTGTACAGTTTCAGGTACAACTACTGAGCATGTCTAGTAACTACCACACCCACTCCTCTAGAAGTCGCTGGGCCTTTCTAACTAAGTTGCCCCAGCCTGCACTCTGCATATGAGCAGAGACACAGAAGAATCTACTAAAATCAGTTTCTTCTCTCCACTGCTTCTCTTCCTTTCTTTGGACTTAAATATAACAAATGATACATTTCAAGCACGTAGGTTACACATATTTGACATATCTAGGTTGTTTTGTGTTCTTAAAAGAAAAACATCAATAAAACACAATTTTTGTGCAAAAAAGATTTAGCGTCCCTTCGGCTTACCATCAAGAACTGCTTCTACAGAGGAATTCGTAGAAGAAAATTTCCTCTCAGGTTTTAAAAATTATAATCAGAAAAAAGGTTCAGACACCCCCAAAAAGGGGAATAGCTAAAAAATAAGGTAAGATGGGGGAATACAAGGATAGTAAGATACAGACACGTTGTGTCATGTATGCAATTGTTTAAAATTTCATGGCACTTCATCTATCCATGGTGTTACCAGATTTGCCCGTCACTTTGAGGTATGCTTATTTATTAGGGTTACCTTCCTGGAAGAGGGGGTGTGATTCTATTAGTGTGCTGCTTGTGTTACTTGTGTGTTCATATGGTTACAAGTCCCCTCCCAGTAGAGCTATCCTACAGGACCTGAGGTTTTCAGATTCAAATACCACCCCCCCAGATACACACAACCATTCCAGATTAACTGAGTGTGTCTGAGCAGACCGGGCTATCAGCACTCTCAGATGACCCCTTATACGTCCCTGAACTCAGCAGGCTGGTGACACAGCACTGTCAGCTGTCACCCTCATGTGCCCGTTGCACCACACCAGAATGAAGCACACTTATGAGCAGGCTGGGTCCAAACAGCACTTTTCAGCTGTTCCCCTTATGTGCCCCCTGGACTCAATCAGGCTGGGTCAAACAGCACTTTCAGCTGTCACCCTTATGTGCCCCTGGACTCCGTAGACTAGGCAGAGCAGCACTTCTCAGCTACCCCCTTTATATGCCTCTTCACAACACAATTGTTTTAACAGTAACCCCCTTGATAAGCAAACCCCATAGGATTTTGGGCACTCCAGGGATCTTTGGCTTAGGTAAAAGAAGCGTTGCTGCACAGCAAGGTAGGGAAGCCAAGAACACAAAGGAGTAAATGCATTTAAAGAGAGAGAAACTGGCAACCAGCTTGATTACAATAGTTAGTTTATTGCCAGATGTATAAAACTTATGATACTAATAGTAATGCCATACAAGGAGAGAAAAACAATCTAACACTTACAATACAACAACATTACAGTAGGGGTATTGGAGAAGGCTAGCCCAGGTTTGATTACAAAAGTAGAAAGTTATACCTGGATTAAAAAGGGAGAGAGAGAGAGAGAGAAAGAGGGAAAGAGAGAGAGAATTGGGAAAAATGGGGGGGGGGAATCTCACCACTCCTTGCAGCTCAGAAGTTCCTAAGAGACAGGCTGTTCAGCTTAGGGTCAGGAACACCTGAGGGAGAGGCAAAACCCACAGCAGGAACAGTCAGGAAAGCATTTGGGTCCAGGCATCAGAAGAGGAGAGCAAGAGAGATTTGAACTTGGGTAGGGGTATTTTGTAGAACCAGGTTTGTTTGTGGGTAAACAATGTCTCACTGAAGTACTCCAGGGTGATTTTCTCTATGCTGGACAATAGGAGCTGATCACTCCCAGCTATGGTCAATATTTCTTGGGAGAGCTCACAATGCAACCAGGCAGATTCAGTGTTTTGCATATCAATACTAGAATGGTCTGATAACTGTGGAGCTGGATGGGTGTAGGTGTGAGTTCATTTACATCAAGAGCAGAGATCTCCCATAATGCAGCGTGTCCCTGCCTTGCCAATCCTAGAGTTCAATGCCGTACCTGCTTTGGAGCTTGGTTCTCCATTCTTCATGCTAATTCTTGTTCCATCTTCAATGTAAATGAGGCTCCAGTTCTAACTGAGATGCCTCTTTTTACATCTTCTATGTAGATGAGGCATGGGGAGTTGTCTTAATCCTACCACCCTTGTTGGGAGGGTTTTAGGTGTGTCTTTTTGACTATGTCAGTCTCTTAGATACCAAGCTACAGTAACTTAAGAAGGAAGGCCCAGATTCCCAACTGCGCCAGAGTATGAAGGGGTCTAGTTGAGAGGGAACTACAAAGGAGCTGTTTCTGATTAGCCTGTCCAGAGCTGATTCTATGCCAGCCCTGTCCCGGGATTAGTTTAGAGCAACCTCAGAGCAGATCGAAACTACACTGAGTATCTATTGTCCAATAGACTGTGATATTTTGGGATTCGCCCAGAACAGTAAGGGGTTTGATCACTGTCTGACTTGTAACCTTGAGTGTATTTTGGCTGTGAAGCTTTGGTCCAGACCTTTGACCCCCAACAGCCTACAAGCCTCACCCCGTCTCTGTTCTTTATATCCCCAGAGGGATACTTTGTCTTACACATCAGGGAAGCCTCCTGGGGATTCAGTCTCCTGTCTCTCTGGCGTTCAAGATCAGGATAACTCCCTGGATACCTTTGTTTACAGCTAATATGTACATTTAGGTAAACCTACATTCTTTTGTCGAGGACAGACCTGTTTATCACCTTTACCTAGGCTGGGCTGCCTGCTCTTAAACATGTTCTAGTAACATCATACAGAAAGAATTCAAAACTTTATATATAAGGTTAACAAATTCATTTTACAATGATATTAATAACCAGTGCATCATCAGCGTATTATATGATCCCTCAAGGCATATTTTGTACAAATATTATGGCCGTAGTGTGTAAGATGTGAATACAGGAGTGCCCAGGGACACTGAGCTCCTTTGAGCACAGCTGCTTTCTGGTCACACTGTCTTCCTCCCAGCGATGCCCACAACACACCTTCTTTACCCGGGGCCAGGAGGAAGATGACATCATATGCAGCCAACCAGAGAGTCCCCCATGCCAGCAGAATCCCCAGGTAGCTGATTATGCAGCTTTCCAGCTCTTTTACACTGCCACAGAAGGTGGTGGAATTCTGGACCAGATTGGCAGCTGCCTTTTCACACAGGAAGCATTCTTAGAAATTAAAACATGCAATACACCAAAACAAGTGTAATGTTAATGTATTTGTATGTATTTAAATCTGCCCAAACAAGGTGTTTTTTAGTCTGCAGAATAAAACCTGAACATTGGGAATTTGGTTTGGATGATGATACTTTAAATATTTGTGCTATAATGTGATTACAAGAAGAGAGGCTGGTCCAGGGGTTAGGTTGTTAGCCTAGCCCTTGAGGGATTGCTGTTCAAGTCCCTGTCCTTCCACAGGCTTCCTTTGTGACCCTAGGCAGTCACTTAAGCCTGCCTGTTCCTCAGTTTTCCATCTGTAAAATGGATCTGATCTCACTTCCTTATGTCAGAGGTGTATTGTGAGGATGAATATATTAACGATAATAGGCACCCAGGTGTTATGATAATGGGAGTCTTATAAATACATAAGGTAGATGGGATGCCAACATACCCTGCTGCTCAAAAGAAACCTGGAATTCTGGAGCACATCATGAAGAGGAAGAAATAACTAGCCGCTTTTCTACAGTGATCCCAAAATTCCCAGACTATGAGAGGACCATTGATATGGGGAAGTTACATTGAAGTTACAAGAAAAGTGTTTGCATTAAGGAATTCAGCCCAAGAAGTTCTTGGAAGAGTTGCATTCACAGGAGAATGTACAGCAACTATGTGAGGCCTTACTCTGAGGTACTCATAGCTACATTGTAGAAATATCAACACAAACAATGCCATTGCTTGGACTTTCTACCATCCCCATGTTCAACCCTGTCTAGAATATATATTTTGTTTTAGAAGCTTGCACAGGAATTTTCAAAAATGAAATGTTAAAAATAAACCCAAACATGTCTGGCAGCATCATCAATCAATGTGGAGCACATGCCAAACAGACAGCAGAATTCAACTAGCTTTTTCCATTCTTAGGAGTACCTTGACACAGAAAGGAAGACACCAGGTTGGGGTGATGGTAGCAGATGGCAGTCCTATGGCAAGGAAGACTAAAGAAATGCAAGCATTCTTTGGTCTCCAGGTTACTGGAAAACTGGACTATAGCATTATGGGTATAATAAAGAGGTCACACCGTGGTGTTCCTGATATAGCAAATGACTGCCTGTTCCCATGAGAGCCCAAATGGGGGAAAAATACAGCTAATGCTATTAAGTCTCTCTTAGGAATTTTTAAATGAACTAGAGGTATTTTAAAATCTCTGATTAAAATTTTCCTTAATTAGAGTCAAGGACAAATACACAATAAATATACACTGTGCAGAACCAATTGCAAGAGTTTTTTTGCGTGTTTTGATGATAGGATGACTCTAAGAAGCACACACGTTGTTTGAATTTTATAAACTATAAAAAATCATTTTCTAAATTTACAGCTTAAATCCACAAAGTGAAATAATTTTAGCATGTGCTTATGGCTTTTAAAGATTTTTCTGTGATGTTTGACAATTCTGACATCACTCATCTATGACTTCCAAATCTTCATGGCCATCCTACATCCCTAGTTGCTATTACACACTGTAGCCAGTAGGTGCCAGCAACCGCATGCTAAAAGAGGGTCCAAAGAAAATTTGATTATGTATAGGATGAACAGTTAGCTGATGAGTTAGATATAAGGAATACACAGAAAGTCATATGGACTCCTAAAAGAAAATTATATACTAATGAAAGCCAAGAATTTACAGTGTGATTAATAACCTTTTCTGGAAAATCCCCCCAACATGGAAGCTCTTTGGGTCAAGGACCATCTTTTTCATTCTGTGTTTGTACAGCACCTAGCACGACAGTGTCCTGGTACAGGACTAGAGCTCCTAGATTCTATGGTAACACAAATAAGAACAACAATAATGGATGAATGCCACCCTAGAAAAAGTAGATGACAAAATATGAGTAAATGTCATTTAAAAGAAATTAAAAAGCTCAAAAGCTTGTCTCTTTCACCAGAGCTTGCTCCAGTAAGAGATATTACCTCACCCACCTTGTCTGACTCATTTAAAAAAATGTAATTTGACCAAATCTAGCTCCATAAATAGATGTACATATATATACATTAAAAAATCAACAGGCCACACACTTTCAATCCAACATTCACAAGAAACCATGTGTCTAGAATACCCAAGAGCTGGGCCTGAGCAATAAATATTTTGCTACATTTACATTTAAGTAGGATGATGCTTGACAAAAAACAAAAAAAACCAAACCAATATTAAAGATGTGCAATGCAGCTGAGTTAGCATTGTGGAACATTCCCTTGTGTGTTTCACATCTTTTTCTGAGTTTAACTATGCAACCTTATTGCTGGATGAACAGATTTTTTAATAAAAATATATTTAACAATAAGTTGCCTATGCTTAATAATGCTGATATTAAAATGGGCCAAAATATTTATGGCTCATTGAGATGATGATTTTGGATGTGGAAGAAATGAGTTCACTCTGATTGAGGTTGCTGTTTAGCTGGAATAAATATTGAGCAAAGCTGGGTAAACAGAGTAGCAAGAGTGCAAAGAGATTGATCCATAAAACCTAATTCTCCTCTCATTCCTGTTTTAAACTGGTGTAACTCTATTGAATATATATCCAGGTTAATGAGAAGAACTAATCAAGCCCATTATTTTTACTAAGTGAAATTGTATAACTTGAAGAATACACATACACACAGAATGTAGCAAAATTAAGAAAGACCCTAAAATTAAAAATTATTACTTCCACTTGTGCATTTTGGGGAGAATTTTGCTATGTATGCAAATGTGAATCTCCTTGTAAATTCTGTCAGAAGCAGTGCCTATGCCTGCCAGCTGGGCCTGGAGAATGTGCAGCAATGTCACAAAGAGAGCAAGATTCATTGTGTGGCAAACAGCCAGCTTCTCCCTAGTGGGTCTCACACTTTTGCCTCTCTTAGTGGGCCAGGGCATCGCCAGTTACTCCATCTTCCCAGGGAGACCCAGTCCCACCTGCTCCTCCAGGCCCCAGCCCAGGGGCCCTCTGAGTAGCAGCTATGTGCTGTTGGCACCTTACTTGCAGCTGCAGGCTTTTCCCCTGGGCTACTTTCCCCCCTCTGTCTTTCTGCCTTCTTGAGCCCAGTACCTTCCTCAGGACTCCACCTCTCTCCCACACACCACTGTACCCCATACTGTTCTTCTCCACAACTACACACACCACCGTACTCCATTCTGGTCTTCTTCACAACCTCCTCCCCACCACCACCACCACACATCTACTACTTCAACTCCCACCCCGCCTCTCAGGGAGCAGAGGGTTTTTATCAGGCACCTGGGTGGGGCCTTAACTGGTATCAGCTGACACTAATTACCCTTTGGCTAGTCTACAGGGAATAAAGCATGGAGCATTCCAGCACTTATATGGTGCCTTTCTAGAGCTTTCCTTCTTTGCTGCTGTTCCTCTTGCTGCTTCTGGCTCTTGAGGCCCTGCTAGCTGCCCCCCCACCCAGGGAGGAGGAGGAGTGAGTGAGTGAGTGAGTGAGTGGGTGGCCACACCACCCCTGCTGCTTCCAGGGTCCTGCTGCAGTTGCTGTGAGCACCCCTCTCCCCTTCCCTAACCCTAACCCTCTCCCCCCCTTCCCTGCTGCCATTTGCTTCTTCTCCTCCCCCACTTAGGGGGCACCTCTGCCCTTTTCCTTTTCTTCCCCTATTGCTGCCCCTGCTAGCTTGCTCACCCCCTCCCCTGTTGCTGGCCCCCCCCCTGCAGTTTTACCCCTCATCCTTTTTGGTAGGTTTGTTTGTTTGCCCAGCCCCTGCCTTGGTTTGTTCCCTGCCCCGCCCAGCCCTAGCAGCTTGCTGCTGGGCCCCCACCACTCCCCTCCCCTGCCCTCTGCTGCTTCCCCCTGATCTGACCCTGACACTCTGGCCCTGGCAGCTTCCATGGTGCCCCCCTAATTGATCCCCTCCTTTTTTTGTTGACTCCCCCCACACACTGCACCCCCCCACATTGCTTTAGCCCTGCCCCACCCCTGTGCAGCCGGAGGAGCCGCTATCATATCTTGGGCTGGTGAGTGCACCGCCCCTACCCAGCTTGTCCCCCCGTACCCTCTTGTGCTGGTGCCCTCCTCTCCTGCTTCCAGCCTAGCGGGGAGGAGCGGTCGCCCCTTCTTCCCCTTCCCTCCCTGCCTCCCCTCCCTCTCCACTCTCCCTTCCTCTCCCTCCCCTTATTCAGCTCCCACCCTTGCCAAACCCATCCCTACCCCCTCCCGAGATGGCGGGTGTGTCTGGGGCCGGGACCCTCTCCCTAGATGCTCTTGCCCCTCCCTCTCACCTTGAGGCCCTCTCCCTGCCTATAACAGCTGGTCCTGCCGCCTCCCTTGAGCTGCCGGGTGTCTGTCCCCAGGCGCCGGCGGTGGACAACTCGGGGAGGGACACCAGGGACTCTGCCGCTGCCACGGCTCCTGCCCCCCCGATCCGGGGGGTGCGCCCTCGGCCGGGAGAAAAAAACCGGGGAGGTAGCAAAAAGGGTAAAGGCCCAGCCCGGAAAGCAGCGCCTCCCGCAGCTAGGGCCCCTCCTCCTCCCCCTCTATCCTCTCCCGCTGTCCCTTCCACCAGCTCTGGGGGCGGCGGCGCCCCCAGAGCGTACGCCCAGGTGGCCGCGGGCCCCCCGCCTGCTGCTGCCAAGTCACCTGCCCTGACCACTGCCTCCAGCACCATCCCAGGTGGCCAGGGCCCCTTCCCTACCCTTACAGGAGGCATGGGGTCCGGTGCCTCCTGGTGCATGCCTCGCCCCACATGGAAACCTACGTGCGGGCGATGGCACGGGTGGTGGGGCCCATGGCCGTGGTGGCGGCCTCCCGAATGTATGGCAAGGTGGTCTTCTTTCTGGTGTCGGAGGCTGCCGCCCAGGAGGCGGTGGAGACGGGCTTGGCGGTGGGGGGCGTCCACGTCCCAGTGGAGCCCCTGGAGGACCTGGGCGTACGGGTGGTCTTGTCCGCCATCCCACCCTTCCTCCCCAATGCCGCCCTTCTGCCTTTCCTCGCCACCCTGGGGAAGCCCCTCTCCACCATCAGCCCGCTTCCCCTCGGCTGCAAGGACCCTGCCCTCCACCACGTCCTCTCGTTCCACCAGCAGGTGCAGCTGCAGCTACTGCCGGCGGTGGCGCGTGGTGGGGAGGCGCTCGAGGGGTCATACCTGGTGCCCCATCAAGGGGCTCAGTACTAGGTCTATTATGCTATGGGGAGGCCCGCTGCTACCTCTGCTGGGCAGCGGGCACATTCGGAGGGACTGCCCCCTGGCCCGGCACGGAGGGAAGCCCGGGACTCCCGAGACCCAGGGGGGCACCAGTCAGACTAGCAATGGTGCCCCCCCCAGCCGTCCGGTCCCTGTGGCCAATCCCCCTCCATCAGCAAGAATCACCTGCGCTCGGGCCCCAGGGGCCCCCCCCTGGATCGCCCAGGCGAGCTGATGGGCCCCGCTGATGCCCGGAGCAGTCCAGTGGGGCCTGCGGAGGGGAGGGAGCCAGGGCCGGCACTGTTGGGCATCGGGGGGAGCATGCCCCAGAGGGAGGCTTCTCCCTCCCCTGCTGTCCCACCCCCTCTTTCCGAAGCCCCAACCCCTGTGCTCTTTCCCCCTGACCCTGCCCCCGCTGCCCAGCCCTCCACCTCAGGAGGCTGGGAGCTCGTGCGGGGTAGGCGCGGCAATAGTAAGGACGGAGCCCAGCGACCCCTCTCACCTGCAGCCGAGGGGGGCGCAAGCCCCTGCAAAGCCAGGAGAGGGGCTGCTGAGGCTGGGCCTATGGCCACGCCCCCTGCTAGAGCCCAGCGGGGTGCACCGGCCGAGGAAGCCGTGGCGGCAGATGTGGGCTGTACCATCACCCTCCTGGAGTCCCTCCTGGAGGAGTCCCCGTCCGGAGCCCGCCCAGCCCCACTGCCATCCAGACCCCCCGCCAGTGCCGGGGAAGATCTCAGGGCAGCGGGGGGAGACCTCCCCTCCCTAATGGAGGAGATTGACACCCTGGGACTGACCCCGGCCTGCCCGGAGGACGACCCAGCCCCCTGCGAGGAGGGCTTAGAGCAGGGCAATTTTGAGTGGCCTCTCCCCTCCCCCCCCATCCTCAGCTGCCACCCCTGCTCCTACCACCATGACCCCCCTCGACCCTTCCATCCACCACATGGGAGAAGGGGAGCCCATCATCACCGCCCCAGCCACTGAAGAGTCGGCCGAGGCCGAATGGCTGAGCCCCAAGCCACTGGGTGCCCCAACCCTTCTTGTGGGCCAGCCCCTTCCCATCCTCCCCAAAGATGCTTGCCCGGCTGTCCCCTCACAAGGGCCTGGAGCCACGGGCACTGCATCCCCACAGGTCACCCCCGTGGAGACCACCCACCCCGTGCCCACCTCCTTAGCTCCCGGCCCCAACCAAGAGCCTATGCACCCCGCCTGCCCGGCCACTGTGGCTGTTGGATTCATCCCCAATTCTAACCCTGAACCCTCTCCCGCTCCTTGCCCTGACCCTTCTCCTAACCCAATTCCTATTCCCTACCTTTCCTCGACCCCCATACCCCTCTCTGTGCCTACCTCTTTCCCCCCCCACTGCCTGTTCATCTGCAGCCCCTGGTGTTGTCTCCTTCCCTATGAAGAGCTCCCAGGAGGCGGCCTTTGTGTTCAGCACTCCCAGCTCACTCAGGGCTGCTGTCTTCCCTCCGCCGCCGCCACCACCACCCTTAGCCCCCATCCCAGTGGTCCACAAGGCAGCTGTGGAGGCCGAGCTGGAGGACGAACCCCCCGAGGCGCTGCGCAAAGAGATCTGTGTCTTTCTCCAGGACACACATGGTGCCCGGAACCGAGTGAGGCTTGCTCTGCAGCTCTGGGGGGACTTCCACCGCGTCCTGCGGGCCATGAGGGCCACCATGAAGGAGGGGAAGGGGACCGGGCGGCAGGACGCCGCAGCCTACCAGCGGGCCCGCAGCTTCCATGACGCCCTCATGGCCTATGGCACCGGCCATGGACTGCTGTGGAGCCCGACGAAGGTCGTCGGCGCCCCTGCCCGTGAGGATCCCCCCCAGCCCTCCTCGTAATGCCTGTCACCATTGTCACCTTAAATGGAAGGGGCTGCAGGATGGGTCTCTGCAGGAACCAGGTGCACTCCTTCCTTCGGGAGGGGGGGTACTCTATAGCGTTCCTGCAGGAGACCCATACGGACCCAGCTGCCAAGGCCAGCTGGCGGCTGGAGTGGGGAGACAGGGTGCACCTTAGTCATCTCTCCGCCCATGCAGGTGGAGTGGCCACCCTGTTCTCCCCTGTCCTGCAGCTCGAGGTGCTGGGGGTCACCGAGGTCGTGCCGGGCCGCCTGCTGCATCTTCGGGTCCGCGTGAAGAGGCTAGCACTGAGCCTCGTCAACATCTACGCCCCGACCGCAGGTCCAGAGCGGGTGCGTTTCTTCTAGCAGGCGGCTACCTTCCTCAGCACTTTAGATCCTCACGAATGCCTGGTCCTGGGCGGGGATTTCAACACCACCCTCGAGGAGCGGGACCGCACGGGGACCGAGCAGTGTCAGGCTGCCGCGGACGTCCTCTGGGGAATTATTGACCATCACTCCCTGGTGGACGTCTGGCGCGACCACCACCTGGATGACACCGTCACCTTCACCTACGTCTGGGTGGGGGAAGATCAGTCGCGCCACTCCCGGTTGGACCGCATCTATATCTCTCGTCACCATCTTGCGCGGGCCCATTCCTCCAGCGTCTGGCCGGCCCCGTTCTCGGATCACCACATGGTGACCGTGACGGCCTCTCTCACTGCAGAGAGGCCGGGGCCGGCCTACTGGCATTTTAACAGCCTGCTGGAGGATGTGGGCTTTGTGGCGTCCTTCCGGAAGTTCTGGTTGGCCTGGCGGGGGCAGAGAGGCGCCTTTCCCTCGGCGCAGCGCTGGTGGGATGTGGGGAAGGTGCGCACTAGGCTCTTCTGCCATGACTACACTCGGGGGGCCAGCCGGCGGCGGGATGTGGGGATAGAGCAGTTGGAGCGGGAGGTTTTAGCACTGGAGAGGTGTCTAGCCACCAGCCCCGAGGATCCGTCCCTCTGCGGAGCGTGCCGGGAGAAGCGGGAGGAGCTCCGGGCCCTCGAAGACCTCCGGGCTCAGGGTGCCTTCGTCCGATCCCGCATCCATCTCCTTCGGGAGATGGATCACGGCTCCCGCTTCTTCCATGCCCTGGAGAAAAGGAGGGGGGCCCGGAAGCATGTCATCTGCCTCCTGACTGCTGATGGCACCCCCCTCACAGATCCGGTGGAGATGCGTACAAGGGCCAGGGCCTTCTACGCCGACCTTTTCTCCCCGGATCCGGCCGACGTCGCCGCCTGTAGGGTGCTTTGGAACAAACTTCCCACGGTCAGCATGGGCAACCGAGGCCGGCTGGAGCTACCTCTCACTCTGGCCGAGTTCATGGAAGCCCTCCGCCTCATGCCCACCAATAAATCCCCGGGCATGGACTGGCTGACCGTGGAGTTCTACCGCGTGTTTTGGGACGTCCTCGGCCCGGACCTTGTCACCGTCTGGGCGGAGTCTGAGGCCAGCGGAGCTCTCCCCCTTTCCTGCAGGTGGGCTGTGCTCGCCCTGCTACCAAAAAAGGGGGACCTCCGCGACCTTCGGAACTGGCGTCCCGTCTCGCTCCTCAGCACGGACTATAAAATTGTGGCCAAGGCTGTCTCACTGCGGTTTGTTCCCTGCCCCGCCCAGCCCCAGCAGCTTGCTGCTGGGCCCCCACCTCTCCCCTCCCCTGCCCACTGCTGCTTCCCCCTGATCTGGCCCCCACACTCTGGCCCTGGCAGCTTCCATGGCGCCCCCCTAATTGATCCCCCCCCTTTTTTTTTGTTGACTCCCCCTCCTGGCTGCTGACAGCACCCCCCTCACGGATCCCATGGAGATGCATATCTGTTGTAAATACCCGGTACTGAACAATTCTGCTTGACATAGACCAATGAATCATCCGTTTACTGAGAAGGCTGAGGAAAAACAAGTGCAAACCAACAATGAAATAAAGTTAATCAAAACACTTAATATAGAAATGCAGAAATAAAAATCCTGTCCTCAATTATTGTGCTGAATTTTCAATTAGATTGGACAAGAACACTTGTCCACCCATATAGTCCCTAATGTATTATAAAGGAGGGACATAATAATGCACCATAATCATCCACCTGGGATAATGACTAAGTGACTGTATTGATTTGACAAGCAATGACATGCAAATACATTTAAAAGTCAAGGGGCCAAATTCCATTCCATTTATTCCAAGGGAGTTACTTCTGATTAACACTCTTGTAACTGAGGGTAGAATTTGGTTCTCTTTACAGAGTTTATGAGGATGGCTAATAGAAAAACATAATCCATAGATTTTTAACATGAGGACATCTGTCACTTCTTAACTTTTGGTTTTTTCTTGTTATAGCATTATTCAGGGAAGCAAATATGGATTCACAGCAATGTTATAATTGAAATCAATCGGATTCATCATTTGTTTCATGCTAAGCATGTGACCTGCTGGGTTAGAGACAGAGAGCTCAACGTCTTGCAGAATTGAAGGTAAAAATTTTAAAAAGCTCCTAAGGGACTTAGGAGCTTAAGCTCCATTGACTTTTCCACTGACTCCGTCTCCCATAAGAGCCTCATTCCATGAATTTCCTCCTCAGTTCAACTATTCCCCATTCTCTATTAACGAGGAGCCTACTGAGGTTGAATAGGATTTAATGCTTTGGAAAATTTTACCTTGTGCCCTTCACCAGGATCTATCCTGACTTACATTACTTATTCATGTCCTGAAATATGGAATCATATGCTTGCCTTTGAAATATCTTTTTATTTGTGTTATTTAGGATTTAATATATTCATTGTTGCTGCTCAAAAATTTGGCCATTCAACTGATCCCTCTACTTTGATGTATTCAACCTATAAATACCAATCTCCGATTGGATTCCATCTCCCAAAGATGAAGAAGATCCAGGCTTTATACAGTATGCTCAATATGATTCTTAACAAGCAGCAAATCACTGAATATAAAATAAAAGAATCACTGCCAGTTTCCAACCAACGATTTATAAATATCAGAAGTTTGATATACCATTATTTCCAAAGATTAGAGTGGTGAACAAATCAGTCTTTTACCTTCTTGCTAGTGAAAATGTTACTTTTTTATTTGTTGGAAGAATTTTTTTCTCCAAATATGCCAGTCAGAAAGAATTTCCCACAGGGCATATTGGAAGGGATCTAGGGGATTTCACCTTCCTCTGGAGAACTGAACAGGAATCATCTGCTAGTGTCAGAAGAGTACTGGAATATGTGCTCCAATCAATTTCTTCAAGCCCTCATTTTGTGGCTTAATGACTTCGGTTTTCCTTTTGCTCGTTTATATTAAATTTCCTGCATGGTGCATGCATTTACACAGCACACCTATACAACCATCTACCCACAGCCTTCCCACCAGACATTTAATTCTTTCATTAATCCACATAATTATTATTAATTATTATTACTGTATGAATCCGTAAAATGTGTGCTCAGCTATTCACAGATGCATATAGTGTCAAAGCATATAGTGCAGCTCCAAAGCATTAATATGTAGAGATGACTCAACATGTGGAACGCAAACAAGTGGGAAAGGTAGAAAGGTTGGCAAACAGGTTTTTCAAGGGCAGAAAGCAGATATACAAGTACCCTTCTGAGGCAGAAGTGAAAATCAGAGTGTTCATCCCAAAATGCAGTTGTGTATTACTCTTTATTTAAAACAGGTGATTCTGAGCACTTACAGTTAGAATAGGATACAATATTTTGAAGACACCCAAGAGGGAAATCATTGCTGGACAAAAATGGTGAGGTTTGCCACATTCCCTGCTGCCATAAATGGATGTCATGCCACTGACACAGATGGCGTTGCGCCTGCATGGACCAGCACTGACTTTGACCTTGTGAGTGTAATTATATAGAGTAAAGTGCTGTAGAAATTACATCAACACACCATGGCTCTAACAGATTTTGGAAAAAAGCTCCCAAGAAGAAATAAGTTAACTAAATGCATAAATAAGACCAAAAAGTAAAGGCATTGAATATGTCGAGTGGTTTGCACAATACTGGAAAAGCCATTTTTGTGTTGTTCCAAGTTCTCAGCAAGCTGGGGAAGAGAGCCTCTACATACCTCAACACCCTCCTGCAAACCCATCAAATACAGACCTCTGGGATTCTGGCTCATCATTTGACGCTGTGACAATGCTGGGAAAAGACCTTTTGTTCAAAGGCAGCTAACAAGGACTTTCACCATGATGCCCAATGTTAGTGATATATAAGAATACATGTTTCCCTTTGGGAATATCCAAGAACAAGAGCCAGAAAAACACCTGTTCTGGTCTGTTCTATTTCTTTTAGTGTACTCAGTGTGATATCTGAGTGCCTTCTCCTCATACTACTGCATCCCAGCTCTTTAACAATCCAAAGGTGAAAACAATAACTTCCCAGTATAACAATGATGTTAATTTCTGACATACTTATTTGTAGAATGACTACAATAATTCTGACATTTATATTTTTGCATCAGTGTCTTTTATCACCCTAAATTTTCTCTATTCTTCACCACTTTTTTTTTTTTTTTGCCTATATCCTACTACTTTTTTGGATCTCAGTTCTGTAAAATCTCTTATTCATGCGGGTAGTCTAAAAAAATTCAGTGGAGCTGCCTGCATGAGAAAAGGCTACTCTTGTGAATAAGGTATTGCAGATCAAATCCTTATTTTCTTAAACTGTTTTAAATGCATGGGGCCAAATTCTGCTTCTTTTCCTTACACGCATACCCCCATTGAAGTCCATTGAATCACAAATCTGAGTCAAGAGATCAGGTTTTGGCCATTCCATTGCTCTTACCACAAGCCTTCACTGGGTAAATCATCTAACTGGTTTTAAAGGCTGTTCAATTTGTAGTGATTTTAAAGGTAGTTAATAAGGATCTTGCTCTATTGAGTGTTCCAGTGCTCTGCTTGGTAAAGGAGAAAAGAAGTGGAGTCATCAGAGAGCAAATTTTGGCTCTCCAATCCTGAGGACCTGCCCTTACACATCTTTGAGCTGCTGCCAGGGAGCTCCAAGTCACACATGTGATGCAAAGTCCATGACAGACTCAACTCCAGCAGAGGATTGGTAGAGTAGAGCTCCGTCATGCCCTCTCCTTGACATCAAAATGCCCCTTCTACCAGGGGATGAAAGGCAGAGACACAGACCTGGATCTGACACATCTGTACCCACCAGAGTTCCCTATGTCAGAATAATTATCTACATGGCATCTGCAGATAGATTACAGCCCCTTTACAGGAGCTGAGCGGCATAAATTGGACAAATTCACCAGAGCATCTGACCCATAGTGTAGCTGCAGGTTTAGGTGACCTAACCGACTTTTACTGAACTGGGCTCAAGACCACAAGGCCTTTCAACTTTAGGGAATTTTTCTAATGAGTTTTAAAACCAGTTAGAGAAGTTCTTAATGTAGACAGGGGCTTCAGCAGTTCACCCTTATATTAGATTCACTTTTGTCCATGCAGTTTAATTTCTCCTAGCTCAAAGCCCTTGTTTCTTCAGACACTTAAGTGGGTTTGTTTGTTTCTTTCATTTTGGTTGGTTGGGGTTTTTTGTTTTGTTTTGTTTTTTGGGGGTTTTCTTTTGTTGTTTACAGCTTGTTGTTCCCCCCAACCCTCCCATCATTACATGCCTCCTTTCAATTCCCACCAAAAAAGGGTGTTAAAATAATAGCAAAATTAATAGTTTCTCAGGTTGTAGTGAGGTTTTCTGTAGAGATCATGTAAGTAGTCAACATCTTTAAGAACTTGTGCTCTGGATGTGATGAAGGGTGAAGTCCTGGCTTCATGAGAGTCTTTTAACTTCAGCAGTGCCAGGATTCTACGCAGAATGTCGACAATATCCTGAACGCAGTCACTATGCTGTGAGGTAACAGCTTGTTGAATTTTGGTGCAAGGAGCAAGGGCTCATTTCCAATTGTGAGGAGTTTTCTCTTTACTTTGCAAAGAAGACCAGATTCAGACTGGCTTGGCTGACTCCACAGTACATTTGTCAGAGGCCTGTGAAGGTAGGGACAAGCACATGCCTTCTCTGGCTGAGTTTCAACCTGCTTTGATCACTGAAGCCCTGGTGGCATTTGTGGAGCTTTGGGCTTCAAAATGTTACCTGGAGCCATTCCATTCCATATTTATCATGGGGCTGGTAAAATTCAGGTTGGTGGAACTCACATTTCTCTAAGAAGCTCTGCCTTTTTTTTTCCCCTGGCCACCTTGCCTGTGCAAACTCATGGACTGAATAATTAGACCAGGGAACTGCATCCTCCATTCCTAATGTGTTTGAGTTACATACTCTATTTTTAGCATTGCTATTAGCTCAGATCACTTTTCATTTCTAGAAGAATGGCCAAGTGCCCGGCCTTCCACAAAGCTGTTTCCATTTTGAAAGTTACTGTAAATTACCTATGAGTCAGCAGGCTTGTCTGTGCCCAGAAGAGATTTGAAAAATTCCTCACTGCTTCTAACACCTGCTCAGCTGCTTGCAGTGAAAAGAGGAGAATTGTCATGCAGAGGGAAAGCCTAAGAACACGTTTTGGGGAGAGCCATGTTCGTTTGATGCTCCTGCAGTGGAAAAATCTTCACTCTACTTCGGACTAGACGGAGTACTTACAACAGTGCCTAACTGTTCTGCTGAGGACTTGTTGGATTTGGGGGCATTTTTGGCAGACACAGGGTAGAATTGCAATTGAGCCTATGGAAGCCAAGTACCCAAATGCCAGAATTCAGAGGCCTAACTCCCATCCACAAGTAGAGTAGCTTCCAGTTGGAGTCAAGAGGCAGAAAGTAATACTCTCCTGCCCATACTGATTTCATTGTCTGCCTCCTTTGAACAATTTAGAAGATTTTAAGAAAGTATCGGGATAGGAACTGCAGCTGTTGCAACTGTCTCGCAAGGAGGTAGAGTAGCACCTGGCTTACATGGAGCCACAAAGCCACCAGGAAGAAAAGGGGAACTTAAAACGGAGAACATCCCTTGATGGTGGCAGCTGCCTGTTTGAAAAAGATATGTAACACATTTGTCTCACGACCGGGGCACCAGGGCTGCAGGAAAAGAGCTCTCCCTGAATACAGGGCTGATTCCCCCATATACATTTATCCAGAAAGCAGTTATGCACACAATTTCTTATTAATGATAAAGCTTTCAAAGAATAATTCATATTCGTTAAATTAGCCTGCTTTCCCCCATGTGCAGTGTTGCTTGTGCTCCAGGGAAGACAGAGGCTTGGTTGTAGTGAACACAGTGATTCTCTGTTGAAGCCACTAGACACACACAGAGCCTGTAGTTTACTCTGGCTTTCTAACTGCCAAACTAAGGCTTTGATACTGCAAAGCACTTCAGTGAAGGCATTTGAATGCCTAAAGATAAGCAATGGCTAGAGAGTTTGTCTGGACCAAAGCCTAACTAAATGCAACCTGTGATGTTTCAAGTCATATATGAAGAGCAGAATCTGTAGCGTAGAAAGGACACTGGCATTGTCTAACCCAGCTTACAGCACGTTTACATGACACTATGTAAATAATATAAAGAACTCATATTTTCAAGTCAAACATTATGACGTCTGGATGTAAGATGGTTCTATCTAGACTTTTAACCACATTTGAGGCGTTGACCCATAAGCAAGCTGGAACAAAAGTTTTCATTTCTAAGATCAAACAATTTTGAAAGAAAAAGATGTTGATAAGAAAACCACACCGATGAAAAGATGCGAGGGGGATTTGGACAAAGAAATTTGATCTGAACGAGTAGGTCTTTATATGGGAAAAGGATATACAACTTCAATTTGTGTAACTCAGATAACTTTTTTAAATTGTTGTATCAAAGGCACTTGACTCCAGTGAAGCTCCATCATATTTTTGCTATAGGGAGGTGCTCTGTTGGAGGGCTTGCAGAGAAAGGGGAACATACTTGGACAGATGGTGGTTGTATCCAGGAATTAAATGGTTTGGGGTGGAAATTATTAAAGAGAGATTCATCTTAGGCAAAATACCAGCTTTCTGGAGATCCCCTGAACTGCTTGCTTAATGAACCAGTAGCAGCTACATTTTACATTCATTTGTTGCTCTGTTTCTTTTTTATTGTTAGCAACAAGAGTCTGTACTGCACATTACAGGAAACATGTGACTTCTATGGAATTCTGCTATAGTAAAATATGGACTGTCCTTGTAATGGAAAAACTTTCACATCAAGTAGGTACACAGGAGAAGTGTCTAAAAGAGAACAGCAATTTTAGAAATTTGCTCACCTGTTTTAGCATACTCAGAGAAGGTGGGCTCCCCAGACAGCAAGACAGAATCTTTAGTCAGGTTCTTTGAATATTATGTATTCAGGATCAGGTTAATGTAGGATGTAGTATCGTGCCTTCCCCTTAATAAAATGTTTTTAAAAAACCACGTGCCCCCTCAGTAGTGTATTAGGGGCAGATTTCTTGAAAGTTGACTGAGCTGTAGAAGCCAGAGTTAGAGAGTGACCTAGGGACAAGAGCCTTGGAAGACCTGGCTGAGCCAGGAGCCTCAATGTTTGGGAGCCAGGGCTCAATATCATTTCAAAGTTTTCAAAACAAAATGGTTTGATTGTTTCTCAAAAAACTTCTGGTGGATTTTCCCTTCCACAGGAAATTCGGAAAATCCGAGGTGTCATTCCAAAATGGAACAATTTTTTGAAAGAATTTTGGAATTTCAGTGGAATGGAGAGGAGAACCCTACTTAATGAAGACAGATTTATTAAAAAAAAGAAAAAGAAAAGAAAGACATTTACAAGATTATTTAACAGATTTTAAGGACAGAAGGAATCACTGTGTTCATCTAGTCTGACTTGCTGCATAACACAGGCCAGAGAGATTTCATTGATGCTAGCATCCAGCCCAACAATGTGTGGCTGAGCTAACTAAAATATCTATTTTAGAAAGACATCCAATCTTGATTTAAATACTTAAAATGATGGAGAACTTTCCACACCCATTGATGAGAGGTTTCAGCAGTTAATTACCTTCACTTAAAAATGTTAACAGCTGACTAAAGATTAATGAATCATGAGCACAGTTTTGTCCCCTTATTTATTTAAATTGAAATAATGGTACAAGATGACTATCAAAGGCTCTAGGCACCCTGATTCAGTATGATAAAATAACATCCTCATTTAAATTACCAGTCCAATAGGCGTTCAGTTAGCCACATACAGGAATTCCCTTCCACCCCTTTCATCATGATAGGAATCGTTACCCCCACCCAATCAAACAGGTGTCTTTTGAAACATGACTGAAAGATCACCATAATTGGGCTGTCTCTGACCAAGGAGTGGAGGAAGTTCTGAGTCTGGAGCCCTCACAGAAACTGCCCTGCCAGCCACCCCCTCTCTTTTTTAATAGGGGTATCTGCTTGGACATTTCTGTTCACTGTAGCTGTGCCGTAGGGCACATGGAAGAAAGCAGAACTGTTCTCAGGTAGGTTGATCCTAGGCCACTTTGGGGTTTTTTAGGTCATAACCCAGACCTCATACTCCACCTGCAGACCAATGAGCAGCCAGAGCCGCTGTTGGTGTACTGATGCCATAGGATCCCAGTGAGACGCCCCACTCAATAAGTGATTCATTGTGTTCTGCCAGCTCCACCTGTACTCATGCAGAAAGATCTCAGTGGGATTTTTTCATGTAGTTAGGATGGAAGAATTAGGCCTTGTGATAGATGGTCCCTTGGGCTCCCCCCAGACAAGGGGGGTGTTGATATACTCCCATCCCATGTTGGCCCCATAGTGTTGTGCCTGGCCTCTGGCTGCCTATCACACCACCGTTCAAACGTTCTCCCTGGTGTGAAGGGGGCCCACCAACCCCTCAGGCTGACCAGAAGGCAAACCTGAAGCCCATCTAGGTGTGGCAGGGCCCAACAAACAGCACTGCTGAGCAGCAGAGCTGTCCTGCAGCCGCTCTAGGCACAGCAAGTTTCAGCAAACAGCTCTGATGAGCCGTAAAGCAGTTGGAAAGCCTCTGTAGGTATGGCAGGGCTCAACAAGCAACCTTGCTGAGCAGAAAAGCAGTCCTGAGGCCCCCCTGGGCATGGCAGAGCTCAATCCCTTCTGGTGGGCTCTGGGAGTGAGTCTCTCTCCTCTATCATCCCACCCCATTGTGAGTCCTCTGCTGGGCTTTTAACCCCCGCTTCCTGTCAAGGTGGGTGCAGCATGCATGATGGGGAGGGGCTTTTCTGGCCACTGAGGAAGTTGAGGGCCCCCCCCGCCACCAGGAGGGGCTGGTACACCACGGCACAGGCCCCCAAGAGTATTTCAGGGAAATGGATAATCCTTGTATAATATATTTTATGTTTTTCAGGCCCACGTTACTGGACAATTTGAGGGTTTCAAATACAGGACCTTCCTCAGCCCATCTCTGACTTCAGGTGTTTTAGAAATGTGCAGCACACCTATGCAGCTTTCTATCTAAAAGACGAAAAGAAGACACTCTTATTTATGGGAAATGAATATTACAGGTGTATTCATTACTGCCTTTCTTTTTAGAAAACATCTTACACAAGCAACAATATTTTATTCTCCAGTAAGGAAAAGAAGGTTGCAAAGTCTGGGATGAAAGGATTTCCATACCCAAAGGCTAAAGCCTGGTGACGCAGGATGTGTTGGCAGGATTTCTAAGAAGTAGCTGGTACTAGAATACAGATGCACATCAGGAGAAGGCATCCAATACATCAAGGGCTTACATTGCAAATCGTTTTAAAAACCACTTGTTACATTTAAAATTAGAGCTGGTCAAAAAATGAACAGTATGTTATGCCCAAAAAGTGAAACTTTTCCATTTTTCTCAATTAAAAAAATGACAAAATATAAAAATTTTAAAAAATAGATTTCCACTTTCTCAGTGTTTCCCTCTCCCCTTTTCTATATCCATCTTTTCTTTTTTGCCACTGAAGAATCAGGGGAAATGAAAAAAGAATAAGAAAGGGGAAAACTGCTGAAAACTGAGAACATTTTGGTTTTCTTTTTTCCCTTAAAAAACCCCCCAGAAAGTTGTTTTTTGTTTTTTTTAAATTTCCATGAAAATTTAAACTTTCTAAAAAAAAAAAAGGGGGGGGGCTTTTTTGGCAGATGTCAGCCAGACCTACTTAAAATCAATCCACACTTTACAAGTAGACAATGTAAAGTATGTAGACTGAGTGTAATGTTATCACAGTTGCTCAAACCGGTAAGCAAATACGTTGCTTCATTATGAACAAACTGCACGTAGCGAAGCTGCCCTTCTGTAAGCACTGTGAAGAATGTATTAGATTTGTGGCCAGAAGAATGTGTATATTTTATAAAGCCATGATCAAGCGAGTAAATGAGGACAGCCTGGGAAGATTATGCAAGTGACTACTAACCATTAGCACAATTTACATACCCTTATAAAGAAAATAAATTAAATATATAAAATTATCAATATGCTTCATTACCCAATAATAGCATTAATTCTACCATTGTGTACATGAAGCAGTTGTGTTTATATACACACTTAATGTACCCAAGTTATAATTAATAAAATTGAGTTAAAAATATTAATTTTGCCCCAAATAGTATTGTAATATTGCTAAATTAAAAATATGTAATATAATTTATAACATATTTTAAATATATTTGTTGTTAATAATACATATTAATATTGTAAAATATATTCAACCTATAATATTAAAAGTCAATACTAATTTAATACAACACATACTAACACATTCAAACATAATAACCCTGCTTACACACATTCAAAAACAATCAAAAACTGTAAATTTAGTAATCAAACATAATAAAACTAAAATAATCAAAGTCCTAAATGCTGCAAAAGCTGCCACAAAGCACAGTTAGTAAAAAACCCTATTAGAATGATCCCTCACTGCCACTGGGATTTTAAATCTAGCATTGCATCTCATTGTGCTTGTGTGTGTTGGAAATAGTTTCTATAATGGCTGTAGTAAAATTATTTTAGTAAACTAAAATATCCCTAAAGCAACTCAAAACCCTAAAAAACCCCATATACAAGTAAGATGGTGCTCTGCAATATACCCTGCCAACACAAAAACCCTAATCGTTCAGACCCTGGCTGGGGTGGCTTAAGCCAAGTCAAAAGTATGTATCAAAAAGTTGTCAGGATGGCTATTAAGGAGGGGAATGTCGGAGGCCCAGTACAATCTGAGTTGCTTGACCACTGTCCTACAGGCCTAGCATAGCGTCAGTTACTTGCTTGGCTATTCTGACCCCTGTAGCATGACATCTTCCAGTTGGCAAAGATGAATAGGACTACTGAGTAACCTTGTAGATGTCTCAGTTTCTACATACCACGGCACATAACAAAACAAAATATGCATCATGTATTGCTTGCAGCTACACATAGATAACGGTAATAAGAAGAAGTTATCCTTAAACGTCTAAGAGTACACCATTTCATTGCCAAGGGGCATACTTTTACGCTGACCCTCCTATCGCCAGATGTTGTTTTAACAACCCCAATGATCATAAAAATAAAATATAATTAAAAATAAAAACGCAATATAAATAATTAGCATATATAATAATACATTTTGAAATTATTAAATAAAAATTATTTGTAAAAAATATTTAAAATCACTATTTAAACAAAAAAAAGGGTGCTCCATCAACACCTAACTCTGCAAAAAATGCTATCAATCAAACCAAAAAATCAACTAACTCCCTAGGAAAGCCCCTAAAACAAGCTGTTCCTGTATACAGCCTTCTAAATAATTGCTTAGCTCTCAAAGCTTAATAAATATATTATAATTAATTTTAAATTTTATATTTAACTAGTATATTTATAAAAAAAAAAACCTTGCACATTATACCTTATTAATCTGCAAATCAAGCATACTGTGTCTCACTAATATCCACACTAATCACGAAGTATCCAGTATCAACAGTGACAAGTAATTGCATTTGCATATATCTGATACTTGCATTTCCATTGTTCAGAATGGGCAAAAGTGACACCAAAAACTCTAGCCTGCCTTACTACTTCTCATTGACATGAAAGCAGGATGCAGAGCTGAAAGAAGTGGACACTTGGTTGTCCCTGACCTTTTTATCACCAATCCTGGTATATTTCCAGTTGGCGTCAAACACTTCCTATAACTCAGCAGTTAGGCTGTGTTCCCCTGAGGATTTGCCATCCTTCTGAATTTGCTCTTACTAACAAACTTGAACTAAAGGAAGATGTAAACTTAACTCTGACCATTAATGAAAACGCTGCATCAAACAAGGTATTCCCTTTTGGAGGCCTTACCAGCCCCTTTGGGTCAAACAGCTTCTTAGCCTACTTTATTATTTATTTAGATTCTTCACATGTATAATCATCCTATGCAGGCCATCTCGCAGCACTATACAGAACGTTTTACTGCAACCACATATACTGCCATGAATTAGCAGCATTCCGGTTATCCACTCAGGGTGAGACTGAGACCAGTCCTAATGCAGCTGCCTAGGGGAAAAGTAAAGATTCCCACATGCTCACGAGGTGACTATGTTAGAGCTACCTGAATCTTAGTCCCAGCTGCTGAGGGGGGTGCATGGGCTGCAGTCCAGATTCTCTCCCTGTGGATACTGTAGATAGGGTGAGAGGGTGGGAATAGGCAGAGTTATGGACCCAACCCTGCCCTTAAACTGGCCAGTGGAACTGGCTAGCTACAGTGTGGGGGAGTAAGCAGATCCTCGATCCCAGTGCACATGGATGCCCCAAACTGAAGCTTTTGCATAAAATGCACCATCTAGCGTAATTACTCTGTTCCAGGGGTATTTTTAATGTTACAAAAAGAGAGGTTACATTGGCGTATTCATGACAGATGTCTTTGTTAAGGAAGTGCCAGTCACGATGATATTCTCTTCTCCCAAAGCTATGCTGAAACAAAAAAGACCAATGGGAAAAGACTTTCCCAAGAGCATTGATGAAAGAGTTTGCAGAGATCAGTGGCAAAAATAGATGCAGCAGTAGAAGCGAATGGTGAGTATGGCATACACACATATAACAGGTCTGATCCTACTGGTTAGTCCTGAGAGAAGACTCTCATGTACATCACTGGGAGAAGGAGTGTAAATAATAGGCCCAATGTCAGTCTCTAAAAACAAGTGGGCATTTTTTTTTGGAATAATATTGGACCAGACCTTTGAATTTACTTAGCTCCATGGAAAGCGCAAACTTTCTAACATTTCCTGTCAATTGATTAGTTTTAGAATCGCTGTTATTAACCTTACTCACAAAACAACCCCAAATCAGTTACATTGAACTTAGACTCATAGACTGTAAGGTCAGAAGGGACCAATACGATCATCTAGTATGACCTCCTGCACAATGCAGGCCACAGAACCTCACCCACCCACTCCTGTAATAAACCTCTAATCTATGACTGAGTTATTAAAATCCTCAAATCATGGTTTAAAGACTTTAAGGTACAGAAAATCCACCAGCAAGTGAGCCGTGCCCCATGCTACCGAGGAAGACAAAATAGCCCCAGAGCCTTTGCCAATCTACCTTGGGGGAAAATGCCTTCCCAACCCCAAATATGGTGATCAAAATAGATGCAGCAGGGAAAGGTAGATTCAGCTTTCTTCCTTCATCATCCCCGTTTCTGCTAAAAAATGCTGTGCTGAGGAAAGGTGGTAAATTTAAAGGCCTGAAGACCGAAGTCCTCTATTTAAATGTAGCACAGCAACTGTCACCCTGACCTTGAAGGTTCATTTCTAACAATGAAGAAGTAATTCTTTCTCCATATCCATTGTATCCATGGACCTCCCTGATGATATTCTCAGGAAAGAGTCCAGTCAGTTCTAGTTGCAGTAGTGGTTTTGTGGTATGGGAACCAGTCAACTGGACAGCTGATTTCAGATAGGTCGCAAAGCAACTGTCAAACAATTTCTCATTTTATGTCAGCAAAGTTAATTTTAGCTAGGGCTAGTCTCAGAAAAATCATGTGAGCACGAATTTCGAAGATGAATCTGGCACTCTTTGACATACTGCAGTGACGTGTTTGTTTTTTACTGCTTTATGTTTTCTGAGCTGAGTGATAGCAACAACCTTACAAAATGCCCTTCCAGTAGAAAAACTGCAGCAAGGGAACTTCCTTGATTCTGGTCCTTGTGCTCCAGTTTTCAGTTCCTTCCAGCTCCACTTGATGATCCACTGCAGCTTTCATTTTAGCAATCAACCCAAGAACTGGATTTCACAACACTAACCACCTCTTCCGCCTCTGTCATATTTATAGGCTTTGGGGCCAGAAAAGAAGTAAATGTATCCTAAAATAAAAAGCGGAAATATTTATAGAAACTAATGTGTTGTAAGGGTTGTGTTACAGTATTTTGTGTTTACATGGGCATACATTCTCACAGGTCCTAGAGAATGTTTGGGTGGCTCAACACAGGTAGATGCTCTATGGTTTTCTTTCTTACAGCTATTTAAATTTTGGAGCTGCATACTAGCATAGGCATAAGAGATTACACAAGGATTTAGAAATATTGAATGCAGTCCTGGGGGTCCTTCCTTTTTACTGAAGAATTATAGCAGGAGTCACAAAATGATGATACATCAGCTAGTGTCTCTTTTTGGACTGTGGGGACTCTAAGCTTAGAGTGTCAAGTTCAAGTAGTGTTATATTTGCATTACAGTAGTGTCCAGAGTCTCCAGTCAGGATTTGGTCCTCCTTGCACTAAATGCTATATAAATACAGAGGGCTTGATTCTCTCCTGTGCCAGAGCACAAGAAGGGCTGAGGTTGGAGGACACCAGGAAGCCAATTACTAAGGGCCAGCGCTGGCTTTGATGTGACTTAGAGAAACCCTCACTCGGCTTTAACTTACTCTCCGGATGCAGGGTCCTTTATGGCTATCAGAGGGTTGCTGCGATGAAGCAGAGCTCTGCCATCTCTGCCCCTAACATGCCTCTCCTGATATCTGCAGACTAAAATGCAACACCATAAGTACATTTTCTCATTGAGTCATTATGAAGGATTTAGACTCATAGACTCATAGACTCATAGGTCAGAAGGGACCAATATGATCATCTAGTCTGACCTCCCGCACAAGGCAGGCCACAAAACCCTACCCATACACATTTATAACAACCCCGAACCCATGACTGAGTTATTGAAATCCTCAAAAATGAGATTTGAAGACCTCAAGCTGCAGGGAATCCATCAGCAAGCGACCCATGCCCCATGCTGCAGAGGAAGGCGAAAAACCTCCGTGGCCCCTGCCAATCCGCCCCGGAGGAAAATTCCTCCTGACCCCAAATATGGCGATCAGCTAAACCCTGAGCATGTGGGCAAGACTCACCCAGCCAGCACCCAAAAAAGATTTCTCTGCAGTAACTCAGTTCCCATCCCATCCAGCATTCCCACAGACCATTGAGCAGACTTATTTCACAATAATCAGTAGATTTCACTGGAATTGTATCTGAGAGTTAACTTGATAATGCAGCAATTAGTTGTGCTCCACTGAACACAGGGCTTTGTGAGTCTGTTTGTTTGATGTTGATTGGGACATATACAAAACTCCAGGAAAGGTTACATGTAAATACCAAAACTTATTGGATGCACTTTTATTGTTACTGTTACTGGTCATGCTACATTTGTTCTGTCTTTGTTGACTTCATGCTCTTTAAATGAGCAAATTTATATTTGGAAATTACATTTTGAAGATATGGCTTATTTTTAATCTTTAGTTACTTTGTGGCTAGAGTTCATCTATTGACAAAGTGTTGTTTATATAATGGATCTTTATCAGGGTAATTGAACACATGAGACTCTGCTCTAAAACCCTGGCCACCACCATTTGAGTTGAGGTAGCCACTGTCTTAACTAAGAGCAATAGCAGGTTGTTCTCAGGGTGAACCAGCCATTTACCTCTATTGCAATTACTCTAACTTCAAGCTGAATTTAAATAATATTTTGGATTTGAAGCTTCCCTTCTCTATCTGCAATGTGTAGAAGGTTTTCCATAAATTTATTGTTAGAATAGTATCTTCCTTCTTTTTGTGTTCAAAGAGGGTTAAAATTTACCTCAAGCAATGAAGATAATTAAGAATTTTTCTTACTTAGGAACTCACATTTCTTGCATTTTGTAATCTTTCCAACAGAAAATTGAAGAGTTTCAGAATATTTAAAAATGAAAATGAAAGAAATGGCAAACTACAATAAATATCAGATCTTGGGGTTTGAAATTAGTACAGTAATATAATGGTCCTGATCCATAGCTGATGGGTACTGGAGTTTGTGTATTCAGACACATTTTGCAATGAACATGGGCACATAAAACACTGACTGACATCTTACAAACTCTAATTCTCTGCGGGTTGTAATAAGAGCAGTTTCCCTTAACCAGTGTACTTAAGTCACATTCTTGAGATATTTAGGTATTCCTATAGGGGAAATTATTACTTTTATTATAGGCAGGGCCAGTACCCTTCTGTATGGTCACCCATCTGTTGTACAGATCACTGTACAACAGATCACTGTTGTACAGTGATCCGTACAACCAATCACTGGGTTCCAGTCACCTCGGTCTGGGTAGAGTTTAATCACCTTCCTTGGGACATGGGGCACTGCCTCCCAGCAGCCCTGTACTCTGAAAACCAGTGCTTGACCTCTCAAGCCTCCCAGTTGCTTTTATGTGCCTCCCCAGAGCTCGAGGTAGGCAATTGGCTCTCTGAATTTTCTAGTTAAATCCCTCTGGGGACAAAGTGGCAGGAAAGCAAGGAACACAGGCCTAATTAAGAGACTTCTTAACCATATATACTTTACTCTGAAAGCACTTGAGAGATCTTTGGAAATAAATGTCTAGAGACTCCCCCTTCTCTAGTCTGATCTTCTCTTGGGTGAATCCTGACATGTACTGTCACGGTGCTAACATTCCCACACATAATTCACACAGAGTTCATCATCTGAGACGGATGTATCTCACTCGGTCACAACGACCATTTAATAATCATGAGCATAATGCAACATGCACTACAAGCAAAAAGAAGTAAAGAGTTCCACCTGCATGAAAAAAACCATGGGATGGGGCTTATTGTATGTAAACCTTCAAAGATCCCCCTCAACAGAGATCCCCCATAGCATCCCATCAGGGGAGTGTTGCCTGGAGGCTCTGTATAACTCCACACTGTCACTTGCTCCCAGCACCCCTATAGCTCTCAGGCAGTGTGTCTCCAATAAGGCGGTGCAGATCATAGCTGCCCCTGGAAGCAAGTAGGGAGCTCTGTGGAAAAGGCACTATAGCCTGGAGTTGTTATAACCACAAAGAGGCCTCCATAGGGTTGAGAAGAGCAAACTCAGGAAAAAGGTCAGCTGAGACACAGAGCTCATGCATCATTCGAAAAATGCAGCTGTCACACTGTCTGGAGTGGCTCAGAACTGGGAGTGCCTTCCTCAGGACAGACTATCAGTAGGCAGGGCAGAAACCCTGAACTGCCCTACAACAGTCTTGCCATGGAGTCAGACAGTCCTTTTGGGCATTCCAGTCTATCTTGCCACTCAAACAAGCTGGGCTATGTGATAGATGGTCACTTTACACCAAAAATCACAATAATATTCAGGTTACTCCTAGTCCCAGGGGACCAGTCACTTACCCCAGGTCAATTATACTCCCAAATCATCCCAAAGACAATGCCTGTAGCCAGTCTGGTAATAAACTAACTAAAGATTTATTAAATAAGAAAAAAATTAGTTATTTACAGGGTTAAAACAGGAAACACACAGAAACGAGATACAGTCTTACATTCAAAAAGGTAATATAAGACTCTGTAGTAAGCAGCTCTATATGTACTTTAGGGATGACGCATGTCAAGCAGCACAGGATCGTTTGCTTAGGTTTAGCAATCTTTGCCCCTCAGAGTCCAGATAGCATAAAAAAATCCAGTTTCTCCTTGTCAGGGATTTTTGATGGAACGTGCGCTCCTTCACCTAGCCTCTTTATGAGTGGGGAGAGCAATTGACAAAGTCTTTGTTCCACAATGGCCCATTTGGATTCAATAGTCCTTCCTGATGAGCAGGAGATGACACCTCTCAGGGTACACTAATATTTCACATTTAGTAATGCTTCTCACAAAGGCTTTTGACCTGGTCAGTAGAAGCAGACTATTTGCACTTCTAGAAAAGATTGGATGTCCCCCCAGTCTCCTTCCATGAAAACACATATGGCACAGTTCAATACGACAGCAAATTGGTTAGGCTTTCTAGATTCGTAGTGGGGTCAAGCAAGGCTGTATACTGGCCCCAACTTCGTTTGGGAACTTTTTTTCCTTGCTACTGAAACACAAGATCTGATGGAAAGCTGTTCAATCTTGCAAGACTTAGATCTAACACTAAGACTTGGGAGGTCCTTATCCAACAACTCCTTTTCACTGATGATGCTGCAAAGACAACTTACACAGGAGCCCATCTTCAAAATCTTATGGACAGTTTTTCCTAAGCCTGCCAAGACCCTGGGCTTACGATAATCTTAAAAAAGACAAACATAACGTGCCAAGGAGTTGAAAAAGCATCCTCCACCAACACCAATAATTATGAACTCGAAGTGGTAAATGAGTTCACTTGCCAAGGGTCCACTACTGGAGACAACCTTTCACTTGAAACAGAACTCAACATCCACATCGGAAAAGCTGCCACAACAATATTTAGACTGATCAAGAGGGTCTGGCTAAATAACAGACTGACAGAACAAACAAAGATTTGTGTGTATCGTGCATATGTTATCAGTACTCTTTTGTTCAGGAGTGAGACATGGACCTTTACACTCCTCAGATAAAAAGACTCCACGGCTGTCATATGCGTTGTCTTTGTCAAATTTCTGGAATAGCCTGGAGGGCCAGAGTCACCATTACTGAGCTGCTCAAGCAGGCCAACATACCTGGCATGCAAACACTCCTTAAACAGAGACGCCTCCACTGGCTTGGGCATGCATGCTGAATGAATGATTGGCGTGTCCCAAAGGACATCCTCTGCAGTGAATTGGCATCTGGAAAAAGACCTAAAGGACGGGCTTATGTTGGAGTAGTTAGGGCAACATATGTAGCTACTGACAGGAAGAGACTTGCCTTTATAAAAATATATTACAGAATTTTACAGTAATTGTCCTAAAATAGTTAGTACAATTTTGAGGGTGGAGAAGGAAGGAAGAAACGGTCATTCTGAAGAAAAGAGATGGTCAAATACCACAGAATTTTTCTTATTATTCTCTTTTTTTAAGTTCTGAATGCCTGCTTGATTAATCATATCTGTGATCTTAGATGTTGCTATTCATATGCAAATCATTTGCTCCCATGACTGAAGAATTACTGTTCATTGTACAAAATAATACATGTATTTGCATCAAAGAAGGATGTAGATCTGTGGAACAGAACTTGTCATATACAAAGGGTTATGAAGGTGCTCTATAAAATAGACAGACAGGGCACCTTCTACTGTCATACAAAAATATACGTCATTGTCTATAAGGTAATAGGTTCAATAAAGTTGTCATACACTTCAAGCAGCTTCCTGTGTTCATCTCTTTAGCATGCTGTGGTGGGGTGTTCATCCCATACAAGCCCTAGGTGGGTTAATATGAGCCAGATGGTCCAATTAACTTTCTTTGTTGCACCAAGAGGGGAGCCAAGCATTGATAAGGCCTGATTGCAAATAAAGTCCCGCTGGGGAGGAGCTGGGGTAGGATTCTAAAGCCAGGAAGTGAGGGAAAGAAAAGGCTGCGAGTTACACTACGAATGAAACTAGTGGGCCTAACTTTCTGGGCCCAAGGTAATGGAAATTGCAATGATGAAAGTACCAAACAAACAGAGGTTGTTGTAAATTCAATGGGTGAACTATGACTCACAATTTTAGAACTCCACATGCTGTTTAAATTAAAATGTGGACGCAAGAGTTGAAAGACAAGGAAAAGCTAAACAAATGTCAAAACTTTTAGTCATGGGAAAATTAGTTATGGATGGAAACTCACATGTCCAAATGTGGTGTTAGATTTCTTTTATGAATTCAAAGGTATTAAAGAGACCAGAACTATAAAAGATGAAGTGTACCAGAATTTAGATGGCAACTGGAGTTGTTTTTGACAAATATATACAGATGGGTCCAAAAATGAAAAAACAGGAAGAGTAGGGATGGCACATTGTATAGCAAAATTAGGAATTAATACATCCAAAAGAACATCCAATTTTGTAGCTGGCACGGCAGCCAATCTAGTAACAATAATGCTAACGTTAAACTGGATCTGGTATATATGCCCTGCATTAGTAGTCATTTTTTCTGACTCAGTATCAGGCTCTGTGGCAATAAAAAAAGCTGTCTCCTCATGTAGAAGTGATTTAATCAATGAAATTATATTTCTAATAACAGAATTTGTACAGATAGGGATACATGTAGCATTAGCTTGGATCCCAGAACATACTAGGAAGGGATAACAAGGAATGAAACCAAGTAGCTAAAAGCACTTTAAAACCTGGAAAGATTGACAAAGAAATAGCCTTCAGTAAAGAGGAATTCAAAAGCCTAATACCAAAACATTTTAAAAAGAGGAATGGCACAAAATTTGGATCAACGAAAATGGAGGAAGAACATTTTTTGAACTGTGCCCTAGAGTTGAGGGTAATGACATACTTCAGAACCTGGATAGGAAAAATGAAGTGATTTTGTTTAGCGTACTAACTGGCCATTCTTGTTAAAACAAAAATCTTTTTTGAATAAATTAACACAAAGATACACTGTGTGCACAAAGTATAAAAAACAACTGATCATCTTTTATGGGTATGTCAGGGCTTTGATAAAGAAAAGGAAAAGCTTTTTGAGTAATTTAAGCCGTATAAGATAACATAAGTTTCATATATTTCATAAATAACGTAATGTAAGGAAATGGAATAGTATTAGAAAGGCGTAGTTACATTACCCGAAAGACACAGGGCAGAATGAGATAATATAAATGCTAAGTATTTAGGAATTATAGTTGGTGGCAGCTATAGACTATCCAATCAAGTCTGCTTCCCCCTGTAAAAGAAAGGAAAGAAAGGAGGAGGCTTCAGGGAAGGAGCCTGCAGTCACTCTCTAGAGAAGAGGTCAGTTAGTCAAGGACAAGAAGAAAGTCCAGCAAGAGAGTAAGCCCTAGGATCCTGCCCTGGACTAGGGTGTCTTTCAAGAGGCTGAGAGGGATGAAGTAGCCACACGCAGCAGAGGAAGCTCTGATAGTAAACCCAGAGATAGAGTAGGAGATAGATAGGTGACATAGGAAGGAGCCCAGGCTGAAACTGAGCAGACCTGGATTCGCTAGTCATAGGATCCCTGAGCTTGGAACCCAGAGTTGCAGGTGGGCCCAGGTTCCCCTCCCAGCCACTTGGAAGTGGGATAGGACCTAGAGGTGGAAAAGAAGACCGTCTGAGGCAGCATTTGGACAGCTTGTCTAGTAGGGCTTGTCTGGTGGGGACTATACAGTGACCTTGCAAGAGGGCCAAGGCACAAAGAGGGAGTGCTTCACTTTGCAAAAAGGGATAGTGATCACAGTAAGAGCACCAATGGCCAGGGACACTATACAGGGTGAATGCTAATTTCCAGAACTAGCCACAAGGAGGCCTATCTGCAATGGGTGGAGCCCTTTACACATGTACTTCTTAACACAAATTGACTATTTTACTGTTTAAAAGTTTCAATCATCCAGTGAGGGAGCAAAGACAATACCCCATGACTACAATGGGCAGTACACGTCACAAATACTAGTCAAAGTGAACAGTTTGGGAAGTGTTTGCGTTAGCTGTATGAAGAGTGGGGATATTTATAAGAAATCAGAGTCTATTGGTGAAATATGAGAGCCTTAAGACTGTAAGCTGAATATTTCCGTTACAAGGTCACTTAGGACTCCCTGGCCTGTATGTATTTGTGTAACCCTAGGCATATCTGGACTGGAAAATTTGATCTGAGAATATGGCTAAGATTTATTGTGGGAAATACACAGTCTACATAAGCTCTCAGGAACAGTTCAGGCACCTTTTACAATTGGCTCCTAATTGGGGAAATGGCTGTTGCCGAATTTGGTATAACAAAGTTGCACACCCATTGAAAATTCAGGAATGGATGTTAATTACACTCAAGAGAGCTGTTCATTTGCATGGAATTTCCAGTCCAGTCTTTTGTCTCATCCTTGGTTTGTGCCTGTGGGGGGGCTGCCATTGTGTGTTCTGCTCTAATCTAATTTTTCAGTTAGTTAACACCAAACAGCTGTGTCCTATATTCTTGAAAATAAAATTTACTGGAGATGCTCCAGTAGCAGTGGAGTCAGATTGTTCTGATTCTATTAGAGGTGACGTTAGAACAAACACACACAGGTGGCTGAATGCTACATTTCATGGGATTCAAAAGCACAGCAGATATAATTCATGTAAATGCAAATAGGTTTCCAGAAATTGCTCAACCACAGGCAGCAGGCCAGATCTTTTGAGTATGGCCAAAATGCACAGACTGCAAATAAGAGGCTAGTATCCAGAGGTGACTTAAAGTTCTCCTTTGTATGGTCTTGGTGCTGTGCATGCCATCCTCCCTGCACTATTAAGCACTCCCAGAAATAACATAACATATGCCAGCATGGAATGGCCAGAAGGCGCTAAAAACATAGCCCATCATGGGTATGGCTTAGGGGCATGTCAACCACACCATATTTTCTCTACCCACACCCCCCTTCCAGAGCAGGCATGTGACACAGAACCCCTGGATTGGCACTATGTCACTGCAGGAAAGTACGGTTGGAAGATGTGAAGTCTGCTTGGATTGTCTTCTTCATTTTGTCAAACTGTGGATTTTAGTTTTGTTTGCCCTTGCAGAATGAGCCTGAAGGATTCACTCAGACTGATTTCACATTTTGCAAAGGCAGGTACAAGTCGCTTCGCCAGGTGCACAAATGAATTGCACCATGGTCTCTAAACACTATGGGTAAGATTTTTTAGGCCAACCCTGAGTGCGTCTGAAAAATCTCACCCCTTTGAGCCAGATTCTGATAGCATTACTCTCACCAAGCAGTACCAAACTTTAGTCCCGGTCATGTCAATGGGACTACTCATGGAGTAAGGTATTGTTCAAGGTGAGTAAGGGCAGAGGGACCCAGCCATGTGAACTAAAGTCTGCAGCCCTTAGCTGAGCAAGATGGAAGTCAGTAGGAATTTCACAGGAATGAGGAGTGAGAGACTTGTCCTGCATTCCATGCACCCCTTGGTATCCTCAAAACTTGCTCTGGTCTAGTTGGCATTTTGGTTTTTTAAGAATTCAGACTGAGCCCAGAGAGAGGCCTACTGCATGTGGCCATATGAAGAAAAAGGAGGGTAAATCAAGTAGTAGTAAATTGCTGTGAGCTTGTCATGTGTTGGGGTGGCCTGCACTTGACAATTTCTATTGACTGGATCATAACATGCCAAATTTCGTCAGAAATGCTATTAAGTTAAATCCCCAAATTTAACCTCATTGGAGCAAGATGTTCATTGATGTAACAGCTTCAGATTGGCTACTGAATGTCACTGAAGTGTTAGTAACTATTTTGTGGTGCCCAGGTGGACTTTTCAGAGTGTTATTTACAACACAGCACAAACATAGCAAGAGAGAGAGATTAATCCAAAGAGAGAGACATTTTGTTTGAACGTGGGTGTGACTTTAGCGGCAATTTACATATAAAACAACGCAGTACAGTATGTTTATAAAAATAAGGTCAGGACTTCATGTAATGTGCACATCACTGTCACTCAACAACTACTACATTATAAGTGTGGAGAAATCCTGAGCTTCTTATCCTGTGTTTGCTCATTCCTTACTGACAATACTTCTTCAATGAGAGCTTGCCCGAGCAGGGACTGAATAAAATCTAGATAAGAACCTCAAGATTTGGTCCAGTGCTGAAAAATATATATTTTAAAATATTTCTAGGTCCTCAGTACAGCTTCAGCCCAGGGGAAAGGTTATATCCTTAATTTAATATTTTGGTTTTGCCTGTGCTGGGAGCCGGGGGTGTGATTCCCAGCTCAAGTAAACACACTTGCTCCAGCTTTCAGTGAGTTAGTGCACTAAAAACAGTAGTTTAGACAGGATATCATGAGCAGAAGTGAGCAGTGGAACAGGCTAGCCATGCCAAGTACATATCCATGGGGTCCAGGTATCCATAGAGACTTAAATAAGTGATTTGATATTTCAGGAGAAACTATGATGTTGGTATCAGATTAGTGCACATTTACGATCTAGAATATACCGTGTGGCCAAATTCAAGAAAATATTTCAGGCAGAAGATGTTGCAATTGGCACTTGTTGGGAGACCAAATCTCAGACTGCAGTAGGGCTAGATGAAGCTCATAAACAAGGAACCCCTTCAGTGTACTGGCTTGGCTCATTGCTGCTAATGTCACCCAGATATCATCAATTAGTTAATTTCAAAAGTTTGGCTGGGTTATCTGCAACTGGAGACATAACACCGAGCACCCTAAGCCAAGGAGTGGTGCGGCTGCTGTGAGCCTTTGAAAAAGTCAGATAACTTTCAATGCCTAAAATCTGAAAACTGAGCCCTAAATATCTTGTCTGAAGCCACATGGTGACTCAAAGTCCCTTTGGGCCCTGTGTGCAATCCACCAGATCATATTATCTCTCTGTTAGTGTTATAGTATTATTGGTTCCTGGGCTGCTCCTGGATATCCAAATAGAGGATGCAAAGGCTTTGGCTAAACACCCTATTTTTTCATCTTTGTCTGATGAAGACGACTGTTTTCTCTTATGCGGATGGACCTAGTCACATTGATCCATGTATTTGTCATCTTAATTTTAGATTTCTATTCCATATCAAACTACATGGTAGGATGACCTGGAAACAGAAAGCTAGTGCATAATGTTATGGCCATCTTAAACAATGATTAGGAGCAGATTATAACAGTGCTTCAGCATCTGCACTGGCATGGGAAGCAGCAATACTAACATCACCAGCCATATACCTGTGGCGATTCCCTTACACAGGAGGAATTTGCTAACATCAAGCTGCAGCTGGTTAAGTTCACTTAGTGCTATTGACACAGTGCAAAATGAATTTGGTGGGCCAGAGAATACAGTCCTCTGAGCTCACAAGTCACAACTTTGACTAACTGTCTATTAACATTTATTAGAGAAACAAGGGAGTGAGATAATATCTTGTATTTGACCAAGTTGGAAGTGGGAAGTTGGAAGCAACTTGGAAGTTGGTCCAATAAAAATATTACTTTATCTTTCTAATATTCTGGGACCAACATGGCTATAACAACAACACTATATATTTACATTTATGTGTCCTGCACTTTCCTTGTATGTAGGCTAATGAATTACACCAACAGACTGAGGCATGAGGAAGTGAACCAAGCAGTTCAGATGTCTGAAAATGTCTGGAGTGTGGTCACACCACTAAATTCTGTGAAAGTAAACAGTGAAGATGCCAATATCATGATTAAATTTGCTTCTAAAGGTGCCTGGTGATCTTCAGTCATGTGTCCCTAAAGGGTATTTCCAAAATATATTTTGAAGTGCTAAGAAAAGTAAACAACATGAATTTCAATACTGCCTATCTTGTCCTATCAAGTCAGGCTACTTCTCCAGCTGGTGTCCAGTAAATGGCCTTGATTACCATTTTCTCAGAAATGGACTTGTCCTTATAGGACCCTATGAGGTAGAGAAACATTGTTCCCATTTTACAGAGTAGGAACTAAGGCTTAAGGTAGATTAAATAACTTATTCAAAGACTCACACTGGAAGTCTGTGGCTAAGCCAGGAACTGGCCCCAGGTCCCATCTATCTTAGGGTTTTATACAGCTGACCATCACTGTAGTATTGGAGTGCAATTGAGCCCCACTCTAGTGCCACTAGACCATCCTTCCTATTTAGTGACTATTACCAGCCAGTATAAGCTGAGCTGCCTTTAGGCTCTCAAATTTATGGCAGCCCAGGGGCTGGGAAAAATATAAAGGTGGTACATAGACACTTTTCTTCCTTCCTGTCATATCCTGCAGACAGTGCAACTCAGCAGATTGGAGACTCTGAGTTTAAGGCCTTATTCTGCCCTCAGAACATAGAATCATAGAAGATTAGGGTTGTAAGAGACTTCAGGAGGTCATCTAGTCCCCTGCTCAAAGCAGGACCAACCCCAACTAAATCAAACCAGCCAGGGCTTTGTCAAGCTGGGCCTTAAAAACCTCTAAGGATGGAGATTCTACCACCTCCCTCAGTAACCCATTCCAGTGCTTCACCACCCTTCCAGTGAAAATGTTTTTCCTAATGTCCATCCTTACATAGGTTAAACTTCCACTGAATGCAGTGGGAATAGCATGGCTGTAACTGAGGGCAGAATGTAGGCTTTAAATGGAATTACTACTCAAAAGATTTCAGGATGGGGGCCATAGTGTAAGTCTGCCCTGTAAAAAGGATATCTGCCTCTTCATAAAATTGATGACTTTAATAGGGACCATTTACATTTGTTAAGGTAATCTGGGAACTCCCCTTGGAAACAGTTTTTAATACTTAGAAGTACATGTGTGCAGGACATATGTGAAAGAAATATTCACAATGTTTAAATTGGATGGCCCAGATCCTTACTTCCTTGTAAGTCCCCTTTGAGCCATTGTATTAGCTTGAACAGCAAAAAGGGAACTGAGAGTTGCTATAAAGCAGCAGTTGATGAGTCCAGTGTAAATACAGGGGGCATCCTGTGAGAGGCTGAGGACCAGGAGGGGACATGTCAAAGATATGAAAGGTGGGACTAGAGCATGATGTGCTCTTGCTATCTTGGTCAGCAAAGAGTGTCTTGGGAGCAGCTACCTGCCACAGAAAGTTAGAAATTGGCCCCTGGCATCTTCAGAGATTGGTTGGGTTGGAAAAAGATGGCATGAACCCATCTGTAATCCTCTATTTCTCCAGAGCATGAATCAGTCCTCTGGAAAACATGAGGATCTAGCACTGAGTTGTTGACTTAACTCACGTTTGTGTGGTTTGACACACTAGCAACAAAGTCAAGTTAAAGGAGATGGAAAGTTCAAGGACCAAGTTTTTATCTTTGTTCAAATTACTGTAGTTTGAAGTTGAGTTGGCTTCTTGGTTCCATCAACTGTCAGCCTTGTACACTACTTGGTTCCATCAACTATCAGCTTTGTATGTGTGCTTTGCCAGAACCTGGAGACTATTTCCCAATTGATGAGCCTCATGGTGTGTTGGGTCATATATATGAACTTGGAGAAGAAATAGGAAGTGATATTCAATTGGATGAAGAGGAATTTGGGACAATGTCCAGAAAGACAATTGTTTTGTTTAACTGATCAGCTTTCTCCCAAAGTGTACTATTTTTTATGTCTGATTTGTGTCCATTTATTCTTTTGCGTAGCGACAGTCCAGCCTGGCCAATGTACATGACAGAGGGGCATGGCTGGCACATATTAGATTAGTAGAGGTGCAGGTGAATGATCTTATGTTGTAGCTGATGTGGTTAGGACCTGCAATGGTCTCACTAGAGTCAATGTGTGGGCAGAGCTGGCAACGGGGTTTGTTGCAGGCTAGGTTCCTAGGTTAGTGTTCTTGTATGGTGTATGGTTGCTGGTGAGTATTTGCTTCAGGTTGGGGGGCTGTTTGTAAGAAAGAATAGGCCTGCCTCCCACGGCTTGAGCGAGTAAGGTATCATCTGTTAGGATAGGTTGTAGATCCTTAATGATGTGTTGGAAGGATTTTAGCAGGGGGCTGTAGGTGATGGCCAGTGGTGTTCTGTTGTTTTCTTTGTTAAACCAGTAGGAAAGCATTTCAATCTCCCAGGAGACTCCATAACTGACTTGAAAGTTGCCATACTTCAACAAAAAAACTTCAAAAACAGACTTCAGCAAGAAACTGCAGAGCTGGAACTCATATGCAAACTTGACACAATCAGACTGGGTCTGAATAGGGACTTGGAATGGTTCTCTCATTACAAAAAGTAATTGTCACTGTTCACACATTCTCATCTTCTAATCAACGATTGTGAATAGGCCTCATCTACTCTAACTGAATTGACTTTGTTAGCACTTGCCCTCCACATTGTTGTTTCTTACCCTTGGATGTATATATGTACACCTCCTATCTGTGATTTCCATTTCATGCATCTGACGAAGTGGGTTGCAGCCCATGAAAGCGTATGCCTGCAGAAATTTTTTAGTCTTTAAGGTGCTACAGGACTCTTGTTGTTTTTGCTGTATACAGACTAATACGGCTACCCCTCTGGAACTTTCCATTAATTCAATGGGCTTGGGAGCAAGCCCAAAATAATTACATTACAAACAATAAATGGTGAAAAACAAAACCACATAGGCATTATAGCAAATAATCTTCATCTTAGTATGCACACCTTTTCTCTATTTATTCTTGAGCTCCAGTTTAAGTTTGTCAGGAGAATCTTCTTCAGTGTTTTGTATTATGTCACGTGACAGACTTTTGAAGAATAATTAGTTCACAGCCTTTTAATGAGAAGTCATTTTATTATTTCCTTTCATGTCCATCTTCATTTACTTAGTAAGGATACGGCACTTTCTTTGCAGTAGTCATCTCTGACAAACATCCTTCCTGAAAACCTGTTTTTCAGAAGTGTACTCGATTTAGAGCCAAATTTGATTTTCCCTCAGGAAATACCCATAAGCTGACAAGTGGCCCAGGAAACTCTGCAAAATTTGTCTAGCTGACAAATGTACAGCAACATTCAAAGACTGGAAAATTAATCTAGACAAATTCAGATTTGAAATAAGGTGCACATTTTTAACAGAGGTAAATTAATCATTGGAACAACTTACCTACAGATGTGACTTTTCCATCCCTTGACATCTTTAAATCATCTAGAAATCTTTCTAAAGGCAACAATTTAGTTTACACAGACGTCATGGATTTGTGCAGCAGTTACTGGATGAAATTCTTGGGCCTGTTTTCTGCAGCAAGGCAGACTTCTGGCCTTAAAAAGCTGCGAATCACACGCATCCCTGTGTGGTGCTTATTATGGTCTATCACAGGAGACCTGACTAACTCACGTGCTATTAAAGTGATAAAGAAACTTCTCATATAATCTGAAATTGGTATTTTCAATTCTGATGTTAAACCTAATGAATGTTGTATAGTCAGGCTATGATTTGTTCAGTGCTGTAGCTCCTGAGCTTGACCATTATCTGGGACTGGGACATTCCAAAGATCCAAATGCACTTATGCACCCAAAATATAAATTTTTTTGAGCTAAAAAGATTCCAACTTTCACATGATGATCTGACAGCCATCCAGTCTTTGTACGGTAAGTACTGAAATGATTACACAAGAGCTTGATCCTCCACTCCATTACACCAGATCTACACTGAGGTCACCATATTCACACTAGCATCAAAATGGTGACATGTTAGTGGAGAATCTGGTGCTAAACATCGATTTGATTGAAGGTAGGTGCAAACTATGTATAATTGAATTACCTGTAATAAGACTATTTTCGTATCCTTTAAATCACTAGTCCTTATTTACACACAGAGTATGAAGTATGCTTAATGCTGCAAAAGCATGTGTTCTCTAGGAATTTGGGTCAGACTAATTGATAGTGCTTTACATAATGCAATATTTTAAGTACAAAATACTATGTGTGGAAACAGGAAGGGGTTATTACTTTTAGAAGCTAGCTAGGAGCTGCTCATTCATTATTACAACTGCAGATCCATTATGGAGGTTCTTATTTTGTTGGGTTTCAATGGCCCCTTACCAAAGTTCTTTGCAACCTGGTCTACACTGCTGCTTGCATATCTTCCGTGGATGTACTCACATTGCCATACTGCGGCATCTTTAAGGTGTTGCATTGATGGGAGATGCCCTCCCATCGATGCAGCCTTACTCCTTTTGGGGAGGTGGATTACTGGTGTCGGGCAGAGAGCCCATCTGGGATCAATTGAATGGGTCTCCACTACCGAATTGCTCTGTTGAATCAATCACCTCTGAGCCAGCAGTGAAGAAACACCCTGTATCTTTGCTATGGCAAAACTGATAATGATGACATTTAATGAAGGTTTCAGTTGGTCACGCTGCTTGAACTTGTAACATTGTTTTGTGATTGACTGGTGAAGCTGGAACTTCTCCCATTAATCTCAATTAAGATCAAACTGCATAAATGCGGATTACATTATTAGCATTCATTTGCCTGATTTTTTAAAACAAAAGTGGAACTGGGTGGGAGGAGATTGCATAGTTGCTTTAGGGTTGAACACTCCTTGTATTCCTCGGAGAGGGTCCCTTTATGTGAAGAGCAAACAGCGTTCATGTATATCCATTTTAGACAAATAGAGTTTCTATACTGCAGCCATGTTTTCCTTTATGTGATTGTCTGACTGACTTGCAGCTATGCATGTATATATTTCACAGAAAAATACAGCCATAGAGGGTAGGGAAATAAATTGCAAAGCAGAGGTCATATAATTGTGGCAGTAAAAAAACTTGTTCCTGGATAATAATAGATACATTATTTTGTACAGTTAATCGTATTCCTAATGTAAATAACACACAGATAAATAAAGGTGCTTTTGTCTGAAGGTCCTCGCAATGAGAAGCCAGTTAGGGTCACCAGGCCACCGAAATGTGGTGATCCCCTGCAGTGACTATACTGGAAAAAGCCTGCTCTTCAGCCAGGATGGGTAACATCCACTCTCATTATATACAGTACTTTATTATCCAGCTTATCACAGTACATGCAGTCACTCTTCTACCTGCATGTTTGAAGAGCACATTCCTGACACTTTCATTAGTCATTTGATAGAATCACAGACTCTAGAAATTGACTCTCTTATCTAGTTGATTCCCACACTAACACAGAATGGCTTTCTACAGCTCCTGTTATCAGGGTCAGGTGGAGAGCTGATTGACCTTGGTTCCAAAATTTATTTTTATGAGGTTCTGTTTAATACTTCGTTCTTTTTAAAACCTTATTTGAACAAACTGGGCACCAGTTCCACAAAGCACTTAAGCATGTGACTAGTCCCTTTCCTATTCAATAAAACATTTAAGTATTGTGGCAAACTGCCAGCCTCCCCCTGGTGGTCTCGCACTTTAGCTTCTTTCTTGGCCAGGGCGCCCTCAGCTATCTTGTCTCCCTTGGCTTTAGAGGAACTCTGTCTCCTGGCCTGGGAGGGAAACTTCTCCTCCAGCTGCTCCACAGTTTCTGGCAACTTCCCCTGTGTTTGTTCCCTCCCCCTCCTTTAGGGAAGGCAGGGTTTAAATACCCCTAGCCATGCTCTTCATTGGGCCCAGGTGTCTTTAATTGCCCTGCTGTGCTTTCCCTTCTGCCTGCAGGGCAGAGGGTTTTTAACCCTTTCACGCCCTCATACCAGCCCCGGCACACCCTTTTAAAGCTGTCCGACCTGACTTTATCACAATATCATTTGCGTTAGCAAGACTTAACCACAGGCTTATGTTCTTTGCTGAATCAGGATCTTAGGCCCAAATCCAGCAAAACACTTAGATGCTTAACTTTAAGCATATGACTTCAGTGGGGATACTTAAGTGCTTAAAGTTGTAACCTGTAAATAGTGCCAAGAGAATCCACACAGATAAGCCAAAGCCATTACTACACAGTATAGATAGAAATAACTGACCTACCCCATTGTTTTACGCTGCCTTCATATAGGTTTGTGGTCCAGTTAATCTGTGCCATGCACAACTCCATTGACCATGACCCAATACAACTGTTATTCCCTTTGCCTCAGTGAGATAAATTTCTTAGCCTTCCAAATATTCTAAGAAAATTATGGGTGAGTGAATCTACATTAATGACCTTTTTCTCTAATGGGCTTCATGTACATTTTTGGTGGCTCTCAAGTACATGCATTTAACTATAAATACACAAAGATCATGTTTTCTATCAAGACGAATGCTTGGTTTGGATGTCAGTACTCAAAGACTGTGTTTTCAGAAGCACCAGAAGGATGTTCTCAGCTTGCAGTGTTTGAAACAACCCTCACTTGTGTGCATGCAACTTTGTGCATGTACCTATTTGTGCAGTTTTCTTGGTGCACTAACCCCTGTAAGTTCTGCTGAAAGATGGCTGAATTTATACGTATGAAACATATTTGGAGAAATGAGATTTGTTCATGAAAACATATTATTTCTCACTTGCATATGTGCCACATGTCTGAAAATCAGGCACTTAATGGTCCAGTACTACTGTGCTTGACCTCTGATAGCTTACAACACAGATACCTCCCTCAGAAATGCTGCTAAGACACTATGACTATGGGGAAAGTATATAAACTTAGCTAGACTAGATAAGAAAGAGCAGTTAAAACCATGAGCTAGGATTGTGGTTAAGTGTTCCACACAATTATACAGGAGGTTTTTCCTGTATGGGGACACAATGAAAAGCCTAGCTCATGAGTAGCTGCCATTCATTGGTAATATGCAACCCTTAACCACAAGCCTAACTTGTGATTTCCACTGTTTTTAAAAATGTGATCTGTTTTGCTCGGGTATTAGATGACAAATTATATGTTTCTAATTTCAATGAGTATACTGCATTGCTTAAGCGTGTGTGTGTGTGAATTTCAGAAGGGTTCACAGCTCTCATGCACAAACACTTGTGCTTGACATTAAACGTTCAAGGGTCTTGCTTGGTTTGCTCTCTCAACCCCAGTACTGAAAATACTTTATGAATATTTACATCAGTGACTTATTCTCTCAAATGTTACTCATTCACATAACCCAAAGGGAGCTGTCAGATCCTGGGTGTTTATTCCAAATATAGACATAGAAAAAGTAATTTACCAGGTGCAACCTCAGAAAAACAGCTACTGACCTCACAGTTCTTCATGCTTCTTTGAGTTTCAGGCATGCCTAAGCTGGGTGCTGAATGAAAACCCTGTTGTTTTCACACCCATACAGGACAATAAGCCAGGATCACTCAGTTACACTAATAGGGAAACAAAACTGATCGCTTTGAATGAGACAGAAGTGAAAATCATTCCAACTTCATGGCAAGGACATTGATCATTTCCATATTGTTAATACAACAAGAGTCCTGTAGCACCTTAAAGACTAACAAATTTCTGCAGGCATAAACTTTTGTGGGCTGCAACCCACTTTGTCAGATGCATGAAATGAAAACTACAGATAGGAGGTATATATATATATACATCCAAGGGTAAGAAATGTAACAAAGGGGAGGGAGAGTGCTAACAAAGTCAATTTAGTTAGAGTAGATGAGGCCTATTCACAACCGTTGATTAGAAGGTGAGAATGTGTGAACAGTGACAATTACTACTTGTACTGAGAGAACCATTCCAAGTCCCTATTCAGACCCAGTCTGATTGTGTCAAGTTTGCATATGAGTTCCAGCTCTGCTGTTTCTTGCTGAAGTCTGTTTTTGAAGTTTTTTTGTTGAAGTATGGCAACTTTCAGGTTAGCTACAGAGAATCCTGCGAGATTGAAGTGCTCTCCTACTGGCTTATGGCTGTTACCATTTTTTATGTCTGATTTGTCTCCATTTATTCTTTTGCGTAGTGACAGTCCGGTTTGGCCAATGTACGTGGCAGAGGGGCATTGCTGGCACACGATAGCATATATATAGGTCTAATATTGCATATGTCTATTTCAGTCCTTTATCATAGTACCTGGCCACCTATGTCATGAAAGGGTAGCGGTGAAATATACAACTCTGTATTAAATTGAAGTACCTGGTAAGGGCAACATAGTTCACATAAACTGCCTTCCTAGCATTTGACCCAGGTCCATTTCCTGGTCAGTGTAGGGAGACATAACAGGGCTTTTCCACCGCTGATATAGAATAGTGATTATTTATACAGATCAGGATACAGTGTGTACAGGTAGCATTCCTTATCTGCTCCAGAACATGGTTCCTACATGCTGCTTAGGGTCCAAACTCAGTCATCCCCTTCCTGGTGTTTGTCTTAACAATGAGCTATCACAAAATCAATCACTAACTCCAACTCATTTCTCCTACGCTCCTCCCCTTAAGAGTGGGCCATCCCAGCCACTGGGTCCTGTCGTGTCTCTAGAGAGAGCTACTTTCACCTCCCTTATATCCAGGGTGGATTAAACAAGTCACGGCACAACAGTAAATCAGCAGCACTCAGTTACCATGTTCCCACAGAATGAACATGTACTGGCAGTGGGTTCACACAAGGTGTCAGTGTTTGAACCCTACACAGCCTTATGGATCTGAAACCATCAAGCTCTTATGAGGGTCTTTTTTTATTAAACCTAACAGGTTAACTGGGAAACAATGTGTGCCCTTAACATACTGCTAAACTCATCTCCCATACTGATTGCAGAAACCTCCTGATCACTGAGCATCACAAAACCCAGGTCTCCCCTCACAGTCCATGCAAAATGCTGCTAAGTTCATTTCCCTTTTCTGCCATTCTCAACCCCTCTTTGAATCCCTCCTCTCCTAACTGCATCAAGATCTGCCGTTCCCAACTTATCCACCAGTTTCTCTTAGTGTATCACCCCATTTCCCTGCCTATGGTGCCAGCCAGTGTTTACACACATCTCCCACAATTTTTCTGTGCTTTCTTCCACACTGCCCCCTATGGTTGGAATGACCCTTCCTGAACACTCGTAGGAACTCATAGCTCAGCCCTAGGCTCTTGGGCAAAATATTTATCCCCATGATTCTTCCATTTGTGGTTCATATATTCCTTTGAAATAAGCCCAATATTAGATAAAGCTTTAGCAGCTTTATTCTCACAAAATATTCAGGGGAATGTGGAGTAGGAATATAGAAGTTATTTTACCTCTGTATTTGGCACTGATGTGCCTGCTGCTGAAATACTGTGTCCAGTTCTGGTGCCCACAATTCAAGAAGGATATTCATAAATTGCAGCGTGTTCAGAGAAAAGAGCCACAAGAACGATTCAATTATTAGAAAACATGCCTTACAGTGACAGACTCAAGGAGCTGAAGCTGCTTAGCTTAACAAAGAGACAGTTCAGCGGTGACTTGATTACAATCTGTAAGTACCTATGTGGGGAACAAATATTTGACAATGGACACTTCAGTTTAACAGAGAATATAATGTGATCCAATGGCTGGAAGATGAATTTGAGACAAATTTAGACTGGAAATCAGGCATAAATATTTAACAGTCAGAATAATTACCCATTGGAACAACTTACTCAGGGTCATGGTGGTTTCTCCATCACTGGCAATTTTAAAATTAATATTGGATGTTATCGTAAAGGATCTGCTCTAGGAATTTTGGGGGCAAGTTCTGTAGCCTGTGTTATACAGGATGTCAGACCAGATGATCGCAATGGTCCCTTCTGATCAAGCCCACGAACAAAACCGGCACAGGAGTGTAGCTCATATGTGCTATATCTGTGGCTTTCACGTAATGCCACAGCCATTTCTGAGTTCCAGAAATAGGAAAAATAATGGATTTATAATAATAATAATAATCCTGCAACAAATCCTGCCTCTTGGCAGGGGGTTGGATGAGATGATCCTTGCAGCCCCTTCTAACCCTATTGTTCTATGATTCTATAATGATTATTTGCATTGCAGTAGTACATAAGAGCATCAATCAACGTTTGGGACCCCCTTATGCTGGGCACCATACAAACGCACTGTAAAGAGGATAGTCCCTGCCCAAAGATCTCACATTCTAGGTCATGACAAGACATAGCAAGTGGATGAGATAAAGGGGAATTATGGGGAGGACAAGGTAACAGTAAAGTGAACAGGTTGTCATACAATGAGCAGAGGTCTCAGCCCACCACTGGCCTAGCCATAAAATGTGAGCATTGCCTGAAATCAGTATGTTTTATCTCTAGGATTGAGTTATGTAGCAAAACTTGGTGCCTCTTAGCAAAAAAGTTGCAATTTGCAAATTTTGTTTTGAGTTTGGTTTTGTACAAAGCCAGAACAATGTGCTGGAAACTCATGTGATCCAAAACCAATGTGTTTCAAACAGCTTTTAGTTAACACCCCTCATATTCTCTTGTGACAGTGCCATGGGATCTCAAAATGTCCCTAAGTGAATAGCACCTTGGTTTTCCAGCTCATCCCAAACTGCACACCATCCCTGACAGCATTCTGGACTTTCATTTAGGATTGAATCAGACATGAGTCAGTGAGTCACCTACTCGATTTGGACCACCGTTCCTGCCATACTGTGGTATCCCTTGGATATCTCTCAGTCAGGTACTAACTCCTGTTTCGTTTGTAAAATGCGATGGATTTACAGCAGAGGAAGTGAATGAAAGGAACTTTCATTACAATGTATTTTGGGATCCACCAACCTTTTCCTCTTACACATTGCACCATGTTCACTAGATTTCTCAATATGCCCAAATTAGGTATCTTTAGCTCTAATAAACTTTCATTGCTGTGTTTTGTGGACTCATCCTGTATTATGCTGAACTCAAGTAGCTCATGATCACTGATACCAGACTCCCCTATTATTCATATGTTTTCAATAACTTCTTCTTTCTGGGTTACATTACTTATGATTACAGCAATAAAACTTTGCATTTTAATAGCCATTTATGTGCTCAAGGCACTGTACAGATACTGACTAATTCTCATATCTCTCACTTTCAGTTAGATAGATAGGTATTGAAATCTCCATTTTACAAATGGGGAAAAAGGTGCAGAGATTTACCTTCATCTGTACAGTGGCATAGTAGAACTCTTGGCTCCTATGTAATGCGCCTTCTCCCAGACCATATTTCTTTCTGGCTTCTTACTGTATTCTCTATCTCCCTCATCATGTCACAATTTCAGGGTTAACTGCACCTTTGACTCCCCTCCTGATTTTCCTTGAGGGCATCCACTCAATGTTTTAGGCTTCCCAGCTGTCACCTCACATACCCACATCTCTCTGCCTTCAGGCTGGAAGTTTAGTCTTGCAATCCCTCTGCATCTCACTTTGATTTTCCAACAGGTCTTTCTGGGATCCAGCACCTGTAGTTAACTCGTTCTCCAGAGGCCACTACCCATCAGCCTTCACAAAGCAAACCACATTGATTCTTAGGGCAAAAGCATTACAGAGAAAAAAGAAAAAGAACCATAAAAGAACCTACAAAAATGCTGAAAACTTACCAGAGGTCACCCCCAAAATTCAGCATAGAATTCTGGTAGGCATCATTCTTTCAAACCCCACAAATGGTTTTGCCCCCTTGGTTACAAATCAGATCAGTTTTTAGATCAGGAACCAGACCCCAGCAGGACGGTTCAGCTCATTCTTTATACACCTTAGGTCTTTGAGCTCCAGTCTCTATAACCAGGTAAACACTAGTCAGCTACCCTCTCCTCATGGGATAACTTGAAAAGGCTGGGACTCTGCATACCTTGGGTTGCGTAATTTGCATTAAGCACTCCCCAAGGCTTCCCCAGAAAAGCCACCTAATGCTGGGCCCAAAAACCCATGCCTGTGTCTGCATTTCAATATACTCATTTGGACTCCTTATACTTCCCCAGTCCGACATATGTCATACATTATACCTCCACTTTGTGACCGGCTCTAAGAGGGAAGTGGGTATCATCTCTGAGAAATAATCATACCATTTCCATTTCATGCTAAGTTATTTATTTTATATATTTACTGATGCCAAGCGATGCCATACTGGAAAGTCTGATAACACTGTACCCATTTATTATATAACATGCAATCTCTTTTCTTTCTGCCCTATTTAAAATATTGTGCTTCTATTAAAATTAATTTAAAAAATGTAAAATAGGTCGTTCTGTTGTAGGGCCATGGAAGAGCTTTGTAACGTGTTGGACAGAGATAGGGGCTTGACAGGTCTGGTCAGAACCAGTTTGATAAGCAGCACTGCTCGGCCTGGTAAGCAGGCTGTGCAAGGCCGTGTGAAAGTGGTTGCTCTGCCAAAGGAGGAGGAAAGTTAGGAAGCAAGGTCACATGCTGTAAATTTGCCAATGCTAGCTGTACCTTAGAGCTGACATGCTATGCTGTACATAAAAGCTTGGAATGCAAGCTGCACAATGAGGCTCAGCCATGAATCCACTTGGATTGTGTGGCAAAATCCCCCAGCAGCCTACTTCGCAACGCACCGCAGGGTCTCCCGTTGCTGTTTGGAACGTAAGCCGTGATTAAAGATAAGTGCACCTAACTGCTGTGGGCGTGTTTTTATTCCTCACCTGGAATCCAGAACCTTGCAGGCAGCTGTGAGCAGCAGTGCCTGGCATACCATCTGTGTAGAGTAGAAGAAATACCACAGTCAACTGTGTATAAGCTGAAGGGAGTAAAAGAGTCCATTCTTAGCATGGGGTGCCAGTTTTCCACAACAAAGAACCTACAGGCACACCAGTGTTGTATAACCAGGTAACCAAGAACAGAGATTGCATTCGCTAAGTCACTCAATGTATTCTAGGTCCTCTAAACTGTGTGCGCTGAACCCAATACATTCTAGGTATGTAGATCTAGGCAGAAGTGACACAGCTGAACTAGCATCTACCATCACTTCAGGGATCCTCCAGTGATGGAAACAGAGCAGTTTATTAACAGTTTGAAGTAAGCTACAATTAGCTACATGAACTCCATGTAGTTGATATTGGGAATGAGAACCACAGTATACTGAAGCAAAATGGTGCCTTTTAATCCTGGGGACCCATGGGGCATTACTCTGTGCAGCTGATTTTTGAACAGTAGCGATGTACAACAAACAATCATAAAAGAGGGTACCGAGGTAAGCAGTGCTTATTAGATACATAGATCGTACTCCATTAACTGCCACATTGTCTGCTACCCCTGTGCTGGTTTAGAGATTGCACTATTAGGGAATTAACAGCCAGATTTTCAGATCTGTTCATTACCCATATTTGGTGCCAGATTTTCAAAAGCACTCAGCATCCACTGAAAGCAATGAGTTGTTGGCCAGGGAGACCTTTTGAGAATGTGGCTATCACGGTTATCATCTCCAGAAGAGTGCTGATCACAATTCCATTGTTCACCAGAATTATGAATTTTTCATGAAGAATGTCCCCTTTTCCCTACCATTCTTACCCTATCACAATTATTCTAGAGTTTGCCAGAGGACATTCAATTTGTAGTTCTGTATAGTTCCTTTGGGTTTAATCACTCAAGCTTATGTGCTCTGGCTTTTTTTCCCAAGTCATAATTTCAAATCTGTCTTGTCAGATTTTGCCCAGAATTGGTTTGTAGTAAAACGTTTGTAGTCACACTTTATAGCAATAAATATGTATGTTCTATGATCATTGAACTAATCCCCAAAATAACTCATATTACCACACTGGTTTCATTCCTCCCAGCCTTCCTTCCTCTATGTGACAGATAAGAACTGCATTAGTGACCCAGGCATTCTCTCTGAAGAGATCCAAATTTAAATTTAAATATTCTGTGCATAGCAACTCTCTTGCTTTTTAAGATTATAGAAACTCAGTGCACTTGTTACAATAACAGTAACTGTCATGATTAAATGAATATTGCACTTTCTTTCTTAGGTTATGAATCGATAGGTTCTGATGGCTGAGATACAACATATGCATAGTGTATACAGTACAAACCAAAGATCCAGATCTTATTCTCCGTCAGAGACTTCCATTCACATTCAGATGGTAGCTCTGTGTTTTTGCTGCAAAAAATCCCTTTGCTTGTAACAGTTGGGTCTTCCTCACTTGTATTGTAATATTGGCCAGCTGGTTGCTGGAAGAGCAACAATGTGGTTTAATGAGAATCCCATTAAAATTTGTCTGATTCTCTTCCCAGCTTGTTGAGAAAGTTAAGACATTTTTGCTGATCTCTGGAAGAACAGTTAAGCCTCATGACAGCCAAGAACAATAAAAAGGGTGATTAAACACTGAGAGAAATGACACACCGGACCAAGCTCATTCCTGAGGTTACACCATTCAAGTCACTAGAGTTATTCCGGAGGGTAATTTAGTCTATTAAGATTTATTAGTTTTCAGACACTTCACATTTCTGATATCATCACACCTTTTTATGAAGCCCCACAGGATATGTTAATTACGTTGTGAGCAACTCCTTTATTCAAACTGTCTGCTACTTATGTAATTTCAATCATTAGTGCTTTTGGAGGGGGGACATTCTGTGCCCCCTCTGGGGGTCCCATGGGCTGGAGGAACTGTCATCTCCTGCTGGTGACCTGGGCACTGGAGGAGCGTGTGCCCTCCCCACCAGGGCACTGGAGGATTATGTGCTCTCCCTGCTGGGGATCTGGGACCAGAGAAGCACGCGCCCGCCTCACCAGGGCCCCAGGGACTGAAGGAACATGCACCATCCCCTCTAGGACCTCTCCAAAAGTGCTGGAATTTAAATTCCTGCACATGCCCCTGCAAAGAGCCAAAGTTGTCCCTAGCATAACTCCACTGAATTACATGGAGTTGCTCCAGGCACAAATTTAGAATTCTATTTTAGCAACACAATTACAATAACATTAAAATATTTGAAATACATTGGCCCTTTGTACCGTGTGTGGTTATTTACGGCTGTGCAAAGTGAGTGCAAAATGGATGCATAGTGCTACCAAATCAGACTTACACTTTACACTCACACTTTGCACAGCTGTAAATGACTACTTAAAGTATATAGCATGATGACATCAGACTGACAGCCTGTCGGAGATCACATTCATGCACACAGGGATAGCAAATATATTCATTATAAATGTAAAGGAAAATTAATTTATAAGAATATATGAGTGTTGGAAGTTACCTGGTATTTTTCCAGTCATTGGTCTTGCTACTCAATCATGGTTTGAGCTCCAGTGATGTTACATAAGATTCCAAATTATGCCGCCATAGGGAAACAAAATGAATCATGTTGCAAGGATAGGGAGATCCTGGAAATGGTTGGAGAATGTCATGTTTCCTTTATTAACCATTAATGTTCAGATTTATACAGGACTGAAGTGCATAAAAGACAAACACATTGTTCCTGGTTTGTGGTCAGGGGATAATACTGGTGAATCATCATCAATGAACCATATAAAATTATTCTTTTTGTCTTTAACTTTTGAATCAAAACATTTGAGTTAATGTAATATTCATTTTCCTTATAGGGATAGAAACTCATCAGACCATTTAATAGCAACACGTGTTACCTTGCCAGATGGCTTTTATGATATGTGATTTGCTTGTCAGGTTGCTTTGGCTCACGGTAACAAAAGCCACTATAAAGACCCAAACTCTGATCACTGTTACACTGGTGTTAATCCAGAGAATTGTTTGTGAAATCTGTGGCATGACTACAAGTTTACAGTTCACATAAACATAGTTGTAATTTTTTTTAGTGATTCTAAAGAAAGACCAGCTATTGAAACATCCCTTTCTCTCTCTGAATTGTTTCCCATTAAAATTATAACTGTTCATAGAAAGATAGCCATAAAATTATGAATTATAGCCTACTGTGATATTATCTACTCAAGGAAATGTGTCTATTGCTGAAGTGGTGCTGGAAGTGATTTAACTGCATGTGTAGATGGGACCTATGTTCTTGTGTGTATATTAATTAATTCTGATAGCATCCAGTGAAACTCTCAGGCTTATTCCCAGTTCATTTCCACCACTGCCTAAATTGATTCTCTAGAAATGTTAAAACAGTGTGCAGGACAGATTCCATATATCTATTATTTGTGTTACTTGAGTGCCTAGGAGCCCTCCCCATGGAGCAGGCAGGGCCCCCACGTTGGGGGGGGCGGTGAAGGTACATTTTACCGGAGCCCAGAGGCCCTGTGGAGGCCTGGCTCAGGATGCAACCCCCATTATCATGAAGAAAAAGATTTTCATGGCTCATGAGATTTTATGTATGGGATAAGGGATTGTGGTATGTGTGTGGGAGGTAGCCCTGTTACAAGTTTGTACTGGGCCTGAAAAAATTATGCTTGGATTCTAGGGGCAGGACCCCTCTCTGCTATGTGCTGTACAAACACAGAACACAAAGATGGTGCTTGCCCCAAAGACCTTCTAATATAAAAGGAAAGTTATATAAAAGAGTTTTCTCTCTCATTGCTATGGCAGCTAGCCACTCTCTTTGTTAAAATATGGTGGGCGGGCGCTGCCATTCTGATTTTCTGAAACTTCATCTCTTCCTGACTGAGATAGCAGGAGGTCAACATGCATTAGAGCATCCATTTGGCCACTTACTGTACAGCAGGCTACTGCGCTGTAGCTATACACCCCAGTTTATCACACACTGCATCTTCACATAGACAAGCCCAGATCCAGAGTTAGGCCCTTGCATAACGTTGAGGATCTGGACTTCTGTGACTGATTCTGATTATGCCTTATTTGCCAGAGCTTGAAATTAATTTTTGCATTATTATTAATTGTATTGCAGTAGTGCCTACAGCCCCAGTCCTGGCCCAGGAGACCATTGTGCTAAGCACCCTACAGACACACACTAAAAAGAGGCCTCGTCACACAAAGAGCTTACAATCTTTATTTTGTAATTTATTTTTAATTTCTGTAATATGATTCCCAATATGATTCTATAATGACCAGAAGAAATACTCAAAACTGTTTAAAATACGTCAGCTCTTTGCATGTAGCCATTTCTAAATAAATAAATAAATCCCAGTATGTAATAAGTGCTTTCCAGGCAGAAGAGAAGAAATAGTCTCTGCTCCAAAGAGTTAACAGTCTAAGGATAGGTTGTCGGACAAATGGGCATAGACTGATATATTCTTTGCCATTCTTCTTACTCTTTCTTTTTTGTGTGATTATTCTTTCTGTTCTCAATTCACAATTAAAAAAGCAGAAATTGCTTATCAAAAAGAAATTATCATATAACCATAGGGTGTGTGTCACCATGAAATAAAGAGAATACATGTCTGTAGATTATCAAGGAAGTGAAAAATAAAATGTTTAAGATTCAGATCTAGGTAAAAGGTAGGTAATGTTTCCAGGAATGCACATCCTGTTGTGGTTTATTGCTTAATTTAATTGTTGCAAAAAATACTTCTGTATTTAGGCGTTTTATTTTTTAGACTAAACGCACTTGCACTGCTCTATGTCCATTACAACCAAATGACTGGAAATACCATAAGAAGGTTGTGAACCCACAGACTGAGAGATATTCTGTCCTATTGCGTAGTTAGTGATGGCTTAAGTGTTTCTCCACTGTCAGTAGCAGAAGTGGAACCAGAGGAGACTTTAGGATCTTACTGCTATACAAAGTGCAGACTGGAGGATTTAGGGGAGGAGGTGGTCTGCTGGCTAGCCCTGAAACTAAGCAAAGGAAGATGCATGCTGGCCCAGATCTTCAAAGTATTTAGACACCTAATTCCTATTGAAATCAATGGGAGTTTGGCACCTAAATACCTTAGATGACCTGGGCCACTGCCTACAAGGCTTCTGGAGGGAATGTGGCTACCATAAGAACGGCCATACTGGATCTGAGCAATGGTCCATCTAGCCCAATATTTTGTCTTTCCACAGTGGCCAATGCCAGGTGCCAAACTTCTTTCTAGAAGATAAGCCACGTAATGTAGTAAGTAACAGACGTAAGAGACCAGCGTTGCACAATGTCTTAAGTAAAGGATTAAAATCAATCTTGAACTTGATTTAGTTAAAGCACTATGAGCCAATGTGGTTTTGTTGGCAAAACCGACTGTATATAGTTGATACCTCATTGTAGCGGTTCCTTGGTACCTACAGAATCTGAGTGCTTGTAACTGTTGGCTAACTAGACTTGGGCATAGCTGCAGAAGACAGCTATCTGGAAGCACCAGTCCTTCCCCCCTTTGTAAATGCTTCAGTGTTGAGTAAAAGTTAGCATAAGTTAAAGAATTTTTCCTTTATAAAAAGTTCCTATGGCCTGGTTTACACTAGAATATTAGGTCAGTTTAACTACGTCAGTCAGAGGTGTGAAAAATCCACACTACTGAGCAACTTAGTTAAAACGACCTAAGTCCCCACATAGACAGTGCTAGAATTCTTCCTTCAACCTAGCTACTGCCTCTTGGGGAGATGGGTTACCTACATCAAGGGGAGAACCCCTCTGCTCAGCATAAGTAGTGTACACATTGAAGTGTTACAGTGGCATCACTGCAATGGTTAAGTGTAGACAAGCTCTGTGTAAAAATGGCCCCTCCATACTCATCCGTTTGGTCATCTGTGCAGTCAGAGTAATATTTGCTTCCTTTACTTCCTTTTGCACCAGTTACCAGTGCAGAACCAACACAGATATGGGAGAGGGAGTCCAGTCTGGCTGCCCTACCTCATCCATTCCTAACAGAGCTAATTAAATTTGTGTGCATATACTTAGCTTCTCCTTCACAGCCCCAGTGAAGACAATGAGCTTCTCCAGGTGTAACTGAGCACACATATTGAAGACAATGGTGGTGAATAAGTATAGTAGAGGTTGTCATCGTGCTGCAGAGTCTTTATTACTAGAAATGATGAGCAAACTGGAAAGAACACAGCCTGATTTCAGATCCCAGGGTAGAGTTTGTATGGATGGCAATTAGGAAATTATACATTTACTTGTCTGGTCATTGTTTTATTGCTCATTTCAATTAAATCTAGATGGGTTCTTGTGATTCTACAGCATGCAAAGCGAAGCCAAGGCCTGTTAGGAGCTGAAGGATCCTATATGTTGGGGTCACAATAGTGGGGAGGTTTGCAACTGAGGGTGACAGTTTCCACAGAAGCTGGACCTAGATTATGGAATTCATGCTGACAAGAGATAAATGTGAGCACAGACTTCCCCACTTTCAGAAAGAAATGCAAACTCATTTCTTTGACTTACATGTTCCCCACAGACACAATAGCACAAACAAACCCGAACAAACTTTTTCTCTTGAAAAAGACGAAAGAGAGAGAAATAGTGTAACATTTAATTTTAAATACTTTGAAGGCTCTCAGATGCTGCAGTGATAAGCAGATGGCAAGATGGCACCAGTTTCAAGTTAATGCATGGGAATTCCTTGGGGTTGCATCTGCTGAAATAAACTTAATTAAGACTATTTATAGAGCACAACAGAGAAGAAAATAAAAAATTAACAGAACAAGTTCTTCATTTAAGGGGAGGAAGTTCTGAAAATGTGGCACATTATCTAAGCAATCTTTGTGGGCTTTTGAGTTAAACTTACTTCAGTCTCCATGGCAAATATTGTAGGCACCTGCCTATAAATATTGGACACCTAAGCCTACGGAGAGAGTTAACATAAAGTTCCAGCACCAGGGTCTTTCTAGCTAACCTTTACACTGACAGGCGTAAAAGGTGCAGTAAGGTAGAAAGTACTAACAGTTCTTTTCACAAACCATCAGGTGTGGCTGTCCAGCCAAACAAGTCCTTCAAAATGGTGACTGCCGGTATCTCACTTTCTCCTTTAACAGGGGAACTTGGGTCATTGAATTAGCATGCTGGCCACTGTCTCCCACAGCACATCAGATTGATTCAGCGCACATAGGCTCTAGCAGCACTCACGTGTAAGGGCAGGCAGCCCGAATGAATAATTAACAGAGGTAACAGCAGCTTCTGTCCTCACTGGGACTGGTATACGGCTGGAGGAAGTTTCTTCCTGGGGCCTGCATGCAACGGTCTCTCTGCTCCTGCCTGAGTATTAACCAGCGAAATGGCACCCTCTTGGTAGTGTACAGGTGAACTCTTCCACTTTCATCTGCATGGCACAGAACACACTCTCCTGGCCAGTGGGAGCACTATATGCACTTTGCACCACTGGGTTGCAGGGCAAGTTCTTCAAAGGTTACCTGGGACTTTGCACAGGGGTGCTGGAGGAGAAAGGGAGGCACTGGAAGTCCTTCTGGAACCTGGCTTGCCTCTCATGATGAGCCCATTCTGGAAAGCAGACAGGGTCCTATCTAAGGGTAGTTTTTGCCCTGCCCTTATCTGACCATGCAAGAGAAAGTAAGATTTTTCTACTCTGAAATGGCCAGTGAAAGGGCCACCCAGAATTGCAGTCCCTGTGCTGAGGGAAGCATAAGGGCTATTGTAAATATAGTTTCCCCCCAAAAGCTCAGGGAGGAATTCAGCAGAACTGGAGCAGGAAGAAGATGGAGCCGTGCCTCTCTCCGCCCTGCATGCACCCACAAATAGAGCCACGGGCAGAGTAGATATGGTGCATCTCTTAAAGGGGGGAGTACATCAGTGTTGCCAGTGCTTCCTATGAGGTGGTCAGTTCTGCCTTGCACCCAGTGTGTTCTAAGACCTCCTCCAAAGCTTACTGAAGTCAATGGAAGTTCTTCTGTTGACTTCAGTGGGCTTTGGATCAGGCCCATAATGCATATTAAAGCAGACTATATACTCAGACAGTGCAGCAAAAAGGGATTGAATATCTTATCGACCAAAAGAAATTAAAACAGTCTTGTTGTAATAGCAGATACACAGTATAGTACACCTCATAACTTTCATGACTTTTTATGGTAATTCTTTCTTCTTGACATCAACCTACACACTTGAACCACTCTTGAACTTTTCATTTAAGTACAGGCTCAAGTGTTGCCTAAAATAACTTTGTTGAGAATCTAGCTCAGTCCTCCCTTACAAGCACAGTGACCAGTGAACATTCAACAATGAATCACTTGATTCTACTTCACTTTTTCACCCAACTGAACATTAAAAATACTGAAAGGCAAAATACAGAAGTCATATCAGAAATGATACGTAGTTCCTAGTTTCACTGTGAAATGCTGATAGGTACTTTTGCCTACACCACAAAAATTCCCCTCTCAGTCGGTGGGACTAGTCTATAAGACCTATCTAAGAGTTGTTTTTCACAGAACAATTATTCATGTGAGTAAAGGTCCTAGGTATGAACCTTTAGAAAGTAAGATCATGAGACTTTTTTATATAGTTTTATGATGCTTCATTGTGTGGAAGCAGCAACCACTATAATTAATATTACATAACAGCTTTTATTCTTACCTCCTAAAGCGTTCAAAGCTTTCACCTTTGAGGTTCAAATTTCCTGATTTGGGGCCAGATTTTCTGCTGTGCTCAGTTTCTGTTGAGTGCAGCACCGTGACAGGGGTTAGTGAACTGGTTATGGTTCCCTGCCTCTCTGCTTACTTTTTTACCCTTGCCCCGGGTTAGAGTAGCCTGGGGGCTGCTCAAATTAGCGATAGCTGATAATGGCTCACTGAAATCCACATGGTTGCACCAATGTAATTGAGTATGAATCCTTATTCTTTCAGATAAGCATCTGTTTTTTCACATGCATACCATAGGATAATTCTAGTCCCTTAATTTTATGCCTAATAATCCCTTATAGAGATTGTCTCTTGAAAACCCATCAGATTTGGATTAAAAATATTGAGATGTCCCATAATCTCCTATTCTACTGCATAGATGGGGCCAGAGTCTGATCTCAATTACATCTGGAGAAACCCCTCTAACTTCAGTAGATTTACAGTAAATTTCAAGGTAGCTGACATCAGAATTTAGGCCAGAAAGCTTAAATAGAAACTTTTACACTGGCAGCTATCACAAAGTAAGTAGTTTTAAGTGATTTCACTCACACGGCATTAACACGCATTTAGTCACGTCCCCTGCAGTCAATCAATACATGTAGAGTATCAAGCCAGAAAAGTGTTGCAATGTGTGTTAATGACACCAAGGAAATTTTGGGACGCTGAGATTGTACAGTAAGCAAACTTATTGATTGAGATTAAGAAAGTTAACTTCCCTGTGCCCCCACCTGCATAGCATGAAAGGGGAGATGAAGAAAGTTGGCTGCCTGCTCTGTCAGTGTGACATCAGCTATTGTCAACAAAAAGTTTTAGTTAATGTTTCTTCGTTTACATATTGTCATAAAGACACCTTAATAATGTTACAGCAAATAACAAAACCACAGAGGAAGCCTAAAAATGACTCATGTAAACTATTACCACACACACAGCAGTAAGGGCCTATATAAGCATTACAGCTGTGCTCATTACACATAGAAGATCTAAACTTTTCTTTTTCTAGCAGAGATCATTCGATAACATTATGCGATACATCCTACTCTGCGCTGCACTGTTCCTGCCTGGAAGCCTTGCGCTCCCAGTTTCACTTAAACCAGAGCAATGGAGCTCCAGCAACTGGAAACGTCTACAGGTATGGCATGAATGCAGCTGTCTGTCAGGCTGTACAGCTGAACTGTGAATATGCTGTTTTTTCATTTTATATCTACAGTCTAATTATTACATTTTTTTCCAGAAGAGCATGTGACATCATTTTATTTTTACCTTTGTGCTATGTAGTTGTTATGTCAGCTCACAAAAACTGGAAGGCATAAAGTACATTTTTCAAAAGTCCCTAAGTGACTAGGGCTATGTCTACACTGATGGCGGCGAAGTCGCTGCCGTCAGATCGACTTATCTGAATTGACTGAACAGTCAGTTAAGACCAACGTTATTAATCCACCCCGCAAGTGGTGTAGCGCTGCATCAACGGGAACACGGTTCCTGTCAGTGCAGTGCAGTGAAGATGGCGCGCAGGAGAGAAGCACAGAAATCAACAGGAGTTATGCAAGTTCTTTGATTACTTTGCGTAACTCAGGTTGACTGCTGCCGAATCGCAGACACACACACACACACACACACACACACACACACACACAAATACAATATTACATAGTTCTATAATATTTCAGTAAGATAAAAATCATATTTTAATATTATTATACAATTATTGTACAATTATACAATAATACAATAATAATAGGCCTACACTATTTTAGATGTGTCTAACTATAGCTATATCCTGCGCTCACATTTCTTCAAGGAGAGGCAAGACTAGTTCTACGCCCCACACTGGATGGACTATTCTCTGGATTCTAATGTCCAGTAAACTCCCATTAAAAATAAATAAGATCACTTGATTCAGTGTCTTGCTATTATTGTGCAGGACTTTCTATATTTAATCTGTATTATGCAGAGATGACAGGCTGGTCTATCGCAGTTGGTAGACTGCAGTATGAAAAAAAAAAGATGTTATAAGTATCCATGGTTAGAACATAAAATGACACGACCACAAATAAAATGGAGGGAGTTTTTACGGTTGTTGATTTCATCTTATTGTGGGGCACAACCTTAGCTAAAAATATCCTGGATGAGTCCACGGCTCCCACAAACACTCTCCTTCTGGTAAGACCCATAATATAAAAAGGTACAGGATGATTTCACACTAATGTTTAGCAAAAATTGTTGCAATGAATGGTGATTTATTGTTATTTTTATTAAGTACAAACAGTATGATCCTTTGTTCCTACCCTCTACCTCCTCTTACCCTACTTTCAAGCCGAATATTGCTTGGTTAAAAATAATTTTCTGGGACGTCCAGGTCAAGCCTGTAGAGCTCACCTATATTTTTCTTTATTAAAACTCTTCCTCTTTGCCTATTACTGACTGATAGTCTAATTGTTCCTTTTCAAGAAGTTCATTGGGAACCTACTGGAAAATGGCATTTTATGATGTTCATTTGTAAAGAATCATAAGCACTGCATTTGAGTAATTGTTTATGCAGGAACTATACCTTTCCAGGCCTAAGAATCTAGGCACCTGCTTCTCATTTAGACCAATGCCTTTTTACACCAATTTGGTAATGAGATCTGAAAATGGGTGTAAATTTATACAGACATTTTAATGCCCCTTTACACTGCCAGTATGGTATTATGAAAGACCCTTAGCATAAATAAAAATCAGACTCCTGGACATCTACATTTAATACTATAACCAATCCCTGCACAAACCCCCTTTGTGTATTTCATAAGAGAAAACAGAATAGAGCCCTGAAGCATATGGATGCGAAGTAAGATTAAGCAAAGGAGAAAGATAGTGAATATTGTAACACCAATCTACATTTTTATTTTGTTCACGTGTATTGGAAAAGTGACCCCTTGTGCAGATCACTGTGGGTTTCTAGGGCTGCAATAGACATAACTGTTCAATGTAGATAGTAATAGCATTATTTTAATTTTGATATCATTTCCTGGAATACAGCCAAAAGGTGTCGGGCTCCATCTTATGTATTTAAGTCACATGATCTTCATTTACTTTCCATGTGTGTCATTTACTGTTTGTAAAGTTTGATCCTGCAGAACGCTGGCTGACTGCAACTCCCATTCAATATTAATAGGTATTGCAGGCTCCCAGCATTAGGGTCTAGGATCTCAGGATTTAGGTCTCTTATACTTATTGGCAAATTGATTCTTAAAGGTATAATTGCCTCCAAGAAAACACAACTGCAATGTGCAGTAAGTGGATGATAATGGAAATACACCCCGAGTCTAATGTTTCTTTTTATTTTCAGGGTTATCTTGACAGGTTCTTTCCATCCATTAATAAAGCAGATGGTCGTACCTTAGAAGAAAAAATTAAAGAGATGCAGAAATTTTTCCATCTGACTGTAACAGGAACATTAAATTCAGAAACTGAGGAAATAATGGATAAGCCAAGGTGTGGAGTCGCCGATGCATTAGCTTACAGCACATTTCCAGGAAATCCAAGATGGAGGAAGAATGTATTGACTTACAGGTTGGTTATATTGCACTTTTTAATGTATTGTTTTGTTTTAATGATGCCCTCTTATTCCATACCTTAAATGACAATATTTTATTTTCTTCTGTTGCTAATAGGTTCCTAAACTATACACCTGATCTGCCTCGCTCTGTGGTGGAAGAAGCAATCAAAAAGGCTTTTAAGGTGTGGAGTGATGTGACTCCACTGCAGTTTCAAAAAACTGCCAGACGGGAAGCAGATATCCTGATTGGTTTTGCACATGGTGGTGAGACTTTTTTTAAGAATCCATGAATTACAATTTTTTTAAAGCTGAAACTATATTTTAAAAGTACATAGGCTGATGGAAGAACCTTTTCCATTGGCATAGGTAGTGTCTACACTAAAGTGCTGTAGCGTTCTAAGTATAGCCAAACCCTTAGAGATCCATCCACAAACATCCCATAACACAATCTTATAGCATCTTCCGGGTGATGAATTTTTCACAATTTTCCTGCAAATCCTTGCCCTCTGGCAAGAAATTGTAGCCCTTCTTATAGACAGAAGAGGAGAGTCTACCTCTAGATGAGGGTCTGGACATCCCATGCACTACTACAGGAGCATCTAAGAGATGATACACCAAACCAGTGTACCAATTACTTCTAGTTAACATTGCCCAATACTGTCTGTTTTAGGATTCTGTCTTCAGATGCTTTTAACTTTGCCAAGGTTAAGCCATTCAAACTGTCAGCCTCAGGCTGAACTTTTATAGCAAGTTTCAGCTAAGATGATTCAGCCATTTCTGAGAACATGACCTCAATAAGACAGAGGTCCTGTGTGGAAAAAATAGTATGAGATCATATCATTAAAAACTATACCATAATGCAAACACACAAGAAAACTAAATTCAATTTGCACAGGCAACCTTAAGTGTAACATTTCTTGTCTTTTGAGTGCTTGACTTTGCAACCTTAACTTAATTTTAGTGTCATTTTAATGTAATATAATCTACAATTAATACAAGCAAACTCTAAACTTCAAGATGTGAGATCCAAAATTTAAAATGCATCATTTCGCCAACTGATAACACATTCATATCTTCTCACATGCAGAACATGGTGACTCATCCCCCTTTGACGGAAGAGGGGGCATATTGGCCCATGCCTTTGCACCTGGCTCAGGGATAGGAGGAGATGCCCACTTCGATGAGTCTGAAAGATGGTCACAAAATCATATAGGTAAAGTATTCCATGTGCCCCTCACAACAAGTTCAGTTCCTTCTAAACAAAAGGTGTTGGTGTTTGCTTCCTATGGTTTCAGAAGTTTCAGCTCTGTTTCTATATATATATCTCAAGGGGTTCTGTATAATTGTAACATACTTACATTTATGTTACATAGAGTGCCTGTGTTCTAAGGAGCTCAAAGCACTTTACAGAGGTGGGCAAAAAAAATAGTATCCTCCTTTTATAGATGAGCACAGAAAATTTAAGTGATCTGCACATGATCAAAAGGTGAGCCAATAACAATTGCCAAAAGGTGAGTCAGGAATAGAATTCAGGTCTCCTGACTCCCATTCCTGGGCTCTGCAATATTCCTACTAAAATATGTGGACGTACATATTTTAGTGAAATAGGAGACAATGTAAAAATAAATTAAAACTATTGGATTTCATCACAATGGAAAAAGAGATGCAAATTCCCTTGCTTGTGATGCTCAGTTCCATTATATGTTAAAATCTATCATTCATTTAGCATAATTTTCTTTTATCTTTTTTCTGTATTTTAGGAACAAATTTGTTCCTTGTCGCTGCTCATGAATTTGGTCATGCTTTAGGACTGGGTCATTCAAATGTTCGAGGTGCTTTGATGTACCCTCTCTATAGCTACCAGAACCCAAACACCTTCAAACTTCCCGATGATGACAGACGAGGAATTCAGAAATTATATGGTAATTTCAGCGGGAGATGTTAATGTTGATATAAAAAATTACTACCAAAGGGACAGATTTTGCCACACTTTACATAGAGCAGTACCTTACTTAGCAAACAGCCCCACTGATTTGAATAGCCTACTCTCAGAGTCAGGTACTACTCAACGTGAGTAAGGGTATCAAAATTTAGACCAAAACATGATTCACTTTATACCTCCCTCCTGCCCCTTCTGGAGTCTGAGAGCGACAGCTCCATAGTGCAACAACAGCTAATAGAGTTGGAGATCCTGGCAGACTATGGGTTCTCTGCACACCAGTACCTTGCAGAAATCACTGAAGACGCCATTCTGCTAACCTCACTACCACTGAGGAGTACCTTGCTCTCCCAACCAGGCCATTGAAATCAGTATAACTACTTGCTGAATGAGAGATTGCGCAATGTAAATATGAGAGCATCTGGCCCTCACTTGACTGCTCATCGAGTCAGGTACTACACCAGAGTTACAGTGGCAAAAATGCACCCTAAACCACTGAGCAAATCTTGCCTGTGCCAATTTTGTGTGGACATTCCCTTCTATGGGAGACTTCACAAGGCGACATCTAGCAGGATATACATTTCTCTGTATTTTCTCTCTTAAACAATACCTTAATATTTCCATATGTCTATTCCACAGGCAGGAAAAGTGAAAACTTCTAAAGAACCATGATGTGTTTGAAAGGAATGAAGAATGAAGAAATCACATGCTGTGCTTCATTTCACATCAGAAATGTTTCATTTTATTTCTTCAGTGAATTAAAATGCTAAATGTTTGAAGAGCAAATTCTGTTCCTATACATTTACTGAGATTTGAAAACCTCTTTAAATTTATTCAATAGTTTCTATGAAAATAAAAATTCCCTGAGCACTATTCTGCCATCTGATATTCCTGTCTGTCCTAAACTTTGGTGCGATGCATTTCACTGGTGGGTTCAGTGACTTCTGTATGTACAATACATATACACAGGACAAAATTCTCAGTTGGGTGCTTAAAGTGCTTCAATGCATCTAACTCCATGGTTTAGGCTCCCTGTTCCCAGCCCACTCCCTTCTCCCACTTCCCATTCCCTCTACGTACATACCCAGACTCACAGTACCCTCCAGAGGGCCCAGCAGAGGTATGTAAGATCATAGAATTATAATATCATAGGGCTGGAGGGGACCTGGAGAGGTCATCTAATCCAGTCCCCTGCACTCATGGCAGATCTAAGTAGTATCTAACATGCTCTTAAAAATCTCCAATGATGAAGATTCCACAACCTCCTTAGGCAATTTATTCCAGGAATTAACCACCCTGACAGTTAGGAAGTTTTTCTTAATGTCCAACCTAAACCTCCCTGGCTGCAGTTTAAGCCTATTGCTTCTTGTCCTGTCCTCAGAGGTTAAGAAGAATAATTTTTCACCCTCCTTCTTATAACAACCTTTTATGTACTTGAAAGCTATTATCATGTCCCCTCTCAGTCTTCTCTTCTCCAGGCTAAACAAACCCATTCCTTTCAGTCTTGTCTCATAGGTCATGTTTTCTAGACCTTTAATCAGGAAAAGGTCATTGTGACCTGTCAGAAGACCTGGTCATATGCAGTCATGCCTAGTGGTCAGAGCAGGAGTCAGATGTAGTCAGAGTCCAAATGCCAGACCCCAAGGTCAAGCCAGAGTCAGAGCCAAGTATTGGAGCCAAAGGTCAGAGGCCAAATGCCATAGCCAAGGGTCGAAACAGAGTCAGAACCAGGAAGCTGGGCTGAGGGTCAGAACCTGATTACACAGAGTCAGGGAAGACAGGAGCAGGGCTGGTTCCAAGGCAGCAGCAGCAGCACGACTGGAATGGGACAAGACAGGAACAAAGCCAGCGGCAGGGCAGGATCTAGCCTGGAGTGAGGCTGGGGCAGTGCCAAAGCAAGTCCGGAGCAGAGCTTGGAGTGAGGCAAAGAGACTCCCTGGGCACCTATGTTGAGTGGTCACTGATCATCTGCAGCGGTTGGGCTTAATAGCAAGCCACCTGACTGCCTCAGCCAATCAGGTGGGCCTGCTGTGGCCCATCTGCGCTGATTAGTTGCCTGGTAACTGCACAGGCCCAGCTACACGCCCTCGCGTCTGACAGACTCGTTGGTGCCACCTGGCAAAGGTTTCGCTACTCTGTCAGCAACTCCTATCAGACCTGACAAACTCACTACACCTCATACGCTGCTTTCATATCCCAAAAGGCGCGTGTGCGGTGTCTAATAAAAGAATATATCATACTGATCCTCCTAACTATCAGGAGATGAAATTTAAGGCATTAAGATATATTTTCAGAAGATATATGTAGATTGTGCCCCAAGCAAGGTTGTCAGGCAGGTATGCCGTGCAAAGGAATGTAGATTCACCTATCTGCACAGGTTCACAGCTTAGGTTCACAAACGAAGCCTGTTTTGCATAGGGAGTCAACTGCAGTATGTGAAGATAACTTGGAGCCAGAACCCTATGAAAGGATTAATGAGGGTCGTTGAGTCTGAGGACAAAAATCAGTGGACTTTGGGGTAGAAGAGGAAAGCAAAACAACACCTTGTTAATCCTTCCCTGAATGCAAAAAGTCTTTTTGCTTCCTCAAGAAAGTTGTATCCCAGGCATGTTGATTAGTGATGCTAGGAGACTGCTTTAGGTGAGAAACTGCTGTAAACACGGATTTTAGCCTGTTGACGTTAAATTTAGACTCTAAGAAGCATGTTTTGCTTTTTGTTTTTTGTGTAACCAATTCTGTTTCCATTATCCTGACTCAGTAGCTGTTAAATCTCAATCTTTGATAATAAATTTATGATTGTTTCACTATACATATATCTCAGAACTGTGATGTTATAAAGGATCTGATCCTGAGTTGTACCAGTCAAGCTGTGTGAATACTGTTCCCCTGGGGCCAGCTACCCTGATAATTTCTGTGTGTATCCAGTGACAGGAATCTGATACCACAGGGGAACACTTTCAGAAGGGCTTGGGGGCTAGGGTGCACCTATTGTTAACTGCAAGGCAACGTAAGGGCTGCTAGAGCCCTGAGGAGATTGTTTGTGTGGATAACAGATGGGTGGTGTTAGGGAGCTGAAATCCAGTCAAGCACAAGTAAATCTTCCTCTCACTGGAGGCTGGAGGGTAACAAGGTGATTCAGAGCCTTGGGTACCCCAAGAAAGTGACACATATCCCTGTAACCTCCTTTTCCTCCTCCATGTGTCTTTTCATCTTGGCCAAACCTTCAAATATGTTTAAACCATGTTCAAATACATTAAGGACTGTTATAAAGAGAGCTGTGATCAACTGTTCTCCGTGTGCACTGAAAGTAGGAGAAGAAGTCATCAGCTTACACTGGCAGCAAGGGAGATTTAGGTTAGATATAGGAAAAACTTTAACTACCCTTATGTTAAGTGGAAACTCTGGAATAGGCTTCCAAGGGAGGTTGTGGAATCCCCATCACTGGAACCTGTTAGACTAATACCTGTCAGGAATGGCCAAGGTATACTTGGTCCTGGCTCAGCACAGGGAGCTGGACTAGATGACCTTTCTAGGTCCTTTCTATCCCTACATTTCTATGATTCTCTGAACTGTAGAGTTTAACTGGTGAGCACACAGTGAACCGACACTCAGATCTTCTCACAGCTCTAGTCCAATGTGAATTAACAACAAAATGAGCTGGTCCCTGATATGGAAAAGTCACAGCACCAGAGTGCATCGCAGAACATACCCTATCACAGATATCCCATGACAGTGATTCCCTTCTAGTGCACTGAGGGAAGCCAGCAAATCCAATGGTTGCAGCACACAAACAGGTTCATGGCTTAGAAAAGCAGAGAGGCCTCCTCTCACCCACTATTACAGGCCCCTGTCCTAAGTCTGTAAGTAAACAGACACAGTGGACAGATAGCCTTCTACCCCAAAATACAGGCTAGATAGGAGGGTAACTCAACAGAACACAGTCCATTCCACTTACAACCCAGAATTCATCAGCAACACTGAATTCCCGGAAAGACAAAGAATTGGATATGAATAAGAACCGGACTGCAGATCACTAACCACAGGGATTAGATCTAGCTTTGAGTGTATCCCGGAAGGGGGTTAGAGACCACAGAGGAGCTCTGGGCTGAGGTCTTCTTCCAGCTTAGAGGAGAAAGGTCAAGGGAGGAAACCCCTGCCTCATGGTTACAGTGGACCTTCAGCAGGCCCCATTTTCTCTGAAAGACGAAATTAGGCCTCTGAGCAATTGAAATGGATACTCACTTCAGACAGTTTAGTAGGAAATGTGTGTACACTAAATACAAAAGCTGGGGCTGGGTTATTTACATTTGACCTTGTTTGTGAGATAGAGTCCAGCACCTGAAAAAGATATGTGAAGAGTCATCAGCATTTGCACAGTGCCACTTTGTAAACATAAACAGAATGGAGAATACTAGGGAATAACAATATCATAACATGGAACAGGAATGAGCTGTTGAATGTGGAACAGAAAGCAATCACCAAAACAGGAAACACTATAAGAATAGGGGAGCCCAAGTAGCCAGGGCTGGGACCCATATCGCTTAATATAGTCACTTCTGAATTAGCAGAAGGTGTCAGTTCAAAAGGGGTCTCCACTGATCTTCTGATATTCAATGTCCTGGGGAGATTATCTCCCCATTGAGAACTATAAGCAATGACATCGCAGACCTTCTCTGTTTTTCACCCTCCTCTGCTACCTGTTGCCTGGTGAATCCTCACAGGCCCTGAACCCAGGGTGACAGCGAACGGGAGAATGGTTTCTAACCATTAGGGGAGTGAAGTTCTGGAACAGCCTTCCGAGGGAAGTAGTGGGGGCAAATGACTTGTCTGGCTTTAAGACTAAGCTTGATAAGTATATGGAGGGGATGTTATGATGGGATAGTTTAATTTGAGCAATTGATTTGGATTATTGGCAGATAAGTCTGCTCAATGGTCTGTGGGAATGTTGGATGGGATGGGAACTGAGTTACTGCAGAGAATTCTTTTTTGGGTGCTGGCTGGTGAGTCTTGCCCACATGCTCGGGGTTTAGCTGAGGTCTTCAAATCTCACTTTTGAGGATTTCAATAACTCAGTCATGGGTTTGGGTTATAAATGTGTATGGGTAGGGTTTTGTGGCCTGCCTTGTGCAGGAGGTCAGACTAGATGATCATATTGGTCCCTTCTGACCTATGAGTCTATGAGGACACTCAGCAGCTCATAGAATCAGGCAAAACAAACAGAGAGAAAGGTGCTGGATGACTACAGTTAAGCACCAAAATATGCAGTTGGATGCCTAAACACCCCTGACAGCCACTTGCAGAAATGCCAGTTAAGGCACCTAAATCTCTATCAGCATTGAGGTGCTTTACATAGATACTTGGATGCCCAATCACGGCATTCAGTGTCTAACTTTAGGCACTCGAGTTTGAAAACTGAGCTGGGGTTAGTCATATTAAACCTCATGACCAGCCCCAGTTGACTCAAGTTGAGGTTAAGGGGTTTAAAAACAAGGAGATGACATTTAAAGGCATATTTGGCCTTTGGTTGACATAAGACAACTTTATGCCAGTTGACTGAATTTTCCAAACCTGGAAACCTAAACTTAGACTTCTAAAAATCACATGTCGGTGCAAAAACGGGGGGAGAGGGAGGTTTAGTTGTCAAGTCTCCTTTTGGCAGCTAGTGGGCCATGCTGCCCTATGTTACAATGGAGAAGGGCAAGGTAGTCATAAAGCTGCCTAGGAATTCCCCCAGTATGTGCAAATCCCCAGCACATACCGATTGAGCGTATATACTGGTGTGACACCAATTCCTAGCTTCCCACCCGAGTACCTTGGGTAGGAGCTGAAAAGAGACGATGGCACAACAGAGTGCCTAGTACTCCAGCAATCCCCCCATGGAGCAATGGTAGTTACAAGACAACATAACTGAGAACAGCCCAGAGTCTAGCGCTCAGCCGCATTTTGGATCTGGGCCAGTAGCTGGCTGTTACTGTAGTAATGACCCTTGAGCAAGCAGTATAATGCACATGTTTATCACTGGGTTTGTCCAGAGACTGCATGTCCATCAGAAGGAAAAAAGAAAACGCTTCGAGTAATGAAACCAAGCGAGGCTATTTTACAGGGCCTGGTTCTTCTCTCACTTACAGCATCTGAGCAGTAGGGTAACTGCTAATACTGGCCAGTTTCCCTCTCTCTTGTTCCCATTTTGGGGAGCGGGAGCGCCTTGTTCTCTTTGTCTCCTTTCCACTTCATTCCCCAAGCGCTCTGCCAGATCAGATGTCACTTGTTACCTGAGCTGCCACCAGCTGTACAGTGAGACTCGGGTCTTTCTGCAGGACCTGGAGAGCTGAAATTACAAAGGGCCACACTTTCATGAACAGACTCTCAAATCACAGCTATGAGTGATCACAGAACCGGGAAGTACCTGAGCAGAATGATCAGACAGAAAAATCTGAAACTGGGCTTAATGCTTATATTGCGATGGAAAATACAGGAGAGATTAATATGGCTCGTGGTTCATAGAGTCACCTGTGCCTGAAAGAGCTGGAGACTTGTCACCTCCGAGTACCAGGCTACAGAAGCTCTCCAATACAAACAAAGCTTTAGGCTCCTCCATTGGGACCCTTCCGTGCTCCAGGCTAGGGGAGATCCTGACTCTACCCAAAACTCATCCAACTTTGCTGTAAATGGAAGAAGGTCCATTGTCTCAATACCTTCCACTCTCAAGTTATTTTCCATCTCTACTCAGGAGCCATAGCCTGAGCTCACACAAACATGGAATTAAACAGAGGCCAGGTCCAAGCTGGTTCGTGCCTGATACAGGGCACCTGATGGAAGAAAATCTGCTGGAGGGGAATTTGAGGGAGAAGAAAGTGGCTACAACTTTCCCTCATCTGGGGGTCCACAGGGAGCCAATGAAGCCTGAAGAGTGGATAGCACTGGAAGGGGAGATGGCATGACCAGGACAGCCAGGAGATTCACTGACTCATATCAGACCTGCTGCAGCTTCCTCCTTCAGGGGAAGCTAAAGCTGACGTCTCCTGGGCAAGAGTGAATCTGTCCTTTGATGTGCGGCTGACGCACTTTGCACCAGTGGTTCGAGTGGTGCTTGTCTCTAAATTATTTTATAACTTACTAATGAACAGGACTTCAGCTGCATTTATTACTTACAGATCAGCAGATGTTCCATGTCCAGCCATTTCATACGCTGGGTATCCGTGTGTTCCAGGATGATGCCTAAACATACAATGTACAATAAATAAAGGGAAATAAAATAATAAAACCTTCCCTTGTTAAGTGCATGGTGATAATATTAGCCCCTAGGCAGGTCTTTGGCTTCTACTATGGTGGACCAAAGCGTGAACTCTGGGCTAAAGGATGCTAGAGACATTTAAGGTCAGAAATGCACACTGAAGAGAATACGAGAGACATTTTTAAAAAGAATGTGTAAATAAAAACCCATTGGCTTTAAACAGTCTGTGTTCCTCTTGCCACTGCGGTCAGTTATTGAAGACGTTCTAAGCTAGTGTCTTGATCCAGTGGTCTGAGCAAAGGACTGGAGCAAGGAATGAGTTCTACACGGGGATCTCACCAGGTAACTGATGACTTAGACCACAATGCCTGCCTGCCTCACATGGGTGGGCTAGGAAGAACAGGGCCAACATTGACCAGATGGAGTGGCCAGGAATCTTAACTGGCAGGCACTATGGGGAGATGGGCTGCTTGCCTCCCGGTGAAGAAGTAGCAGTAAGGAACACTGAACAACCCTGTGGGTAGTCTGCACTTTGAGCTAGGGGTTTCACTCCCAGCTCGATGAGACATGCCCACACTGTCTCCAGTTGAGCGAGCGTGCTAAAAATAGAGCGGCGTTAAGGCAGTACAAGCAGTGGGAGGGGCTAGCCACCATGAGAATAAACCTTTAGGCTTGGATGGGATCATACCCAGGGGGCTAGCCCCTCCTGCTGCTCTCTATTCTTAGCACACTAGTTCGAGCAGGACTAGTGCAGGAAGGTCTTATCAAACTGGGAATTATACCCCAGCTCAAAGTGTAGACATGCCCTAGGGGACAGGGTCCCAGCCTCTATCTCTCGGTCATTGCTCAATGACTGCACCTGGCTTTCCCTGCAACAATCCCAAAGCACTTTATAGCACTTAATGAATTCCTCCTAACACCACCTCTGAGAGGTAGGGGAATATTAACATCACTTACGTCTGAGAAGCAGCTGAAGCGCACAGAGATTAATGGCACAAGTGGGATTTTTTTTTCTGTTTACCTCAATGGGAATACCAAAAGGGTCATTGGGCATCATCTCTCACCAACTAACTTGGCTGCAGCCGCCCGGATCTCTTCCCAGCTGCTATGGAAGTATGTGATGGTGCTTTTGTACAGGTTCTCCAGCAGCTCTGCATTCTCCTTGGCCTAGAAGAAATCAGGGACACATGAGCTCTCTCTGGCTAGAAGTGCCCTTTGTCCGTCAGCACATGCTGTTATGAACCACAGGTAAATAAGAGAAAGAACAGATGGCTGGGTAGCAGTGGGAAAAGTGGGAATCTGTGGCAGATTTACATTTCCCTTCATCCTCAGTCTAGTATCCCACCCCTACAGTTATTTACACTGCCCAGCACACATTCCCTCACACCTTTACACCACAACAAGGCATGGCAGTCAATAGTCTCTCTCAGTTCTACAGCTCACTCACAAGGTGTCTGCATATATCCACCTGGAGATCGTCAGGCTTCAGCTCTGCTGTGCCACCAAGGTGCTCATTAATTACAGCTTGGAGCCTCTTCGGTCCCAAAAATGGGGCACAGAGGTGAAATGTAGCTCTGCACTCCTGGAAAAGAGGGTCGCACCATATCATTATTCCCTACCGAGTCCTGTGTTCATTCAAATGGAGCATATCTCCTTGGCTGCTCATCTACTCCAGGAATAAAAGGGATTCACCTGCATGTAATGGGCAGAAAACATGCATAAATGGCTGTGATGGAAGGAGAGTATCCACTGAACCTGGAAGAAGCACCAATGTCTTTTTGGAATTGATATATTTAAACAAGTTGCTTCCCCAGCATAGCCATGGTTTTTCCTCTGTTCTGGGGAGGCAGTGGGCCTGGCGTGCAGACCCATGACCTATCCTGGACTCTGCTAAAGGACCAGCCTGGCTGGAATTGACTCAGCAGGTGGGTAATGAACTGAGGAGAGAATCTGGGCCTCCATGGCAGGCAGGAATAGCACTGGGGAGAAGATTCCTTTTGCTTAGTAAATAAAGTCACTGTAGTTCTTACCATTGAAACCTTGGGGCTTGGGTCCTGCAGGTGCAGAAGAAGTGTGACCCAGCTCTGTCTAACCTGGTCAGCGAAATAGGCCTTCCATTTACTCTTTGCAGAGCGGGCCAGGATTCCAAACAGGACAAACGCCAATGAACGAAGAGTGTCATCGTCCTGCAGACAAGAAAGCCCCATAGCTTTGTACCTAAAGGACACTCATACCATGCACCTAGCACTGCCATCCCTTCTAGGCTAGAATAGAGTGATTCCAACTATAGCTGGTTGGAAAAACTTGAATTAACCACTTTTTGGTCAGAATTTGCTGATTCATCAAAATATTTCCCAGAGACAGCTCACTTTTGACAAAATTCTTCCAGAAGCTGGGCAGGGGTCCTTAAAATCTTTCTGGTTCACTCACCCAGCATCTTGTCAGCCCATCTAGCAGACTGATGGGGATCCTGGGCTTCCAGGCCCCCAGCTGCTGAGCAGTCTGTCTGGCAAGCTGACAGGGAGCCAGGAATCCTGGGAGTCCTGGCTCTCAAATTTGCAGCTCCCTGTCACCTCAAGCTCCCAGAGTTTCCAGCCAGCCCTCTGGGACAGGAGCCACAGGAACTGCTATGCAGTCCTTTGAAACAATCTGGCAACCCAATTTTGAGCCCCAAACCCACAGGTCGAGAAGCCCTGGTATAGAACAGGCCCAACGCTCTCTACTGTACTCCATATATCCATTTTCATGGTCATCTCTGCTGCTCAAGAAAGTGAAGCTATCTAACCTCGTATTCAGATTTTCTTTGCCATTCTCACAAAGTGGAAATAAATACGAACAGAAGGGTGAGATTGTGGAGGCAGGGATGTCACCCCCAACCTCTTAAGTCTTTCCTCCTTAAAACACCCTTTTTCCCTGAGGACTAAAATCTCTTCACTCTGACATAAGCAATGAGCAGCGAGTCTCCACCACGCATTGTAAATGGAGCCTAATCAAGATCAGTTGAATGGGCATTGGAGAATTCTGTTCACATACATTGTCAAAGTAGGTCCGAATCTGTGTGGTGAGGTCTCTGAAGGAAGAGCCAATGTCCTTGTCCTTCAGCTCTTTCAGGACTTTGGCCAGTGCCTTCATGCTCTCACCAATGACTTCAGATTTGAAAGTATCATTTGAGGTCCTGATTAGTACATCCAGAAGAAACTTCTTGTGCTTTTTCACCTGTACAAACATATGACATTAAAACACACCACTGATCACACTTATATATTTTCTTTAGCACTTATGAAGCTTTGGGAATTTCATCTGTCCCACATAGACCTCTAGATATATTTCAGACCAGGTGCTAACTACAATGACCCAAACTCTATGACATATTACATCTGTCTAATCCTATTACTAGATTCCTAGTTCCTTAGATTCCAAGGCCAAAAGGAACTATTTTGATCATCCAGTCTGACCTCCTGCGTAACACAGAACTTCCCCAATAATTTGTTTGAACTAGAACAGATCTTTTAGAAAAACACCCACTCTTGATTTTAAAATTGCTAGTGACAAAGAATCCACCATGACCCTTGGTAAATCGTTCCAATGGTTAATTAAAATTACCATTAATAATGTATGCCTTATTCACAGTCTGAATTTGTCTAGCTTCATCTTCCCCCATTGAATCTTGCTATACCTTTGTTTGCTAGAGTGAAGAGCTCATATATTTGTTCCCCGTATAAGTACTTACAAACTGTCCTCAAGTCGTCCCTTAACCTTCTCTTTGTAAAACTAACTAGATTGAGCTCCTTGAGTCTATCACTAAAAGCATATTTTCCTATCCTTTGATAATTCTTGTGACTCTTCTCTGAATTCTCTCCAATTTATCAACATTCTTCTTGAATTGTGGACACCAGATCTGGACACAGTATTCCAGCAGCAGTCACCTCAGTGCCAAATGCAAAGGTAAAATAACTTCTTTACTCTTATTCAAAATCCCTCTGTTTAGGCCTTCAAGGATCACCTTAGCCCTTTTGGTCACAACATTGCACTGGGAGCTCATGTTCAGCTGATTATCTACCATGACTCTCAAGATTTTTCTAGAGTCACTGCTTCCAGGGATACAGTTTTCTATCCTGTAAGTATGGCCTGTATTCTTCATTCCTAGATGTATACATTTACATTGGTCATATTAAAGTGCATATTGTTTACTTATGCCTAGTTTACCAAGGAATCCAGATTGTTCTATACTGACTGCAAAGAGGGTGTGAGAGAGATCAGAACTGGTAAACCCTGCACAACTGTTTCCCTTGTTTTCTCTCGTTATACTGCATTCTATTCAGTAGTCTATCTTACCTTCTCAGGAGCTCCATAGACTAAATTTCCAAGGCCTCTTACAGCCATCTGACGGACAATGTCATTCCGATCATGTGCTTTTGCTTCCAAGTTGTGTAAGACAGACTTAAGGAACTTCTTCTCCCTGAGCATGGGATCACTCATTAGCTGAAATAAAATCAACATGTCTGTTAGCCCCCACATGTTCATTAAGACTGAAAATGTAATTTGAGCAGACATGTAATACATCGTAACTTTATTATTCCACATGAATGAATAATGCCTTAAAAACATGGAGATTTCCTTTTGGGCATTGTAATGGGGCGCCACTCACCTCTTGAGCTCCTCTTAGTGGCTGGGTATGGTATCACAGTCCTTTTCTCACCCCTGGTTCCCCCTGCCTGATGACCTTGCTGGGTCTTCGGTGACTCGGTCCTCTGGTCGAGTCCCAAAGTCCAAATGAACCCCTCTGGGGTAGTAAAGAACAATCCCATTGCCCTCACTAGGGTCTTCAGACCTGGCTCTGGGCCCCTTAAATTCTGCCCTTTGTTCAGGCTCTCTATAAGCCTTGTCCCCTTCTTGGGTTTATGCCACTGTGACTGGTAGGGGATCCCAGGCCCACCCACTACTCTGGGTTCCATAGAGCCTATAAACAGCAGGTAGGCACTACTCAATTTCAGTTTGTTGCTGATTCTTTCTACTGGTCCACTTTTAGCTTCACCCTCATTTCAGGTTTAAGGTTCTTAGGGACTCTGTCCCTGCAAACCTACTGTAAGGAAATGTAGCCAGAAACAAACCCTGGCTATCCCTCGAGCTCCTGTGACCATACAGCAACATCCCTCCTTTCCCATCCAGTTCCCACCAAGAACTGACCTGCTAAGCCCTTTTATCTGAACCTGCTGGGTTACAATTGGCTGTTTCCATGAGACCTCTCTTGGCAGGCCTGGAGGACCCACCTTTCCGGTTCCTTTACTGGGGTGGGCTGCAGTCAGACCACAGGTACAGCCCATCTGGGGCACAGATTATTTTGCTTAGAATCAGATAAGCCCCTAAGGTAGTTGTTTAGCGTAAGTGGAAAACATGATGCAGATGTTAGAAGAAGGATGTAGAGGGAGGATGGCCCAGTAGTTAGCACACTAGCATAGGACTTAGGAGACCCATGTTCAGTTTCCTGCTCCATCAAAGACTTCCTGTATGATCTTGGGCAAGTCACTTGGACTGATGTACAAAAAGACTCTGACTGTAAAATGGGAATAATCATACTTCGCTACCTCATAGGAGTGCTGTGGGGATACATACATTAAAAACTGTGAGGTACTCAGATACTACAGTAGAGAGAATCTAAGATAGATGTTAATATATTTAAATGTTGCTTGTTTTATGATATTAGGACACTGGGTTCATTCAGAAGATCTGTTGAGCTAAACCAAAATCAGGATCTGTTGGTTAGTATCAGCACTAGGACTTGTCAAAAGAGCTCCAGTCATTCAAACCACATTTGAATCTCTCTCACTTTCCCTCTCAACCAGCATCAGTTACTGTGTAGCTATTATGGGCAATGACAACAATAAAAATACAGAGAAACAATAACTCAGAAAGGTGTAGTGAAGTTCCTTGTGAGGTTTCCATATAAAGGAGCATCCATTCTACTATCTAAAATAACAATTACTCCTACGAACTCAACTGTACAACTCCCCAAAGAACGGCATACAACAGACAACACCTAATGGTGAAATTGCTCTTCATAGCACTGTGTCTTACCTGGGCAAAGAAAGCTGTGCTGGTAACTCGCCAGTTTTCTGTTGGGGAATTCAGCCATGGAAGGAGGCTCTGTATGATCTCAGGTGTTATTAGTTCCGATCGTAGCAGAACACTGGAAGACAAAAGGAACCAATTATGGGATAGATTGAGCAATTCAAAAACTCGGCTGCTCTGATCTTACTATTCTCAAATCTATGAGTGGGAGCTGTGTGTTTCCAGTCCAGGGCAACCACCACAAAATTATAAACTGAAAGTTCCCTCTCAGCCACTCAATTTGTCACTGATCCCCAAGGACGAACTGACATCTCCTAGATCTCTTACCTGACCAGCAGACACACCCCTTCGTGGTGAGTCTCGGGATTCTCAAGAAGAATCCAAGTTCTTTGATTCCTGAGTGTTCTCACCAGTCTCTCATTCACACCCTTGAAAAGCACGGACTCTAATGCTTCAATAGAAAGCCTGGGAAAGAGAGACACGGAAGTGCAGCAGTCAATAGTAAGGTGCAGCCTGAGCAGCGTCAGGAAACCCGAGTTACTTGTCAAGCGTGCTGTTCTTCGACAGTTCCTCCATTGACAGTAGCATGGAGACCAGCATTCCTGGAAGGACTCAATGCCAGGAGGAAAGTTTCAGTCTCATAAGACTTGTTTTGCTAGGGACAAAATTTTACAGACATTTTTTGCTATCTGCAAGGAATATGGGCACTAGCAGAGTTCAGTGATATGGAGAAGATACATGATCAGGATCCAAAAGTTGGGGGATAAAATGTAATGATCATGAATGTGATGATCACTAATGGACATTTCTGGACATATCTCCAGATATGACGTGACAGAGTGCTGAGGACTAGCACTTGAGCCAGTACTCTGGTCTCCATTAGTACAAATTAGGTCCTACAGAGAAGGCCTACTTGGGCAGAAGTGTACCTGATTACCAGCCAGATTGGAGCTAGTGAGTCAATGAACCAATTAGCCTATTAACAGGGAAACTATATAAAAGAACACAGGAAGGCGTGCTTTGAGAGGAACAGAAAGAAAGAAACAAAGAGACAAAAATTTAGGAAAGCCTGACACAGGGAATTTTCTGAGTGAAAATACCTTTCACCCCTGCTCCTGCCACCTTTTGGAGAAGGGTTTAGAAAGTTAAGATACAATGTAAAACTGCTATGCATGGTGGGGGGATTAAATCACTGTATACAGACTACACTGTAGTGTTTACAAGCAAGAAAGTCTCAGAGTGGTCTGTGTTCGTGGAAGAGGTAGGAGTGCAGCACGCCACTCTGTCACAGTTGGGGGCTCATCTGGGATTTGCCTGCATCTATGCAAATGGAGAAGCTGATGGAGAAGATGGTGTCAAGTTTTTGTAGTTCAGGGATGGAGGGAATGCTGCAATGGGTGGTGGAGCAGCAAAGAAAAATCTGCAAACCTTCCAACAATTCCACTATGCACTAATTGTCTTTGCTTCCCTGGTAGGCTTAGTAGCAAAGGAGCCTGCAGGAATTTATACAGGAGCAAGCTCAGATATGGCAACAACTCATCCAAAGTTTGAGTCCTGTGCCAGAAAATGGAAACTGGGTACAGGGGATAGAACTCTGTAAAATGGGATCTGCAGACAACACCGAGGCATTTTGAGTTACTTTTGAAAGAGCAGCTGTAGGACTTGGGTAGAGACCGAAAAATGTGAGCCATTTGACTAGCACCCTATTTAACCAGGGAAGCACAAGTCGCATATATGGCTCTCAGTTATGAGCAGGTGAGAGATTATGCCATGGTTAAGGCAGCCATGCTGGACCATGTGGAGCCTGTCCACAGAAAAATACTACCAGAAATTTAGAGTTGATGGATGGACTGAGGGATTACAGTTCTGTGCATTTGCACAGAAATTAACAGATTGGGCCACTCATTGGTAAAGCCAGATACCCAAATTGTGGGGGAGATTATGGACTCCATGATTCTGGAAGTTTCTTCAGAGTCTCCCTGAGAACACCTGAGTATGGATTAGGCGGAATCAACCAATTAATCTGGACACCACAATTATATGTACAGAGTGATTTGCAGATATTCACAGGGTGAGGCAGTCGTTTAAGGGACTAGATCTGAGGAGAAGGACCAGCGTGCCTACAGCTGGGAAGGGCAGTGAGAAGGGGAAGGAGGAGCCCTACACTGTGTTTCCAATGTGGACGTGAAGGACAGTTTGCTAATCAGGCAGGAGTTAATGAAAACCCACTGGACACTTCCCAGAGCTATGGTCGAAATTGAATGTGTACATGGGAACAAGAAATTCTGCGCCATGGGGCAGGGGCCCCTGGAAATCAAAGGGAAGTTTAGGCAGAAACATGTAGGGGTAGTGGATGGATTGTCCCACTCCCTTCTACTGGGCACAGATTGGGATTCCTTCCCAGCAGGGAAACCAAGGCACATATAAGGGCCCAGGAGGGTGGAAATAAAACCTGCAGAGCCAGGTAAAAGGAAATAAATGTAAGGGGCTGGAGGAAGCTAGATATGAGATTAGAAACCACTGAGAAAATGAGGGTGGAGAAGTCCCCCAAGAGACAATGGGAAGGAGAAAGAAAACAAAGGTTGAGGGGTAAAGGTGACTTAAGATCATCCATTGGGTCAAACAGTCATCAGAGCCCTTCCCCCAGGATCTCAGGAGCAGGCACCTCTAGAGTACTTTGGAGGGACAGGGGAAAGAGAGGCCCAGGATAACCAGGAGGCAAAGGGGCAAGAACCGACCCCACCAATAAACAAAGAGGGCATAGGCAGGGAAAATAGCTCAATGGGCTGCCCTTTGTGTGATGACTTGTGGGCAAAGACAGAATTATATGGACCAAGTGTGATTTTTGTGGCTGGAAGATGAATGGCCACTATAATAGGATCCAAGATGAACACCCTGCAGGCAAGGAGGGGCAGAGGCCTAATAGTACCTCCAGAAAAGGAGGGAGAGTGCAGGGGAACAAACACCTTTCCTCTGAGAAATGCAGAGAGGTATGTGACAGAGTGCTGAGGGCTAGCACTTGAGCCAGCGCTGTGGACACTATTGGTACTAATTAGGTTCTCTCCCTCCTTTCCCACTGGAGAAGGTCTAATTGGACAGAGGTGTACCTGATTACTAGGCCAGATTGGAGCTAGTGAGTCAGTGAGCCCACGAACAGGGACGCTGTATGAAAGCATGAAGGAGGGAGTGCTCAGGAGAGAAACAGAAGACTAGGAGAACCTGACAAAGGGAGTTCGCTGAGTAGAAACACTTTACCATCCACCCATTCTGCAGAAGGGGTTAGAAAGCAGAGATGCAATGTCAAGGTGTGGAGACACGGGTGTGTGTCGGTGGAGGGATTAAAATGCTGCAAATAAATGTGCTTGTTTACAAGCAAGAAGGACTCAGAGCAGTCTGTGTTCATGGAAAAAGACAGGACACAGCACACAGCTCTGTCACATGTAGGTACCTAAAATGGGCCTGCACACGGGCCCACAGCATGAGCAGAATATACACTTGTATACTGTATACTCTTGTATATTGTATACACTTGTATATTGTATATTCTTGCTGCAAAGGCAGCAATCACATAGCGAGGCACCCACGCACATGAACAAATTCAAGTTTTGCAGACATAACTTGGGCGCCCATGTTTGAAAACCTGGCTCATTGGGGCCACTGCATAAAACGATATTACTGGGTCAGGCCAGTGGTCAGTCTAGCCCAGTATCCTGTCTTCCAACAGTGGTTGTTACCAGATACTCCAGGGGAATGAACAGAACAGGGCAATTATCAAGTGATCCATCCCGTCAACCAGTCCCAGCTTCTGGCAGTCAGAGACACACAGAGCTTGGGGTTGCATTTCTAACCATCTTGGCTAATAGCCATTGATGGACTTATCCTCCATTAACTTCTCTAATTTGTTTTTGAACCCAGTTACTTTTGACCTTCACAGAATCCCCTGGCAACGGGTTCCACAGGTTGACTGTGTTGTACGAAGGAGCGCTTCCTTATGTTTGTTTTAAACCCGCTGCCCCTCCACGAACAGAGTTATACCTAAGTGCTGTGTATTTTGCGGAGCTGTATTCCAAAGTAGGACTAATAAGCTGATGTGTAATGCTCCATTGGGAAAAGCAGGCCTGGTAATTCTGTGGGATGTTCAGTGGACAAAGGGCTGGACACTATACGGAACAGTCAGAGGACTTGCGGGTTGGTGTGTGCCTGTCACTAGCCTGTACAAAGAGAACAAGGCCTACAGAGACCAGGAAGGTGACTTTGTGTTGCCAGAGTCTGGTGGTTTCTGGGAGCTGACCCATAGCAAGCACAGAGAAGAGTTCCTCATGCTAAGGGCAAGTGGTGTTGAGGTGCCTCACAAACCTGGAAATCTCGGGGAAGTGTCACACAGCCCTACGAGAATTCTCTTTCTTTCTCTCCCTTCCTGCTAGTTACCTGCAGGGGTTGCCCACACATAGCTGTTGTCCTTTTCGGAATAGCCTCCTCCGGCTGCTCATCTTGGGCAAAGGCATCTCTTGTCCTAGAGTTCGGCTGACCTGCTGCAGGAGAACAGCAAACAACTCTGGGAGCAGCTCCTGCACGGCTTTGCTAGACTGCAATGCTGCCACCACCTCAAAGATGGCACATGTTGCCTGAAAGAAGAGCATGGTTAAAAAAAAAAAAAGAGGTCTCTTCTCAACACCGTCACATCTTCTTCCCTTTTGATATCTGCTGTACTAACTTCTCACTCCTGCCACTAACTTGCTGAATGACTGCAAGCAACCATTTAACCTGTGCCTCAGTTTCCCACAGCCATAAAAATGTGTATGATCTACCAAGGCATTCTGTGAGTCCTAAAGAATATTTGCAAAGCGCTATGAGACATCTGGTTCAAAGACTGTCTAATTGCCAGATATTATTAAGGAAATCAGCTATGTACTCGAAAGCTGTTCCACAGAAAGCAGAGCTGGACTCAGGGAAACAGAACAGAGGAGAAGTACCTGCACGGCTTTCCATCAGCAGGACTGTCACAGGATGGAAAAAAGCCGGAAAGATGTGTCTGTCATCTAACTTACTGTGAGAGGTTCAGAAGCTGCCAAATGCCTGTCAGTTTCAGTCTCTGAGTGGATGCTGCCTTCTTGGCTTGTTGGGTTCTTTATTTTGTCTATTAGAATCTGAAGGACCTGAGTGGGGAACAAGGAGTCCCCACCCAGAGATCTCCACAGCTCAGTGGTATCACTGCAATTTAACAGAAGTTACATGTGACCCCTGGATACTCTTGTGACTCAGATTTAAATATTTATGTAAAGACCACGTTTTCTCTTCATGTTTAAATATTGAGTGTCCATTTACAGAACTAGGGAGGTGGTGGAATTTCCATCCTTAAAGGTTTTTAAGGTGTGGCTTGACATCCTGGCTGGGATGGTTTAGTTGGGTCGTCCTGCTTGGAGCAGGGGGTTGGACTACATGACCTCCTGAGTTCCTTCCAACCCTAATCTATGATTCCATAACTAGGCTAAATGACCTGGTCTTACTGCAGCCTAGCCATTAATACTAGGCTTCAGAAGGCTATTTATATATAAGGACAGGACAACAAGCCCCAGCCTCAATTCTTGTTTTCCCACTTCCCAGTAAATATGGAATCATGAGCACGTGGCTCCCAAAGATCTATGGTTTGGAAGACAAGCTGATACAAGAAAAAACATATTCCTACTAACTAGACGTACAACTATGAGAATGAATATTCATAGCCATCCAATGTCCCCTTCACAAATGTTGCAAAAGAGATACTCAGATAGAAACTGGCTAGATTCCAGCACTGATAACTCAGTTAGGAATCTTTGAATGAAATGATGCATTTGCTTCCAATTCAGTTTTTAAGTAACAAGGATGGCAACTCCATCTACCGAGTGAAGTTCTGATGATAATATTGGCCATATTCCTTCTAATCAGCCAGGGATTTGGACTTGAAGTTGTCATGCTACCAGGAAACCAGCTTAAATGAAGCCCTACATCTCCTACTGAAGCTGTGGGATCCATGTAAAAGTTTCACCAAGATGAACAGAGTAGGTAGTGGTATATACCTGTCCATAGGCAGACGTTTGCTGAGAAGGCTGGAGATCACTGCCTCAAGATGATGGTGAGCTAGAATGGACACTGTCTCCACCAGGAACTGCCTCAAACTGCCCTGCTGAACAGTAGGCATATGGATATATATTATACCCAGGATATCTGGCACCTGGAAAGAACAAAACCAGAAAGAAGCATCCTTTTTTCATTTTCTCTATTCATTCTGCAGAATCAAAACCATTATTCAGCAGGTTAGCAATTTTCTGCTTTTTTAGAAATGTTTCTCTTTCAGAAACAAATATGGCTACATAACTTTAACCCACAAAACTTGTACATACCTCTGCCCAGTGCTGGCTGTAAAAATGAACATTGGCACACACATATACATACCAGATAATTTAAATCGGGAGGTGCCCAGCTCTGCATTAAATAAACCAGTTTGTGTGCACAAAAGAAAGCATTGCATGCACAGATTTTACAGGTGTGATTTAAGCAGCTAAATCTGACCATTTGCCTCAAAGGATGTACAGTTCATAAACAATGACAAGCACCAAATTTGCAAATGCTTTAAATACAATTTGCCAATGCCTGGAATTATGAACAGGTGACTACTTCTAATATTCAATCCCAGCTCTTTATCTTCAAAACACTGTACAAACATGGCAGTTCTGCTGCAAGGATAGATGCTGTTCAGTGTCCTGAAGCCATTCACCAGCCTTGTTAGATTTGTGAAGTGCTCCTTTCATTTAGCTCTTATGCACTGGGCTCCAGAAAAAGGCATAAAAAGATATTATATCTTTCTCCCTCCCTCCTTCCGTTCTTAAAGGGTACATGAAACTGGAGATACGCCAGTTGAGAGTCTCTGGGTTAAGCTTAGAAGCAAGAACAATAAGGGTGATGTTGTGGTGGGTGTCTGTTATAGACCACCAGACCAGGAGGATGAGGCTTTCTTCTGTCAACTAGGGAAAGTTTCCAGTTCACAGGACCTGATTCTCATGGGGGACTTCAATCACCCTGACATCTGCTGGAAGAGCAATACAGCAGAGCACAAACAATCCAGGAAGTTTTTGGACTGTGTTGCGAATAACTTCCTGGTGCAAGTGCTGGAGCAACCAACTAGGGGCTGTGCTGCTCTTGACCTGCTGCTCACAAACAGGGAAGATTTGGTAGGGGAAGTGGAAGTGGGTGACAACCTAGGCAGCAGTGACCATGAGATGGTCAAGTTCAGGATCCTGACAAAAGGAAGAAAGGAGAACAGTAGGATACGTACCATGGACTTCAGAAAAGCAGACGGACTCCCCCAAGGAGCTGATGGGCAGGATCCCCTGGGAGGCTAATATGAGGGGGAAAGGAATGCAAGAGGGCTGGCTGTATTTTAAAGAAACCTTATTGAGGGAACAGGAACAAACCAACCCCATGTGTAAAAAGAATAGCAAGTGTGGTAGGCGACCAGCTTGGCTTAACAAAGAAGTCACTGGTGAGCTTAAACACAAAAAAGAAGCTTACAAGAAGTGGAAGTTTGGTCGGATGACTAGGGAGGATTATAAAAATACTGCTCGAACATGCAGGAATGAAATCAGGAAGGCCAAAGCGCAATTGGAGTTGCAGCTAGCAAGGGATGTGAAGGGGAACAAGAAGGGTTTCTACAGGTATGTTAACAACAAGAGGAAGATTAAAGAAAGTATGGGCCCCTTACAGAATGGGGGAGGCAAACTAGTGACAGAGGATGTGGAAAAAGCTGAGGTACTCAATGCCTTTTTTGCCTCTGTCTTCACAGACAAGGTCAGCTCCCAGACTACTGCATTGGGCGGCACACAATTGGAAGGAGGTGAACATCCCGCAGTGCTGAGGGAACAGGTCCAAGACTATTTAGAAAGATTGGACATACACAAGTCCATGGGGCCAGATGCAATGCATCCGAGGGTGCTGAGGGAGTTAGCTGATGTGATTTCAGAGCCATTGGCTATTATCTTTGAAAGCTTGTGGCAATTGGGGGAGGTCCCTGATGACTGGAAAAAGGCAAATATAGTGCCCATCTTCAAGAAAGGGAAGAAAGAGGATCCAGGGAACTATAGGCCAGTCAGCCTCACCTCAATTCCTGGAAAAATCATGGAGCAGGTCCTCAAGGAATCCATTTTAAGGCACTTAAAAGAGAGGAAGGTGATGAGGAGCAGTCAACATGGATTCACCAAGGGCAAGTCGTGTCTGACCAACCTGATTGCTTTCTATTAAGAGGTGACTGGTTCTGTGGAAGAGGGGAAAGCGGTGGATGTTATATACCTTGACTTTAGCAAAGCTTTTGATACGATCTCCCACAGTATTCTTATCAGCAAGTTTAAAAAGTATGGGTTGGATGAATGGTCTATAAAATGGATAGAGAATTGGCTAGAGCAAAGGGCTCAACAAGTAGTGATCAATGGCTCCATGTCTAGATGGCAGCTGGTCACAAGTGGAGTGCCCCAGGGGTCGGTCCTGGGGCCAGTTTGTTCATCATTAATGATCTGGAAGAGGGGGAAATTGCAGCCTCAGCAAGTTTGCAGATGACACTAAACTAGGGGGAGTGGTAGATACACTGGAAGGGAGGGATAGGATACAGAAGGACCTAAACAAATTGGAGGATTGGGCCAAAAGAAATCTGATGAGGTTCAACAAGGACAAGTACAGAGTCCTGCACTTAGGACTAAGAATCCCATGCACAGCTACAGAGTGTGGACCAATGAGCTAGGCAGCAGTTCTGCAGAAAAGGTTCTGGGCGTTACAATGGATAAGAAGCTGGATATGAGTCAGCAGTGTGCCCTGGTTGCCAAGAAGGCTAATGGCATATTGGGCTGCATTAGTAAGAGTGTTGCCAGCAGATTGCGGGAAGTGATTATTCCCCTCTATTCGGCATTGCTGAGGCCGCATTTGGAGTATTGTGTCCAATTTTGGGCCCCCCATTACAAAAAGGATGTGGACAAGTTGGGGAGTCCAGCGGAGGGCAGCAAAAAAGATTAGGGGGATGGAGCACAAGACTTATGTGGACAGGCTAAAAGAACTAGGCCTGTTTAGTCTGCAGAAAAGAAGAATGAGGGGGGATTTGATAGCAGCCTTTAACTACCCGAAAGGGGGTTCAAGGGAGGATGGAGCTAGGCTGTTTTCAGCGGTGGCAGATGACAAAACAAGGAGCAATGGTCTCAAGTTGCAGTGGGGGAGGTCTAGGTTGGACATTAGGGAAAAGTTTTTCACTAGGAGGGTCGTGAAGCATTGGAATGGGTTACCTAGGGAGGTGGTCGCATCTCCATCTTTAGAGGTTTTTAAGCTGCGGCTTGACAAAACCCTCGAGGGATGATTTAGCTGAGGATAGTCCTGCTTTGAGCAGGAGGTTGGACTAGATGACCTCCTGAGGTCCATTCCAACTCTAATGATTCTATGATTCTACATCTGCACAGCAAAAGAATCCCACACAGTGAGTCTCAGAGCCCAGGTCAACTTGGGCCCGTGGGACTTGCATTAAAAAAGGGTTAAAAGTGTAGATGTTCCCTCTCAGGCTGGAGCCCCGACTCTGAAACCCAGCAAGGGGGGGAGCGTCACAGAGTTCAGGCTCCAAACTGACTGGGAATGCCTACACTGCTATTTTTAGCCACATAGCCCTCAGCCGTAGGCATCCTAATATCTGGATGCCTCCGAATGCCAGTCATTCCGTCCTGTTGTATTTTATCCAGAGTCTGTTTTTTCAAGCCTTTCTTGGCTGAAAACTGTAGTAACAAGCTAGACAAATAAATTACCAACCACCTTCCTTTTCCCTTAGATTCTCTCTATCTACTGCAGTTGATTCTGCCATTGCATCTCAGGATAGGAACTGAGATGACATTTATTTTATTATGTCCGAGGGGGAGAAACAGTAAGACTTCTGTTCACCACTACACATGAGGGCAAAGATTTAAAAGCCCAAGGTTCATGCAGAAAACCTTTCCAGCTTCTAATTTTACCTCATCCAGCATGGCATTGCCACACTCCTTCAGGATGGTCTTCATCCACAGACCAGCTGCTGTGGCACAGGTGGGGCTAGCAGACAGCATACCATCCAGAGTGGCCTCAATAAAGTCTGTGGCCTGTTCTGAGGGAAAGTACTCACTAACAACCTGGGAACAAATCAAAAACAGGAGAGAGAGTACAATGATATTCTGCTCCAGTACTTTTAAAAATGGAGGCCTAAGATTGATATGGAAAAAGATATATGTGTCAGCAAACTGTTAATTAGGCTTATGTCTAGCTAGCCATTTGCGATTACAGATTATCCCAGGATAAAATTCTCTCTATAGTCTATATAATTGCTACATTTCTATATTCTACAGATTTCTATATTGAGATTAGACACAAAGTCACTGTTGCACAGTTAGCACAACATGGCATTGGATATACAGGATATAAATTTCCAGTTTTTGTATTTTATTATATACTGCATCTTTTCACAAATATAAAATTATGTAAACAGGCATGCACACAAATATATGTTCAGGCGAACACTCAAGGTGACAATGAAGACTGGATAGTTTCTCAGCTTGATGTTCCACTAACACAGTTTTTCCCCCTGGGTGGATGGATAGATGTGTGAACATAGGGGTATAACATTCTGTGGCATCTGGTTTTTACATGGCATTCATAACATACATCTATGTGAAGCATCTGACTGATTACTAGCAATGAATGTCCCGCTCCCACGGCTCACTCCAAGTATGGAGAGTGTGGAAGGAAAAGAAAATGAAGTCTCTATTTTAACAGGAGAACAAGTCTGTAGAAATGGCTGACAGAGCATGAGACGGAATGTGCTTTGAGGATGTTTAACCCTGAATGTCTAGCAATAATAAGATAAGGTATTTGGCCTAGGACGTAGGCAGGAATGGAATATGAAGGGAAACTTATTCCTATATAGGGTAAGTTAAAACTGTTAAAGTAAGAAATTTCTGTATCAGAGGTTATATGAAACTGTTCTATGGAAATTGTGATGTAAATAGACTGTTTGTTAAGAACTATAAAAGCAATTAGATATGTATGCTCGACGTCTCGCCTAGCATATAGGGGACACCTTCCTTACATAAGGAATAAACTGACTTTGCTAAACTGCTGTCTGGCTTATTTGGACCATCCGCTGGGCGATGGATGTGTAAGAAAGGACCCCCGAGTTTGGGTTCTTCCACAAGAGACATCATGAAAACGTAAAACAATGTAAAATGAATGGTGCCCAGTCACTGGGATAGCCACACAAGCTTTTTGAATCAGTTACCTTAGCCATTTTGGAAGATGCCTGAAACAGAGCCTCAGAGTCTGGAGCTGTTAGTGCCTCACGGAGACACTTCAGCTCCTCCTCTGCTGACCCCAGGTTCATGGATTGGCCTGGAATAGAGAAAAGGAGAAAAAGTACTGTAATGATTTATGAAACTGAATCTCTGCTCCATGGATATTCGTAGAAGAAGATCCATGTACTATGTTATTACCAACATTGTGTGTGTAATCTTGGCCCCACTGAAGTCAATGGCAAAAGTCCTGTTGACTTTAATGAAGTCAGGATTTCACCCTAAATACCTGAAAGTTAACAGTAATGGTATGTTATTGTGGCTGATACAGGATTGAACAGGCACTGCATTCTGCTTAGAACAGCTCTCTCTGTGTGTTTGGTTTCAGTAGCATCCCTGCTCTCAGTAGGAGGTATTTAAATCTAATCTAATATTCAAGCACAAATCCCACAGACTGATCTGAGGTTCTAAATGGGGGGAATCCCTGCACCAAACTTTCATTGTAAAAGAGATGGGGCTGGACAAAACCTTAAACAGGAAACCCCAGCTCGTCACTCACTTCTAAACAATGATGGGATTACTATTTTGTACACTCAGAGATTAAATTCCTTTATTCTACTTCTTAATCACCAACACTGCCTTTTAGGACTGATTAATAATAACTGGAAATGGCCTTAAACCAAAACCAAGATCTATCCCTTTACATCTGACCATTGGATGTGCAAAGAATATCCTCTCTTTCAGAAAGGGGAAAATGGTCTAGACTTCCTCCAACAGTTTTGAATGCTCATGACAGATGGCTGCTGGAAGATCTTTGTTTCACAGAATTATCACAGGAAACCCTCATGATACAGCCAGTGGGAGGGTAAAGAGAGAGAAAATGGTTAGTACCAAGGGCTTGTCTACATCGAGATATTCAGGAGAGCTAATCCAAATTAACTTTCAAAATGCATTAGTTAAACTTTATTAAACATCTATGGGGATACACTTATCTAGGAACTAATGTGGCCTTAATTCAGTTTAGTTTAATTAATTTAATTCACTAAAATGAATTAAGGCTATTTAAATTCAGAATAAGAGAATCCACATACGTGTTTAATACCATTTAACTAAAGTACTTAAAACTTATACCTGTAGTTAATTTAGATTAACTTTCCTGCATGTTCCTTTGTAGACAAGCCCTAAGGAATTTAGCAGTTATCTACCTTTATGCAGAATATTTAATGAATAATTATTTGTACAGTTCCCAAAAGTGTGCTAGGCTCTTTACACAACATAATCTTCTTTTCTAGCTAGGCATTGACAAGGTGCCCACCACTCTGTTATCTAAGTGCCACTAGACAAGACAGAAAGAACTAGATAGACAGAAAAATGGACATTACAACAGAAGAAGGTGAAGAGTTACTTATGGTTTTTGGTACTTATGAGTTACTGCTCATGGTGTCCTCACCTTGTATATGGAGAAGGCAGCTGATACAGTCAGCTACCCACTGACGGGATGTGGCCAGTGAATCACAGCTGTATGGTGCTAATAGTCCAATCAGAGATCCAAACTGATCAAAGGTGTCCTGTGTCTAATTAAAAAAGAACGAAGAAATGAAAGTTCTCTGGCTGTCCTAGATAAGAAGACAGTAAATATCAGCATGCCACTATATAATTCCATGGTACATCCACTCCTGGAATACTGTGTGCAATTCTGGTCCCCCATCTCAAAAAAGATACGTTAGAATTGGAAATGGTTCAGAGAAGAGCCACAAAAATTATTAGGGGTCTGAGACAACTTCTCGTACAAGGAGAGATTAAAAAGACTGGGATCGTTCATTTTAGAGAAGAGACAATTGCGGTGAGATATGATAGAGGTCTATACATTCATAAACAGTGTGGAGAAAGTCAATATGGAAGTGTTTGTTATTTAATTCTTCATATAACACAAGAACCAGGGGTCACCCAATGAAATTAATAGGCACCAGGTTTAAAACAAACACAATGAAGTACTTCTCCACACAATGCATAGTCAGTGCACTGTGGAATTCATTGCCAATGGGATGTTGTGAAGGCCAGAAATATAACTGGGTTCATAAAAGAATTAAATAAATTCATGGAGAATAGGTCCATCAATGGCTATTAGCTAAGATGACCAAGAACCACAACCCCATAATCTGGGTGTCTCTAAACCTCTGACTGCCAAAAGCTGGGGCTAGGACTGTAGAACAGGGGATGGATCACTTGATAATTGCCTTGTTCTGTTCATTCCCTCTGAAGCATCTGGCATCCACCACTGTCAGAAGACAGGATACTAGGCTAGATGAATCATTGGTCTAGGGGATCCAGGATGGCCATTGTTATGTTTCTTTGTTCTTATCTGATTAAATAGAAATTCAGCTTTGGCATACTGGGAGCATAAGAACCAAGAATGCATTTGTTACACTGGCAGACCAGCCAATCTGTGCATGACACATAACAATTTAACAAGAGGCACTGCAATTGTATCAAGACAATTCACTTGCATGTGAATTTCAAAGAGATGTACTAGACTAGCAATCATCAACTCATTCATTTGTAGGAATAGAAATCAAGGGTAGATGCTAAGTGTATTTGTCTGTGTTCATCTATATCCTGTTAGAAGTTTAACAATGTAACCAAATTAGCTTGTAGATGCTAATTCCCTTTCATGTCTTAATTGCCTTAATTATATATGCAACTGTGTCCAGTTAACCTTAAGATCAAAAATGTAAAATACTGCAGGAAACTAATAATATTATCTACATAGCCTTTAGCTTAACTATCTGTGTTATAATGAAAGATCGGCTAATTGCCTTATGTGAATGAGTGTAACTAGTTTACTTGTGTATGCATCGGAAATAGAAGATTAGCTTCAAAGCAAAAGACCACAGATGATCTGCTTTCCCTATTCTTCCTCAGAGGAAGGCCCTGCTACAATAAATTCTGAGAAGGCTTGTCAGCCTGCTAGGAAAGCCATAAAAGAGAAGCCTCAGCCTGATGCTGTCATCTCTATTCTGCGTAAACTTTGAACAGGGAAAGTGTATGCCATAGGACAGAGATCTACCAAATAATTATTTGGAATACCCTGTAAAATGCATGGAAAGACTAGCAGACTTTACATCTAAGCTGTCTTTGGATTCTGACCTATTGGGGTGAGTTCAGGGAGACTTTTATAAGCCAGCATTTTATTCCTTCACTGCTGTGATCCTGAACTGTGAACCCTGAAAGTCATGTGTATGAATATTGATCTTTTAACCATTTGTAACTCTCTTCTTTCTTTTTCCTTTTAACAATAAATCTTAGATTTAGTTATTAAGAATCAGGGGCATAGTTATGGGTGGGCCCAGACCCACTCACTTTGAAACTATTTTGGCAACTGGAGCTTTCTCAGCCGGTGGCTTCCCAAACTTCCTGCTTCCGATCACGTGACTGGAAGCAGGAAGTTCAGGAAGCAACCGGCCGAGAATCATTAAGCTTCCAGACACTCCAGTTGCCAAGGGCCAAGCATCTGGCAGCTTAGCTTCTTATGTGACTGGAAGCAGGAAGTTTGGGAAAGCATTTGTTATTCGGCCAGCCATCCATGTCAGTGACAGGCCCCACCAAAAAAATCACATCTGGCTAGGACCCTGTTAAGGATTGGTTGACTGCAAGCATCATAGTTGCTAAGACCTGAGATTCATATTGACCTGGGGATAAGTGTCTGGCCTTTCGGGATTGGTGAACCTCACATATGGCGAATCACATTTTCAGTAACCCCTTGCTAAATTAGACGTGGATTTCTAGGTGGGAGCCAAGGACTGGAATGCCTAAAGGGGCCTGTGTTTGGCTTCTTGTTAACCGGTGTGGAAGCTCTTTTGTTACTGGCTTGGTGAATCTAATTATAGAATAAACCACCAGTTTGGGGAACTGCCTGCCTTATTTGTTGCAGTCTGCCCAGAATGTGGTCACAGCACTGTTGTGTAAACCTCTCTCTTATGGAAGCAGAGGGACCTTAGTCACCTTGAGATCCCAGCTGAAGCCCTGGAGGAGTTTTTCATGCATTCGCACTGAGCGTCAGGTCTGATATAGGCAGGGAAGTCAGCTCCAAGAAGAGTTAGACTATACTCACTGTGCTATTAACTGTCTCTTGATAGGCAGACAGCAGCTGGATGCTGGCCTGTAAGGCCCTTTCTCTCTCCCACTCCTTCCCTGAACTGAACCATGTCTCTAGTAGCTGTTGGTAGAGCAGGGAAATGGACAGAGTTATCACCAGAAAATCCCTCCCAAAAGTTCCTTCTAAACAGGTTTAATTGTCACTAAAATCCCCCTCCAAAGAATCTGACCTCCATATAGCAAAGGATTTACATGCCTAATAGAAGAACCCCTTACATATACAAGTCCCAGGGGCCAGATTCACCTCTGGTATACTATAATTCCATGGAAGCCAAAGGAGTTTCATGATAGATGAATCTGGCCCTATGTATGTAATATCTGCTGTAAACCGTCTAATGGGAGTTGTCTAGCACATTCACTATATCGCATGCCATTTGATGTTCTGCTGCTTTGTTCTCTTCCCTGGGCAACTTCTCCCATGCTGAGTGGCACAGTGACAGAGAGGAGCATTTCTTTTTATTTATTTTAAGAAGTGCTGAGAAATCCCCCAGCCCAGCCCCTTTTATAACTTCATTTTTTATACTGAAGGTGCATCAAACTCCCCACCCCTCCCTTCACAGATATTCTGCTCATGTCTGAGGAACAAGAAGTCTCCTCTGAATGAGTTTTCATACCCAGGGCTTATCCCAATTAATTCCTCTTAGAAGAGTTGACCTGTCTCAACTTATTCTCTTGGATTTGGCTACTATAGTGGTGATTTTCTTGCCTGTCCAAGTAGAGTTAATTATATTGCAAGAACTTGATACTAATCCAGCCTCAGCATAAAACAGAATAGCTCCCGTGGGTTTCAAAAGGACAAATGCCTGCTTCTCCCAGGATGAATTTGGGACTCTCCCTCTAAAATTCACCCAGTTGTGGAAAATCCCTCCACAATGGAAGCTTGAGCCACTAAATCTCTGACCCTTCCCTACTGTCACAAGAGAAACAAATCTCCACCATGGAGCTGTGAGCTACTCACATGGAACATTTCCTGGAACCAGTCTGGGGTTGGTTCTTCCTCAAGCAGGATCTTCATTAGCTCGCCAAGGGCTTCCAAGGACCACACGTACAGCAACTGAAACCAGAAGAGAAGGTGTGAGGCACAGCTCCAGAGAACTTGTGTGGGTGAGTTTACCATAACGGTGACGGGTGACTGCCATCACCTCATGTATGTTGGAGCAGAAATCACAGTGGAAGATGCCAGTGGAGAATTATTGTCATGTACCTGTATATGTAGAGCATCCTTTGCTGTCTCCCCTTCCTCTTTCATCTTCTCCAAGGGAGGAAGGGGAAATAAACTCTTGAGACACTGATCGAGGAGCTCACGGTTTTCCTCCAGGGTCAGAGATGGTTTGAGTTTGCTGGCAGAAGAAAGAGAGAGAGAAAAGTCATACATTAGACTCACTACCATCTCCAAGTAAAAAATCCACAAGCTTCCTTCCCCTTGCCAGCTAGCCATATACCTCCCTCCCCATCAGAACTTTTCTCCATACTACTGCACAGCCCACAACCTCCACTCTTCTGTCTTTCAAGGACATGTCTCCAAATGGACATGACACATTCAAATCCCCATGAACCAAACACCATGCTCTGCTGGTGAACACCACGTGAGCCAAACCTTGCAAGCTCCAGATTTGCTCCCAACCTGATACTGATGAATTAACAAATGAGAAGACATCACAGTGCTAAGAAACATGGCAGGAAATAGCTACCTCAGATGTCCAATGGCAAGAATTGCCTTGTAGCGAATTGGAGACGCCAGGGAGTCTAGTGGTTCTTTTTCAATGAAGTCCTGAAAGTACGAATGGAGACATAAAAAATGGGAAATGGATTTGAAAGGCAGAGAAGCCTCCCCCTTGCACACTGAAACAGGGCCTTATGTCAGGCCTGTAATAAACGGACACAGTGCTCAGCAGGCTTTCTACCCCAGTAATGGAGTGTGGGGCCATCTGCAGGCTTTCCAGAGAACACAAAGCTGTACCCTGGTAACCAACCAGACACAACCCATTCCTTCCAGTTACAGCCCACAATAGGTCAGCATCCCTGCCAAGCTCAGAGTGGGGCCAGCACTCTGGGAGCCAAGCAGGTAGCTCATGAGACTGCAGTAGTACAGTCACAGCCAATGGATAAAATAACATCTACCTGGAAAGCCAGTCTCATTACATTACAACAAAATCCTTTGTAGTTCAGTCTTCAAAGCTCCTAATCACTCACCAGCATGTACCCGAGGAGCTCCAGTTTGTAAGAGAATTCGAACACCTGGGACTCTCTGGTCTCCAGAATGGCGCAGCTAATCTCTGTGGCACTCTGGATGAGGGTTAATTTTAGGTACATGTCCTAAATTTCCAGAAGGAGAAACAAGAGGATCCAGATAAGAAACTGAGAGAAGACCAGAGTCCAGAAGATTAAGAATTAAATCTAGCCTCAGGAGAGGAGAAATGTCTGCAGGCCCCAGAAGGCAAAAGACCCCAGCTCTGTGCTCATTTCAGAAGAAGAGAAAATCCAGCTTCATCAAATAAACCCATGTCCACTTACGCCGGAGCAGCCAGGTTTCCCTGCTTGATGTAGCAGAGAAATCAAGTTTTGTGCAATTTAAACAAGAAACTTTTATATAATAAATGCAAAAGCTGAGGATGGATTATTTAAAATTTACCTTGTTTGCAACACTGATGCCCAGCACCTGCAAAATAAAATGCAAAACAGCTATTTATACAGTGCCACATAACACATCATAAAAATTTCCTTGTGGGTGAACACGAAGCAGAGAGAAATCACTATAGTTACATCTTCCAAAAAGCAGGAAATGTTAACCAGAGTAAGTATACTGCAACGGCCAATATCAGGGGCCATCCTACTAAATATTTTCATTTGTGAACTACTGGAAGATGTCAGTTTGGTTCAACTGTGATCAATTGTTTTGACAATGGCTAAATGAGAGCCTTAGTTATACAGGGCAGAATTGAATGGCACAGTGATGTGGAGAGATCAGAACTATGCACGGAGACAAGGATCAGTACTAGCAAAAGGACAGTCATACACCAAGGGAGCAGAGCTAATGAGCACACAGACAAACAGGAAGACAGAAATGGGGTAAGGGAATTCCTGAGTCCACGAAACAGAGTTATAGCAAATAAACTAAATACGAGCTAGCGCTATCCTCTCTTGGATAGTGTGAGGGGAGACTTGTTTCAAGCAAGAGAGAACAAGACACACATACATATAAGGGAAATCAGAGTGTTATTCTGCATGATCTGTGTGTGATTGCATCTGACATATTGGGTAGGGGTGCTCTAGAAACTTTCAGAAGAATATTGAAAACCTAGAGAAAATACAAAGAAGAGCAACAAAAATGATCCAACAAATGAGAGCCCATGCTTCAACCATTAACATACATGACAAATTATTGTTCAAAGAGATTTTTCAGAATATAATCCTTCTCGCTGTAAATTCAGGTTCAGTGGAGCCATTGCTCTATCTTTAGGGTAATACCCCCAAGGCCTTTCATGCAAAAGCTCTTACTTGACAAGCGGTTCTGTAATGGTGAAGGATGTTCCCTGTGATGTCTGCTTCCACCCGGGAGAAAAGCTGCTCTTTTGGAGCATGGACAGCCACACTGCTGTATGTCAGCATCAGGGTGCTGCGGGTCTTGCCTCTTTTCCCATGATGGTAGTCCTGGACAATCAAAAACATCACAAGAAACAAATGCTGATCTGCTGCTGACCAAGGCATTGGTCACAGTAGCAATAATAGCTTGCACTTGCAAAGCCCTTTTAATCCGAAGATCTCAAAGCACTTGCAAAAATTATTTAAGCAAAATAATACCTGTGTGAGGTAGGGAGGTATTAGTATCTCCATCAGACCCACTGGGTAACTCTGACACAGAGAGCCTAAAGTGCTGAACCTACACCAGTGAAGTAAATGGGAGCTTTATCACTGACATTCATGGGTGCAAGATCAGGCGCGAAATGACTTGCCTAAGGCTGAACAGTAAGTAAATGGCACAGCCAGCAATGGAGGCCAAGAGGCCTAGTCTCCTGCTCTATCCTCTAGATCAGAGGTTCCATAGTTGTCGTCCATAGAGCACTGGTGGTCTGCAGAGAGTGGATTGGTTAGTCACATGTTTGTACATCACCTCTTCATTTCCAGCTGCAAACCTGGATTAAAAAACAGCTAACAATACATTAAATACTTTTCCATGAAAGCAAATGATATAGTTCCCACACACTGTGCCTGGCAGGGGCACTCAAGCCATCAGATGTGGTCCATGCTAAAAATCATTTCACAGAAACACAGCTCCAGACTGTGCTCCTCTCTGCTTATCTGCAGGCATCAGGTAGAGTGCATCCACAGACAGTACCAGGGGGCTGCTGTCACTATCTTAGAGAGAGAGGAAGTTTGAGAGAACCTTCTGGCTCCTTTACCTTCAGATGGCCGATGAACCCAGAAATCTTAACTTTGTTCATGGCAGCCCCAAACTCCTGAAGTGTGTTCAAGGTGAGGTCCAGGTGACTCTCAGCACAGAATGCGAGGATGGAAATGATTCCCTGTCACCCAAGAAAAATATTGGTTAGTGAATCTGACCAGGTGCCTCATAGACCCCAAGAGGCCATTCCTTTCACGTGGTATAAAGTGCCAATCAGGCCCGAGACACGTGGAGGGGCGGGGGCTGAGTGAAATAGCTATGAAGAAGACATGAAACAAAATGGCATCTGTCACAGACCAGCTGGGAACAAAGACCTACAGGGAGCATCAGGGAGTACTTGAAAAAGTGTGTGGGGAGAGAGACAGGGTCCTCACCTGTCTCTCTGGAGCTTCCAAATAATCCGTTGTCTTCAGAAATTTCTGAATCTGTGATTTAACATGGACCAGGTCCTGACAAACTGCCAAGGAAGTTCCTAGAGCCTTATATAGGAAACTCTAAAAGAAAGAGACCATCACCAAGATATCAGTAACACCACAACATGCCTGTCAGCCCAGCAACACACACTCCCAAAGAGAGGAACAAACAGAGCCAGATGCAAGCACACATGCTGCAGAAACATCAAATCATCTAGTCCAGCCCTGCCATGGAACCAACAATTCAGTGCAGGAAAATATGTGCATGTGTGTGGGCAAGAGGGCAGGGAACAAATAAAAGCAAATTTTATATGCAAAATAAAATATAAAATAATGAAGCACTGAGAGAAGCCTAGTGCAGCCCTCCAACCAGAACTCCAAGGGAAATGAACTAGAAACGAAGCCTTAACAGAGAACAAACCTTTTCCTTGGAGGGGCTGGCATAGCCAGCCATCTGATGGTTCAGTTCAAGGCTTAGCTGACTGCTCCAGGCACTGTCATCTATCATCTCCAGAGATGTTCTTAGGAACTGTGTGTAAAACAATAGTTAAAGCAGATGGTTGGTGGCAAGAATTTTTGGTTTTGGGTTTATTTTAATTCCTTGTTCTCTGTTATAACATTTCCAATATTCAGGTGTTATAGGAAGATTATTTCCCTATTGAAAACTTTAAACAGCGAGAACCCAGACTTCCTCTGCCTGTTGTTTTTTAACCTCTGTCTGAGGATTTCTCTCAGTCCCTGGACCCAGATGGACAGTGAATTGGAAAATGAAATGGAGCCAAGAACTCTGACCTTTGAGGAGTGATATTTCTAGTGGGTGGAGGTTAGGTCTAGTGACCTTTGAACAAAGGGCCATGGACTACAAAGGGCCAGGCACCTTCTCTGAAGTGCTATGGACCCTTTGGGACACTTCCCAAGGGAACTCAGGGTTGTGAGGTATTTCACTACCACTTGGCCTTTGCATGAGGAAGCCTTCTCTGTACCTGTCAGAGACCAGCTCCTGTCTCTATCAGCCAGAGGAAACATGAGTGTGCCCTTTTCACCCCATCCAGGCTCCGCTGCACATCCCTCAGAATGTCCAGTCCCTGTTCCACCAAAACACTCACAGAGTTCACAGATTTACTACACACCACTTTATCAGTTCCACCTCAGCATCACCACTCCACTTAACACACAGCTCTTAGATATGTTTTTAGTGAAAACAAGGAGGAGCTCAATTCACAAAGAACAGAGATTCAAGAAGTAGCAAGTGGAATTAAAGTACACAAATGGTTAACTTAAAAAAATCATAACACACTTTCTAGAGCCTAAACTTAACTAACAAAACATTCCCCCGCCTCACAAAGGATAGCTCCCCTAAGCCTCTCTCTCAGCATTGAACAACCAGACCAAATGTGATCCTCCATTCATAAGACAAGCCAGCTGGTAGTTTGTCCCTTAGTTGAAGGATACTGTGATAAAGTCAGGCCAGACGGCTTTAAAAGGGTGTTCTGGGGCAGGTAGGAGGGCCTGAAAGGGTTAAAAACCCTCTGCCTGGCAAAAACACAGCAGAGCAATTAACAGCACCTGGACCCAATGAAGGGCGGGGCCAGGGGTATTTAAACCCTGCCTTCCCTAAAGGAAGGGGAGGGAACATATGCAGTAGGGGTTGCTAGAAGGTCTGGGACAGCTGCAGGAGAAGGGTCTCACAGGCCAGGAGACAGAGCTCTGCTACAGACAGGGGAGGCAAGGTAGTTGGGGGCATCCTGACCACAGAAGGTGGAGGTAAACCACGAGACCCACCAGGGGGAAGTTGGCACCCCCAGAGAGATTTCCAACCATCCATTGTCTTCACTTGTAAATAGGGTACCTTCCATTGCTTGGTTTTTTCCTGTATAGAATCTCCTCTGAAGACTTTGCAATCACTTGATTAGCATTTTGCTCAATTGATTAGTATCCATTGCAAAGTATACAATTATTCTGTCTCCATATAGTTGGACATGCAGATAAGCATCTCCTTCCTGAAATAAACTTGTTCATCACGTTCTGGTGACCAGCCCCAACTCACAGACCTTAAGAGCATAATTTTTAATATGCATACATAGTTCCTTACATATTATCCATCCATACATTTTGCAATGATTATTAGTATGGCACAGGCTTCCAGTAGAGACCTTACGTGACACCCTTTGGTGAACAATTATGTAGAGATCGGACCCAGGGGATCCTTTTAACCCTATGCACTCCAGTGCCTTCTGCCAGTGGACACCCAAAGGTCCCTGGATCACATCCTCAACTCCAAGTTGAAGTCAGTGTGAGGTTAAGAACTCTCAGCATTTTGCTGTATCAGGCCAAATTTTGAACAGGAGCCAGGAAATACCAGAAACCTCACAACAAAGCCTAATCTTATTTAATATTTTAGCCCAAAGAATTTCAGAGGCTGGATCTGTAATGGGAAATTTTGGAAGGTAATCCAAACACAAATAGAACTCCAAACCTTCTGAGGCTTATTTGTCACTAGGATCTTTCCTTTTATTTTCAGCACCTGACACAAAAACATTCTTTGTCTGGATTTACATGAGGTTGGAAAGAACCCTTTCCGACCACACAGGAGATTCGGAGATCATGAGATTCGGTCACCAAACCGCGCCTTGTCTCTTCTCCCTTCTGGGTTTCACATAGATTTTATTTTTAGTGGCAGATAAAACAGAAGAATCCTTTTTGATGTCACCCTGTCATGCATTAGCACCATTAGCATGCTGGTTTTCCAGTTAAGATCTGTGTCATTCCCAGTGGTAAGAGGAAGTTGTTTATAACAAGAGCTGTTGAGCAATGGTAAGGCTGTTTCATAAAACAATTGGAATTTTTTTGTTTTGATTTTTCAACACACAAATGAAAAGTGAAAAACAAAATATTTTGGCTTTCAAAACCAAAAATGACTGGTTTTCAGTTTTTCACTTTCCCCCTTTCCCTCCTTTTTTTCTTCATCTCTATCTCTTTTTCCCCTCTTCCATTTTATGATAGAAAAACTGGGGTAAAAAGGAGTCAAACAGCAAAAACAACTGAAAAAAACCAAATCAGCTTCAGTTTAAAAAAACAAAACATTTTCTATTGGGATTGGGAAGCTGTTTTGAGGAGTTATTTGGTCAAAAAAAATGGAAAATGTTGAAAAAATTGAAAATTTCCCATGAAAATGTTTTTTTTTTAAAAAGACCATTTTTCATCGAACAAAAGTTGCAAATGAAATTGTTTGCCTCGCTCTGCTTATAATGCATAATTCATAATTAAATTTTCTCCCAGTTGATACGTTTAAAGGGGCTATGACAATATATCTGCAAGCCACCCAGTACCTGAAGCAGCATGCGCTCCCACTGTGCATGGTCCAGGGAATTCTCTGTGTTTCCTATAAAGCAGGAAGCAAAACAATAACATCACTTAGGTTAACAAAAGGAGTCGTCCCAGGTGTCTCCTTTGCAATCAATCCTCTTCAAACTCCTGGCCTACCAACCTGTAACATACGTGGGCTTTCAAGGTTAAAAGGGGCCTATGCCAAAGTTTTTTGTTGGACCAAGATAAAGTGTCATGTTATGCACCCTGTTGACATTTTTATTTAGGATCCAGTCAACCCACCAGTAGTGAGAACATTCCCAATTCCTGTTGACTTTAATGGGAGCTGAGAAAACTGGGCTTAATACGAATACAAACTTTTCCTGCATAATAAGTGATTCCAGACTTGACCCTAAGCTGGTGTAAGTCAGTTTAGATTCATCAAAGTCAATGGAATTATACTGACTTACATCAGCTGAGACCCTGGCCCTGTTTCTGAATGTCCAGTTCTAACCTACCCTTCTTTGAATTCTGTAGAATGTAGTGCTGGGGACTTTGCACAGCGATAATAACGAGGGAAGATAAAAGTCATTTTAAATATCTTTTTTTGAATATTAAACCCCCTTGAACACTGTGGGGGTCAAACGTTCAAGTGAAACGTGTTGGGTTTCTGCTCCTCTTAGGGCATGTCATACACCACAGAGACTATAATCCTGATGTAGCCTACACTGACAGAAGGATTTTTCTCTGCTGACATCAATAGTTTCATACCATTATAAAACTGCTAAAAGACATTATCAGGCCCACAATACCTAGATTATCCAGGGGGCACCCACTTGGCCAACCTAGCTTTATTGGAAGTGGGGTGGATTCTATCCCTAAATATATGGCTCAGGTTTTATTATAGCAAGAAAATGAATGGTTTTTTTTAAATGACTCACCCTTGAAAGTAAGCATGGGGTCTAATTTCCAGAAAAACTCAGTTTGCAAAAGCAGGCTATATTTGTGACCCCAAAATATTGTAGGAGAGTTTCACAAACCTCCAGCTTCACGAGTATTGCTCTTCCTAAATAATAACCTAGGAAAAGTGTAGGGGGAACTGTCTGTAAAATTGCCATGCAGATGAAACCTTTCTGGCCTGATTCTGCTCTTGGTGAATTGGCTTTAGTGGTTCTACTGTGAATTTACTCCAGTGGTTCACTGTATCTAAATAAAGGAAAAGTGCGGTGCCTAGAAACCCAGTTCCAGTTCCAAACTATTCCCACGTACTGCAACCAGGAATGGCTCAACACATGTCAATACAAAGCTGCATTTTCTGCCTTCCCTTCTATTCTCCATGGATCACGTCCCTCCCAACTCGCACTTTACCTTCAATGTACTGCAGCAGAGATGGGATCTGTACGGCCCATGTCTCACCTACTGCTGCATGGATATTTTGATGCAGGACCTTTAGCAGTTGCAAGGTATCATATCCGTGCCCTTCTCTTTCATAAGGGGATGAGGCTACCACCTGTCAATGAGGAAGAAAGCACAGGCTAATTCTGGCAGCACAATACCAGCAACTTGTTCCTGAAGGAGGGAATAGTTCAAACTCTCTCTCCCTGTGGAGATCATAAAACAGAGTTATTGCTTCTATGGCAGTGCCCTCCTGAAGAAGAGAGCCTTCTAGCTAGTATGAGGGTGCAGAGCAGTGTGTTTCCATATGAGTGGGAGAGGGCGAAGAGAGAGAGACCCAATCATACACGTTCCTCAGCCTAAGGCTACAAGCATCTAGTTATAAAACTGTTTTTTATACTGAACTGTCCCACCTCACGTTTATCAGAAAACCGATTCTCCATGGATTACTCACCAGAAGTCGTGCCAGCAGCCCCTGAGGTGTAGGGAGTTTTGCTGGGAAGAGAAATAGAATATCATTAATTATAGCAGGCTTTGGAAAGTCCACCTATCCATTTCCAATGTGCCCACCAACTTTGTATACAGCTGATAATAATTTGCATGTCCATAGCACTTTCAGTCTGAGGCCCAGTCTACACTTACCTTGGCGATTCGGCAGCAGTTGACAGGAGATACGCAAGTGACATAAATCACTTGTGTATCTCCTGTCGACTTTGCAGCGTCTCCTCTGCGCGCCGTCCACACTGCGCTGCATCGAAGGGAACAGCGCTCCCTTTGACGCAGCGCTACTACACTTACAGGGGTGGTTTTCCTGCATTGCTTCCTGGATCGACTGAGCGCGTCTATACAGACAGCTCAGTTGATCCAGAGACATCGAAGTGACGGTGGTGAATTTGCCGCGGTCAGCGTAGACTCAGCCTGAGTATCTCAAAGGGCTTTACAAACATGAACACAATGAAGTCAGTATTAATCAGTCCTCCATTTCACAAGTGGGGAAGCTGAGACAGAAAGATCAAGTGATTTCCCCAAAGTCCCATCAGAATTTTTGGGGGGAGCTGGGGATAGAACCCACATTTCCTAGCTCCTTCCCAATGTCATGGGTTAACCACAGGACCATCCCGCATTCCTGTTAGCCTCCTGATTGAGCATGAGTTCTGTTCATTTCACAGTGGTAGGAGAGAATAAATGGGTTTCTGTTATAAACCTCGTCCACTGTAGTCCAGGCAAGCAGCTTCTTCTCCTTCCTGCTGCTTTTTCTCAGCCAGTTCTCTGAGGCATCTGCAGAGTGGCTTCAAAGTGCCAGTGTATTGAACTGGCACCACATACTCTAGAAGCCTTGGCCATAACACCTGCAGAAAAGAGTGAGGCAGTTCAACATTTAGCAATTTCTATTCCCCCATCTCCAGTATCCTGCTGTCTGAATCCCTCCCTGTCATGTAGCTTCTCCTTGTATTCATCACTGACCATTCCCTCACCCATTAGCTCATCTATCTCCCCAGTCATTTCACTCTATTTGTCCCGTGCCCCCTCACATTGTCTTTTAGGAACATTGCCTTGTTTGGTGAGCATTAGCAATTTGGCTCTCACCCAGGATGACTCCTTGTTCCCTTCATTGCAGCATTATGAAGATATTTAGATAGCACCAGAAATTCACCCAGCACTTTACAGACATACATAAGGCACAGTCCCAGCCCCAGTATCTGTGCAAATCCAGGATTACCAAGTCTAAATTTCACAGGTATTCATGAGGGCTACAAGGGGAAATTGCACTCAGACAGTGGAAAGAATTAAGAGAGATCTATGCAACACAATTCCTTCCAGTTAAGTTGCTTTATATTTTTTCTGTAATGTGAACTCCTTATTCCATGATCTCTGACATGAAATTGACATGCTGTACCTCCATTACACTGACTGTGCGAGACACTTTCCTGTGAAGTGATACAGGGGACATAAGGAAGAGCCTCCCTATTTCGAGAAGCCATAGCAACAGATCACTTACTTGTGTCATTCCAGTGACTGAGGTGTCCAGACATTGCAGGATGTCCATGCACATAGTTTGGATAGTGCTTTCTTCCTGAGCATCCTGACTGGGAAGGTTTGTCCTCTGCTGTGAGACAGATATAAGGAACTTACTAGCTAGTAGAAAGACTCTGGCTATAGCATCAGTCTCCATCTCTTACAAAGCCATCTTGAACATTGAGCTATTAGTGCTTTTATATTGGGAGTACACAAATGTTTGGAAGTAAGAGAATAATAGAAACGCAGTTCCCAGGTTTACGAAAACAATTTACCCTAAAACAAATGGAGTGATTCACTGGACACAAAGTGTTTCCCCAAAAGTGTTACATTTTTAAAAATTTGCAAAACTTTCTTCTTTTTATCTCTAAGGAGAACCATTCAGACATTGCCCAATGAAATCAATATGCAGAGCCCAGAGGGATCCGCTTTATTTGTTCTGATGGCACAACCAGCTTGGTCATTCTGAGCATAGTGATTGTGATGCTATAAATGGGCCAGATTCTGCTCTTACTTACACCAGACTAAATAAATGACTGATTCTACTGACTTCAGTTTAAATGAGTGTGAAATTGGCCTGATGAGAATGAGCAACCTTACACCCTCTTTAAGATGGATGGGGCGAAAAAGGAGGCCCTTGGTGAGAATTGCCACAAAGTAATGGCCCACGAGCTCCCTCTTTGTAGAAAACGGGATGGGCAGAGCTAAGATCCTCCACAACTTACTGTAAAGTTGAACTGTTTGTGTTACCATGGATCCAATCATGGAACACGAAGTGTGTGGAGCCCTGGCTGTGTCCATGGCTAGAAATACCTCCTGAAGAGATTTTAAAATTGAAAATTCTCTTTCAGGGGAAGATCCCAAGCCCCAAACTAGTGCACACAGAGCAGAGTATGTAGCGAGGGGGGATGGTATAAGGAAATATGCAGCAAGCTTTTCCAGGCTCCTGACAGTCTGTGATTCAGTCTGCATGCCCTCAGTGAATTGCTGATATTGCTGTATTCTTCAACAGCCACAGAATTGGGCACCGCTATCCTCCTGGAGAGTCTTTTTAAAACAAAAAGATGCACTTCCATGTAAAAGACTGTTTCACTAAAAGATTGCGTTGTCGGAATTGTCAATGACTCATCAGAGGTTTAAGTACCATAGATCACTCTAACTGTTCGAAATAAATACCCAGTGTCAGGTTCTGATCTCTGTTACACTGCTATAAATCCAGAGGAACTCCACTGGCATCAGTGGACTTACCCTGGCTTTACACCAATATAACTGATCAGATGCTGGCTCTAATAATTCAGTCCAGCTGTGCTTGAGTGTCCAAAACTCCCTTTGAGGTCAAGGAGAGCAATCAGCACCCAAGAACAGCAGGAGCGAGTCCTAAGTGTTGAGAACTCTTCTTACCAGTTTGCTGGTGGACGCACTGAACTCACTGAAAACATAGGCTACCATATCCCATGCTGCACAATTCTCCACACTTCCTGAATTCAGCAGCCTCCTGATGAAATGGAGAACTGCATTCCTTACCTGCAAGGGTAATGATTACACACACAAGTTTTTATCATCCCTTGTGCCTGAATGCAGGGAAACTTCCACTCAGCAAATCCAGCCCTCTGACCTTATAATATATGAGATAATATATGAGAGTCCTTACACTTTCAATTTTATCTCCCTGTATTATAAACATGGATACATTTAACACAGACAGGAGAATGACATGCCTTCTCTCTTCAGCAGTCTCTCATCTGGATCTGAGTGAAAGCTCCACCCGCTCACCCATAGCATTGAAAAAAGTGTAAATGTTTCACTGAGTAAGTCTCTACCCCACCTGGCTACAGAGCCAGGAGTATGAAACTCTGCACTGACTTTCCTGTTAATGCTAATAGCCAGGAACTTTTTAACTCTAGATTAGATCACAAAATCTCTGCCTAAGTATTCGTTGCATTGCCAGACTCACCACTGAGTAAAATACTCCTTATACATTCACAACACTGCCTCTGATCCACACACAATTTTACCTTAGTACTCCGATCACTGAGAGTGGATTTCACTGCCTTCACAATCAGAAACTTTTTAACTCTTGTCTCGGGCACTGAAAGATAGAACGGGAGGTGTACAGTATTTCTTTGTCCCAGAAACTCATACTCCACATTGGGATGCGTCCTGGATTTCAAAGGGCCCTATTTAAGAATGGTACCAAGTTTCTCTCAAATACAGAATCAGTGCGAAAACATAGGACCAGACTCTGATCTCAGTTACTCCAGTGTAAATCTGAAGTGATTCCATTTCTATAGATAGTGCCATTAAACTACCATGATGGACATATAATAATATCAGAGAATTAGACAGACAGAGGTCAGTGAAGTTAGTCTATGTTTACACCAGTAAAATTGAACTCAGAATCTACTCTACAGTGTAGAATACTTACAATTATCCAGTCAGGAGTGCTATTCTAGTTTTATCTGGTAATTATTTATATGCATCAGCTCCAAGTTAATTTCTGTATTTCTACCTTGAAAAATACCTTGGGCTACATTCAGCACTTAGTTAAACCTATTGATTTCTGTGTGGCCACACGGGAGTAACTCAGGGCAGCATTTGGTCCTTTGGATATGCAACCCACTGGTGAGTGTGTGTTACAGATCCTCTGTGCCCAATGTGCAGAGGGGGTGAGCCTGTTACAGCCCTACAGTATCTACAGAGCCTTGGTTTGCTAGCTCAAGCTGTAATAGCTCATGCTTTTGGCTCTAGATGTCCCCAGCTCAATCCCCAGCATGTTGGCCAAGATGGCAGCTGTCACTGTTGCTTCTGTGTTACTTACAGTCAGCACCAACGATAGCTCTGAGCAGATTCAAGGATGCCACGCGAACGGCCTCATTCTCAATCTTCAGCTGTGAATGCAGAAATGCTATGAGATCATCAGGAGAAGAATGGGCTGCAAGGGAAGAAATCATACCCTCATTGACAACACAACACTCGTTTTTATCATATCTTGCAAAGGCAAGGAAGTTACAAGGAAACCACGGTGCAAACTAGTCTCTTCTCCTTACCTAGCAGGAGGATACAATAGAACAGCTCTACCTGAGTTTCCACGCTGAGCTGCTTAGCCTGAGAACAGATCTGTGGGAAGAAGGGAAACGATTAAAGAAAAGCAAATTAGGAGCAATTGAAAAGAAAATGTTCGTTAATTTCTAAACTCTCACATCTGTCTTGTCCAAATAGAGCTCTGAAGCCCAATGCAGATGATACTGAATGATCACAGACACGAAGACCAATACACAGGATAACAGAAGTTCCTGCTTTCAGAGTATTTGTAGCAGCAGAGCTGATCTATTCAAGAGTCAGACACAGTTTTTACTATATAACTCTGATTCCTCCTGATAATTGGCTTACGGTGAAATTGCTTTACAAACTGAGCTGGATTTTAGCGAAGAAAATGCAACCACTGCCTGCTTCCCCTTGAGCCTGCTGACAGCAGTAAAGCATGAGGAGGTCCCTGGGCTCTGCACTGTCATTCTATAGATGTTTACTGTTCAGATGCTTTAGATCTGCTGTGCCTAGGCTCAGGAGATACAAGCACAGCCTCCCCTCACCTGGTTGTGCAGAGCACTGCAGATGGCTTGAAACTTCCCTTTGGGTAGAGGGATCTTATATTCACCAGAGGCCTCCAAGAGCTGGCTCAGACTCTGCAACAGAGGGTGAGAGTTAGATGTGGACATACAAAGGAGCAGTACGTAATGACTGAAGCAGCTTCGTGGATTTATAGAGGCCCAGAAGGGATCACTGTCATCATCGAGTCTGGCCTCCTGTATAACACAGGCCAGAGAACTCCCCAACATCATTCCTAGAGCAGAGCTTTTAGAGGAAAAATCCAATCTTGATTTTAAAATTCTCAGTGCCAAATACAGAGGTAAAATAACAACTGTGCGCCTACTCAAGATTCCCCTGTTTATGCATCTCAGGATCACATTAGCTTTTTTGGCCACAGCACTGCCCCGGGAGGTCATGCTCAGCGAATTACCCAACATGAACCCCAAAGTCTTTTTCAGAGTCACTGCTTCCCAGGACAGCATCCCCCATCATGTATGCATGACCTACATTCTTTGCTCCTAGATGTATACATTTACATTCAGCCATATTTAAATGCATATTGTTTATTTGCACCCACATTACCAAGCAACTCAGATCCATCTGAATCAGTGACCTGTCCTTTTATTTACCACTCCCCAATTTTTGTGTCATCTGCAAACTTTATCAGTGATGATAAAGTGCTTCCAGGTTGTTGATAAAAATGTGAAAATCTCATTCTTTCCTGCACCTAAACATTTTTCTTCGTTGCTGTTTCAAGCTTCCAGAATGTCTCTGATGCCATCTACAGATTTTACTATGTTTAGGCAGTTGTGCAACGCCCCGATGATATCAAATGAATCCATAAGGCAGTAGTTCCCTCAAAGTCATGGGTAGTCTAGCCCCAAAAGTGATCACATACTCTGGAGCAGAAAACTCCAACCAACATAGACTGTGAGTAAATATCACTACCAAGAAGTATAGCTGTCTCATGACTTCATTTACAAGCCCCACTAAAGACAGAATGTGGCCCCTTACTTCTTGCTCATGAGATACAGAGGATTGATGAAAGAGAGAGACAAGGTAGGTGAGGGAATAGCCTTAAGTGGATTACCTCACCCACCTTGTCTTTTTAATATCCTGGGGCCAACAGGGCTACAACAACACTGCATATAATGGTAGATGAATAGACAGGCAATGATTTTATATCTATCTAGTTATATAATCCAAAGTAATGACCCTCTAGCCTCCTTATTAGTCTTTTTCAACCTCTGACAGTTTGCTTGGTACTGCCCAGAGACAACATAAAACAGACCCTGCTATGATCTAAAAGAGAGACGCAGAGTAGACAGGATGCACTGGGAAGAGTATCTTGGGTGTGTTGTTTCTTATCTCCTTATCATACGCCCCAGGAAACAGAGGATGCTTTTCATAAGAGGCAGTCACCTATAAATCTTGTTGCCTGTGTCACCATGGGTGTAATCCCAGAGTTTGTGCGTACATTTATTATCTGACAGTCATTATCTAGAACAGAAAACCCCACAGCTAGCAAATTCCTAGTGCAGCTCACACATGTGCACGCAAAGACAGTTACTTTAATGAGTGGTCCCTTGCCTTTGTAACATGAAAAGCATCGATGTCCTCCTTATATTGCTCAAGGAGCCAGGAGATCTGTTCAAATATCTGATCTTGCTGCTCCTCTTTATGTAGAAGGAGGCTCATCATGGGACCAAGGGCTTTGATGATAGCCTGCTTGAGCTGCAGAGATGAGAGATAGAATTTATGTTCCTAGGAATTCATTCAATATCATCCAACAGGCACAACTTTTCTACTTCTAATGAATGCAACTTCCCTTGTTCCACTATAGGAACAGTCCTATCTCAATATTTCCTGATAAAAACCAGAATTTGTGGGATTGGTTTCAGCATTACATTTCACTGCACCTCCCAACTATATCAGGCAGGATATTTCCCCAGATTAGTATGCATATTAGGGTATCTCATCCCTGCTCTATCTCCATTGGGGCTGAATGGACTTATACCATGAATTAATATAGCCCACTGTCCTGTATTCCTCTGCACTTTAGGTGCCTAAATCTGGAATCCACGTACACTGGTACAGACAGAATTTCCGTGATGTGATGACACTTTAAAATTATGGGGTTTAGATGTTTTATATGACACACTGTTCCATCCAAAAGGACCTAATATTAAATGCCGTCATCACACAGAGTGCCAGACACACAGAATTTAACATTACAATTTCTGCTAAAGGTCTAGAAAGCCTGCAAATTCTCACCTCCCGCTCCTCGCAGGTCAGCCAGTTGCTGGTCACATGACAATAGAAGGGAAGAATTTTATCACAGAATTGGGCTTCACCTAATCTGGGAAATGGACACTTTTCCCAAGTCCTGAAATACACATTTACTGCCCTTGAGAATTTTTCCAGAACTGCATGGAAGGAGAGAAGACAGACAATATGCAAAAGATGTATTACTGTAGTAATGAGAAGATGTTGCTTATCAGTAAAGAAACCAGCCCTGTAGCTTACTACAATTCCATGGCAGCAACTGGTCAGTTCAGGACCAGATGCTGAAATCCCATAGCAGTTTTGAGCTATTTCTCTTCCCCTCCTCCCCCCTTTCTATCTCTCCATCTCTTTTCAATTACCCATCATTTGAAAAGGTCTTTTTTTCTCTCTTCCTTGTTACCTTTTAATTAGAGCTGGCTGAAAAAGCAGTTTAAATTAAATTTTAAAATGTTTACTGTTGGATTGGTTTTTTTCCCCAAAATTTCAAATTAAAAAATCAATTACATTTTTCAAAATTAAAAAATACAAATAAAAAGGCAGCCACTTCTTTAGCTCTTCACAAACACTGAATACATTCTGACTACAGTTGTCATTGAAGATTTTCAGGTTTATTTTTCATCAAATTTGGAATTTTTTAATGAAAAATATATTCAAAAATCAAAATATTTCAACCAGCTCTCCTCTGAATGACTCACATCCTGTGCAGTGATTAACTTATTTAACCCTGAAACTGTATGATTTCATCTTGACTTACAGATGTAAAGCTAACTTACATTGGCTTTAATAGGATTTGAGGGCAGTGTGAAGCACTATGCCCTAAAATTCGATGTATAGATTACCCTTGCTAAGGAGAATTAGGGCCTGATCCTGTTCTCTATGAAGTTGATGGGAAAATTCCCATTTACCTCAATGGCACAGGATTTGTCTCTTACTGAGCAACACCAGAAGAGCAAAGGAAGAAAAGGGGGAAGTGGAGAGGAGGAGAAGACCGAGAAAGACAGTGAAAGGGGATGATGAAAAAGAAACTAAAGTGGAAAGGTGGGAAACAAGGTATTTTTAATGTAATTAAATCTGCTCCCTTCACCACCTCCTCCAGGAGCTTCCTGGCAGTTGGGCAGCCTCAGCCTTTGTGTCAGTTTATTTTAAATAACGACTGTTACGAGTCATAAAGATCCTGAACTTACAAATGCTCAGCAGCTCCGGCAAGGTAAGTGCAACAGGAGCTGAGGGACCCAATGTCTGGTACAGTCCAGGCCAGGGAGCACAGTTTACGGCCTGAGGACAAACTTGGCTGGTTACTTACATCTGTACTAGGCCCCTAACTATCCATTTTGAGCATCTACATTCAGGGCTGGCACTTACCGCCACAAAGTGCTTGCCTCATCCTGCTGTCCTCGGCTAACTTCAGCATGGAGGCCATGACACTCATGGTCATTCCCACAAAAGGGATACACTGAAGTGCTGCAGAGAAGGGCCAAAAGAGAGGGAAGACTCAGCCAACTAACTTCTTGTTTTAACACACATAGAAACACTGTTGGGCTGGATGCTCTGGGCTCTTAGGCCATTTTGTGCTGGGTAAACAGTGAAGAGTGGCCTTAAAGCAGCCACAGAAAGCCAATGACGGAGTCCCCCTGAGTAGGGGACTCCTCCACCAGCATACAGTTGTGCCTTCCTCCCATCCCACTCCCAGAGTGAGGGGAGAGAGCAGGTGCTTTGGGGAGGGATGGGAAGTGGGGAGTGGAATGGAGAAGAGCTCCATTATACCTGATCTTCCACTCATTCCCATCCTTAAGGAATGTCAATCAGGGGCATAAATTAGAGCTTACGCCTTGGACTGGGTAGCTCATGATCTGGGAGCCAGAGCTAGCCTCTGTTACAGGCCACAGCAGTTATGGGGTGTGGCCCCCAAATAGAACTCAATTTAGCTGTAACATTTGTAGGTAATCCCCTGTCCTTAAATGAAACATGGTAACGTTGAAACAGAAGATGGAAATTATTATACCATAGGCTGATGACAGGTTGCCCAACGTAATGAATGTAAACTCTTCAGGCAGCTCCAGTGGTTTCAGATGACACTGCAGCTCATACATCACCTCATTGAAATAGCAGCGTGCCAGAGTCACTAAGATGTTGCTAGCTGCCACTTTCAGTTCATCTGTTGCTTCCTAAAAAAACCCAGGAAGAGTGAGACTGAGGAGACTGAAGCCTGTTGCACTGGCAGTAGCAACTAGTGTTGTTCATGTGAGTCAAGTCCTTATTTCTGTGTACAAGCTGTGAATGAACCAAGCCAACTTTCTGTGGATAAATTCGTTAGTCATAAATATTCACTGAACCACTTAGCTAAACAAGTTTCAGCCTCTGAGTTGTTTGCAAGCTGCTTAGTTACACTGTTTGCTATTAGCTGCTTCTGGTGGATGATTGCTCACCAAAGTCACGTGATATTTTCCCCTGCCCTTCCCTCTGAGGAGGTGGTGGAACACAGACTGGACAGCTTCAAGATTTTGAGAGAGCTTTCCTGGAATAAACGATCTCCAGAAAGGAGACTGTAGTCTGACTTCCGTGGGAACACATGAGGGATTCTTCCATGGCATTTTCTGCTGGCAACCTATAGCCTAAATCCATTACTGCTTCTTTTGGAGGTAGCTCAGATTCTATCTTTATGCTGCCTCTTCTCACTATAGTATCAGAGCTCCTTCCACATAAAATCAATAGCAATAAAGAAGTCCCTAAGGGACTTCAAGAAAGACTTGCTTGGTAAGAAACCGTAAGTTTGTCTCTGTCTCTGATATCATGTGTCTCAGGTCCTGATCCAGCAAAGCCCTTAAGCACATGTGTAACTTTCAGCATGTGAGTTGTCCCACTTTAGGCATGTGCTCAAGTGCTGCACTGGACCTGGGCTTTGGTCTGGAGGAAGGTTCTGCCAATGTGAAAGGTGTGGGCCTCTAGCAGTTGTTAATAGAGGAGAATATGCTTTCGTATCAGTATATATTTTATCCACAAAAAAAAAAAGAGCTTTGACTTGGATCATTTGGTTAGTATCTTGGGAGAACTAACTTACCTGAGTCTCTCTCATGTGGTTTGAGGCTAATGCTATTATTTTGCTCAGTAGCCTTCTCTCTAGGCCTTTGGTGTCCTGCCGTAATACTTTCTCCAGGACACAGTAAATGTCTACTCTGTTTTTCTGGGGACAAAACATAAAAGAGAATAATTGGAGAAAGTTTTTCTTGATGGAAGCCCAGCCACTAGAGACTTTTAAAATTAGTTTGACCAAAACAGTGGAAAATGTACTGCTGGGAATGCTCCTGCAGGCAGATAGACTAGATCGGGGTCGGCAAACCGTGGCTCCCGAGCCGCATGCGGCTCTTCAGCCGCGGCTATGCAGCTCTTCAGCCGCGGCGAGCCGCATCTCCGGATCCACATGCGGCTCTTCAGCCGCGGCAAGCCGCGTCTCCGGAGCCGCATGCAGCTCCGGAACGCGGCTGCCCTAGTGACTAGGGGACCAGATCAAAAATTCTTCCCCTAGTGTGAGCCCCCAGTCTCCAGCTCCGCCGCCGAAACTGACCAGGACGAGTCAATTTCACTGCGGAGAGTGGTCTGAAGTGCTGGCTGCTGGGGTGCAGTGTGTTGGGTGCTGGGTGCTCCATTCATCCGATCCTAGCCCGGCCCCTCTGTCAAATTTTATAACACATTGTGGCGCATTGTGGCCCCATGAGTCAAAAAGTTTGCCCACCCCTGGACTAGATGATACAATAGGTCTTTTACATCTCTGCCTCCTCTGAGTATAAATCTATGAATGCAGGCAGCTGAAGGTGTCAGCTAAATCCTAAGGTCATAAAGCAGTTAGGAATGTTCAAAGCCAATCAGACCTCTTGGCTGGCTAAACATTCCAGTGGTTCTGCTTTAAAGGGAACGGCACTGCAAACTGCAATCATAGACTGCTCTACTGGTGAAAAGCTTCCTCCACTAATTTTTAAATGTAAGGAGGATTTTTTAATTGAAAAATGTCATTGATAATAACTTATGAAGCATGAGCCCCACGGAATTCAAGGGATACAGAACTGTATTAATAAATGAAAAGAGGGGTCTGAATATATATAATAGATAATATATATAATATAATAATATAATATATAGATAAGGTCCCTTCAGAGTTATAGCTCAGTAATACCTCCTCATAGTTGTAGGAAGATTATTCTGGGATTATTCTGTTTGAGTTTAGAGCAGGGTGTCAGCACTCCTGTATTTTATTCCCCGTTGTTTTACTGATTTACTGTGTGGTGCTGAGCAAGTTAATTCCCTGTAATACAACTCACCTCTAAATGGGGAAACCACTGACTACTTTCACAAGAGTACTGTGAGACTTAATTCATTAGTATTAGGTAAGTGCATTGAGATTTTTGGGTGAAGATGTTAAAGAAGGGCAAAGGATTATGACAAAAGACTATGGCTTGTCCTATAGTGTACTTTCATCATATACAGCCCATGGACTCCATTGCATGTAAAAGGGAAGAGCTCATCTGCATGTCCCTTTGTATAGCATGTTATCATTCTGATCTGTAATAATAGCATTTTGCATGATGAGTTTTTGCATGACAGTAGGGTGAATGCTGATTACATTGAGGGTGGGCCAGGCCAAGTTCAATATTGAATTACCCCGATGCCTTCCCCCATTAAAGTCAGGCGGAATTTGGAGTGGAAGCATGGAAAGCGGACGTGATTTGGTGACACTGCCCCTACCTCATCCTGTTGCAGTTTCTCTAGCAGAAGAGTCACAACAATAGCCAGATTGGTCTCAGCTATACTGGCAATCCTCAGGGCAATTTTGCCCTTATCCTGGTCATCCATATATCCCAGAAGGGACACAACTTCATTGTAAACACCTGAAATTAAATTAAAGGACTCTGCTGGTTATCACGGATAGTGGGAATTGGTGCTGGCCTCTTTAATTCATTATCCAGGAAAGATTCTGTAGCAACCTAAACACTGTGAGAAGTGGATCTGGTTATATTAATCCTCTTTCTTCCTCAGGGTGGCCAGGTCAGTTTGCTGAACTATTCACTGTGCTAAACTCCTAAATCTGCTTTTTAGACACCTCTATGAATCTAGAAGCCCAACTTTGACACCCAGATTTGAAAAAGGGTTTTGGTCTTAGTTTATGGTAGTTTAAATACTTGCAGAGAAGACTCATGGAATAGGGGTTCATTCAGTTGCCTGCAGGGATCATAAAGGAATTTATTCCCCAATGCACAACTGGCTAGGTGTGTCCTATGGGTCGAAGTGGGGGTGTCCACCCGACCTTCATCTGAAGCATCACGGATTAACCATAGCAGGAGGTCAGGCAGCAGATGGGGTGAACTAGTGCTCCAAGATGGTTCAAAGGATCTGTTTCCTTGGAGGCCTGGCTCCTGAGTCTTGCTCACATGTTCAGGTTCCAACTGATCTGCAGAGTTGGGGGTGGGAAGAAATTTTCCCTAGGTCAGATTGGCAGGAACCTTTCGGTGTGGGGGGCAGGAATTTGTCTTCCTCTGCAGTATGGAGCACTGATTACCTGCTAGGATCCATCTGAGCATATCTGACAATCAATTCCCTAAATTGCATGGACCTCAGGCTTTGGTAGCATCTCAGTCTCTCTTGTCCTCTGCCTATGGCAAACAATTTAGTCTCCTCAAGACTGAAGTGTTTTAATTCAAGACAAATTATCTGGTTCTGTGTAGGGTTGCTAAGTGAAATTTAATGGCCTGTGAAATACAGGAGGTCAGACTAGATGATCTAATGGTCCCTTCTGGCCTTAAAGTCTATGAAACAATTGATGTATTAATAAAAATCAGGATTTGATCTCCCTGTATCTTTTAGTAATGAGCAGAAATTCTCCAGGAGAAATATTTAACAAGAAACCTGCCTCCATTGTAACAGCACTCCAAAGCATGGAGGAGGAACTGATCAGATTTGCCCTGCCCCAAAAAGACTGAGTAATCTACTTGAGGTCATGTGATTGTCCATAACATTCAATAGAAACTCAGATTCCCAGGAGTTTCTGAGGCCGTAGACCAGATCCTCAACTGGTGTAAAGCAACATAGCTACAATAAAGCCAGATGTATGCTGATATATAGTAGCTGAGGATCCGGTCATATAAATGGAGAATATTAGTTAATCTATCTATATGACTATGCTCTACGAATATCTGTGTGAATATAGATTGGATATAGAGAATACACCTTACCTCGGTCGGTTACCTCCTGCTCACTAATGAATTTATTCATGTTTTAGTCTTTCCTCAACACTTCCTCCAGTCCTTTCTCCAAATAGCTCCAATACTGATAGACAGTTGGCCCCTCAGTCTAAGTCCAGGGTAGCCAGTTCAGATTATGCAAGCACTATTATGACATCCATGTGACTGTGGCATACCCCATAAACTGCTGCTGACTAGGTAAGTGCTGTATTACATGGACTCCCTCATGTTGCTGGAGAGGACTATGGCCAAGATCCTTACAGGTAATTAGGCTCCTAACTTGCACTGAAATCAATATAAGTTAGGAATCTAAATACATTTAAAAATCTGGCCCTATCTATGTAAGCAGTCCAATAGGTGGCTAAATTTGCTCCACTATAGAATTTCTCATTCTCTCTAAATCACTTTGAATTTTGGTTACATCACTCTATTATTTTGTCACACTTTCCAATATTGGTTTTATCTGAAAATCTGCTCATGGTTGAATTTACATCAAATAAAATCACTGAACAAAGAGAGAGAAGAAATTGTCTTTATGCTTCATTTCAATGGCCTGCCAAGCAAATCAACTAATTTTTTTATTGCACTTAATAAATTGTGTCATGTGGCATGTTAAGCCAACCATTTGATGTTGGAAGTTATGTTGCTTTTAAAGCACAGAGTGATGACACTCTTTTCAGTAAACCATATGGTAAAAGAATTCCAATTACATTTGTCCCTTGCTAGGTGTAACTCATTTTGTGTCTTACCCTTTCTGATTTTGTCCCTAAATGTATGTGCTATTCTTTTGTACACCCCCTTAGTAATTTATCCGTTTCCACTTTTGTAGGATTGCTTTTTGATTTTCAGGTCATTACAGAACTTCTGATGGAGCCATAATGGCCTGTTACTATTCTTCTTATCTTTCCTTTGCATTGGAATAGTTGGCAATTGCGCCTTTAATATTGTCTCCTTGAGAAATTGCCAGCTTTCCTGAACATCTTTATGCCTTAGATTTTTTTTTCTGCATGGGACTCTACCTACCAATTCTCTGAGTATGTTGAAGTCTGCTTTTTTGAAGTCCTTCATATTACTTTCTCAACAGAGGTCTGGACAGGTAATCCCACATTACTATCAGGACTTGTTTACACAGAAATCATAGAAATGTAGAGCTAGAAGGGATCTTATGGGATATTTCTGTTAATTGTTCTAGAAATGCCTCATCTCCCTCCTCTTCCTGATTTGGTGGTCTATCATAGACCCCTTCCCACCCACCAACATGACATCACCCCTGTTTTTCCCCCTTTTATCTTTACCCAGAGACTTTCAACAGGTCTGCCTTCCACCTCCTTCAGGACCTCAGAACAAGTGTATGTATGTTTGATGTACAATCTGCCCTTTTTTCCTGCCTTTCCTTCCTGACCAAGCTGTATCCCTACATACCAATATTCCAGTCATGAGATTTATCCCATCAAGTCTCTGTGATGTCAGTTAAGTCATAATTGAGCTTATATATTATTACTTCCAGTTCTTGTTTATTCCCCATATTCCTTGCATTTGTGTCTAGACAGGTAATATGTTGAGCAGATTTCCCCTTGGATTTTCTTTTGTTGCTCCTATAACTTTACCGTAATTTTCCATGTCCACCTCTCCCCAAACATCTAGTCCTCTGTTAAGGTCACCTTTTTTTATGCTCACATTTGGTCTTTTGTTCCCTGCCCTCTCTGAACTTAGTTTAAAGCCCTCCTCACAAGGGTGGTGGGTTGGTGTGTAAAGAAGCTTTTCCCCTTCTTTGTCTGATGGACCCTATCTCTTCCCAGCAAACCTCTTTCCTACAACAGCATTCCCTGTTGAGGAGGTCAAAGACTCTACTCAACACCATCTGTGCATTTTCATAACACTTTTATATGAAAATGCCTACCACTGAATGTAATGAGTGTTGTAACATTGTTTCATTTTATAATTAAAGTGACCCAACTCCATTTTAAATTAATAGAAATATAAACTCATTGGGCCTGGATGTAAAATGTTAACTGCTTTGTAACAACATCCAGCCTTGTCTTGTCAGAGGTCTCTGTGATAAGCACCGGGAGAAGGTGTCAAGTACTGAAGATCAGTATGTGACCTGTAGGTTTCGGTAAACCTGTTACTCGAAACTCAGTAAACTTCATTTAAATAGTATTCAGACATGTATTGCAATAAGTGATCCTTTGTCAACAGCAGACAGCAACTGGAGTTTATCCACAAAAAGAGTACGACTGCCCAAGCAGGGGGCCAAAATTCTGTCTGGTAAATAACTGGGCGATCAAGGAAGATAATATTGTGTCGGAGTCCAGCCCCCGATCACCCCATCGCTCTTAGACACTTCATAATTGGCTAAGCGGGCATATTGCTGTGTGGAAGAAAAATATAAAAGGTGGTCACAAACAGGAAGTAAACTGGAGATGTCCCATATCTTTGTTGGAAGAGCACCAGAGTAGCTCTACATGTGGGCCTGATCCACCTGCCGTCTCTCCCCAGCTTGCCGCTCAAACCTAAGTATAGAGTGTGGGGCTGTGTAACCTGAGTGTGATAGTATTTTCCACTCAGATGTGTAACCTGAGTGTGACAGTGTGTTCCACTCAGATGTAAAACCCGGGAATTGTACCAGCAGAATGAGAAGGCTGCTTTGCTGCTGACGAACTTCACTGGTGCAGTGTAAGTATAATAGCATAAGAATAATCCTATAGAGTAAGCTAGCTTTGTAAATATAATTGTATAGTTGTAATTGTAATTGTGTTCTAAGTAGTTAAATTGTTGTATTAAATAAGAATCAATGATGATTTTTAAATTGTAATTGGTGATGTATAAATTATTGCAAGTAAAACAAAATTGTATGCAAAGCAATCTTTGTCCCTCCTTATTTGAGGGATCCATATAAATCGAACCTGACAGCAAGCTGGTTCTTGTTGTCACCTCAATGAGCAGAAAGAACACTTGGTACATGAAACAAGGGGACTGAGTTTAACTGTAGCTGTCAAATTCACCTGCTTCCGTTTTCAGCGACTAATACAGCTGGATCTCTTGACCATGGTACAAAGCAAAATATTTCTATAGAACAGCATATGATTATTTGTACTGCAGTACCGCCTCATAGTCCCAGTCACAGACCGAGAGTCCATTGTTCTAAGACCTGTACAAACACAGAACAAAATGTTCCTTAATTGTCATTAACACCTGTTAGCATGACAAACAGGCAAGAGGATAATAAAGCAAGCCAAAAAGCCCCCTTTCAGTTATTACCCGCATATAGCTAGTGTAATCCTACATATTTAGGGAACTTTCTTCCTGAGTCATGGTCTGGTGTGACTAAGCCGCAGTTCCAGAACCATTGTGTAAAATGCAGACTTGTACAATTGCACAAGATGGAAAGTACACAGCAGCACACAGTTGAGGCCTACTCCATATTTAATACACATGCACAAGGCCACTTCCACAAGAAGCTAAGAACAGGGTCAGTACAGCGAATCTGCCTGTCTGTGCGGGTATTATTCACTGCTTACTGTCTATACCTGCTGCATGAAGCCAGGCCTTTAAGAATACAGCATCATGTATGAGCACAGGTAATGATAATAATGTTTGTTTGTTGCAACTGTTAACATCAGGGCAAGGCATCCATATATCAGTTCACTATGGATGGACCAGCAGTAGGAATAGTGTGCATGTATATGATAAATAACACGATGAATTATGTAATGCCACAGGACATATTACAATCAGTAACAGAACAACCTTACATGTGGCAAAGTCATAGCAAACACTGTGCAGGCATCAGGGATCTCATAAATTAGCATATCAACACCCAGACACTTCCTCAGCGTGACTTAGATCCTGGTGCAACAGTAGATATTCAAATGGAGGCCACAGCCTTACAGCCAGGGTCACTGTGGGATGAACTGGTTGTATTTTATAAAGGTAAAAAGCTGGATCATAAGTTGACTTTTAGTGGCCAAGGGGGCAATGCTTTCACAAAAAAAGCCCCACAGAATTCTGCAGCAGTGCAAGTTGTGCTCAGCAATGAGCAGTGGAACTCTGCCCATAGCAAGTCCTGGGCTTGCAACTCATACACTTGGTCTCACGAATGAGGACCAACAAATCAGCCTTTACTGGATGCACTTTGACAACACGCCATCCCTTAAAACACACTACAGTCAACGAGGGAGATAAATATACCACTTATTCACAGTATGCATGTAACCCTTTTGCCAGACAGCCAGCAGCAGCAAAGGGCCAGGATCTATATCTACGTGTTCCTGTCAATGATACACCACCAAACCGGCTGGAGCCCCCACCCAGTCACCTGGGCACCCCCAAAAGGCAATACTCCCCCTCTCGCAAGCAGAGAGTCTAAGTGTCTAAGAGAGAGTCTAAGAGTCTAAATAAAAAGGAAGGAAAGTTAACCGTTTGGGAAAACACTGCTTTGGGAAAACAGTGCAAACAGAATTTGTTAAAACAATGAACCGAACCCACCCCACCCCGGAGTAGATGGGGTGTGTTCTTTGCCTCTCCCTTCTCACTTTCCACTGCCCGTCGTATTTGCATGTTCACCTCTCAGTTGGGAGGTTTCAGCTAGTCCCATTCTGCTAGCTCCTGTCAGACACAGGCTTGACTGGTCCCCTCCACCGTCTCCTGCTGTCTGTCCCCAACCACTGCTGACTTCTGCAACCTCCGGGCCTCACTGAGTCCCCTCCGTTGCCCCCGCTGTCTGCTGGTGATGACCATTGCTGCCCACCCCCAGGCCTCACTGAATCCCCTCTGCTGGCTCCTGCTATCTGCAGGCACCAACCACGCTGGCTCCCACCGCCTCTGGGCCTCATCAGGTCCCCTCTGCTGGCTCCTGTCAGCTTCTCAAGGTTTCCCACTTCCATCAGTGATTTCAGCTCTTTGCTCCTGTGTCAGTAGAAGGTTTTCCCATGAATGAGAGCTATGTCCCTTGTTATTAACAAAACAGATTCCAAAAGGGATCAGTAAGTCTACCTTTAAACAGCAGGAGGAGATAGTCAATCCATGTCTGAGGACAGCCCTTTGTCAGAGCTAATGCAACTGCCGCAGGAGACCCCCACAATCCATCCCACTGCTCTTACAATGCTCGAGCATCCATCCATCACCCATCCGTCTGCTTAGATGAGAGTGAATTTTTCATCAACACAGGATAAACTCAGTCTGCTGCCATTTGTTCATACAATCAAAGGACAACAGTCAACTACCCCAGCAGTTAGCACAAAAGTGATTTGTAACCCAATACCAGCCATGATAACCATTTCCCATCATGCTCAGCACCGAGGTGTGCTTATGCAGATACAGAGAAATTATGCTAAGTACTTAATTGTACCCATGCAAATAAAAGGTCAGACAAATAAAGAGCCCCTTTCCCCTTCCAACTGGCTGAACAAAGGGAAGGCCACCCAGACACCCAAACCTTGCTTACGTGTACAAGGTCCGAAACATCTGACGAACTAAGAAAAACAAGAGTGGTAAATAAAAAAATGGATTACTGCAAAAAAAAAAAAAAAAAAAAAAAAAAAAAAAGCTAGCAGATTGACTCCTGCTAGCAAGAAACTTCTTTACACTGATATAGGGCTTAACCCAGTGCTAGGTTGAATTAAAGTCAGATGAAGTTTTGTCTGAGTGGAGTATGAGGCCCAGGCCCTCAAAGGTATTTAGACTCTTAACTTCCACTGAAATCAATGGGAGCTAGGAGCCTAAATACCTCTGAAGATCTGAGTAAGGACTGTAGAATTTGACCCAATAATAATAATTCTAGAGAGATTTTCTTCAAAACATTTTACAAAGATGTTTTCTAACACTCTGCTTCAAATAAAAGCCTTTCTTAACAGACAATTATATTTTTCCATCAGACCACAGCCATAATAGGAGATTGAAGACGATGCAATTTATTAAAGGAAGCTCTTGCATGGAAAAAAATTAAAGATCCTGCACTCAATAGATGGCTCTGCTTAGCTGTGTCTTATGGCTTAAAGCAGAATTTCAGGAACATTACTTTTCTTTATAAAACAGTTTTTTAACAAACAACTCAAAATATCTGCTTCCACCTAGTGGTGTGGCTTTGCATAACCTGTTACTTATATTCCATTTTAGATATCTTTGCTGAAATGATAAAATAAGACATCTGAATCCAGAGTGAGACAATTCACACTTTTGTATAAACAAACCTCAAGAGCACTAAGAATGTGTATATTTGTTAGTAAATGGGATCATTAAGGACAAGGAAAAGGACCCATGCAGTATCTGAGCACCTTCCCCCAGCACATTAATAATACGCCATGACAAATGTTAGTCAATCTCTTTTATTAGACTAACTTCTGGTGGAGAGAGACAAATTTTTGAGCTACACAGACCTCTTCAGCCTCTCGAAAGCTTCTCTCTTTTTTGGTCCAATAAAAGATATTACCTCACCCACCATGTCTCTCTAGCAGTCTGGCTACATAACCACTGTAAATAACATGTCATATCCAGTTCCTTCTCTCTCATCCTCGTCTCATGGGGAAAATTCTGCGTGCAGTGGATTGTTTTGTTAGGACTTTGATTTTCGGCTTGTTGTGGTGGGGGTTAAGTGTACACATTGTTTTGTATTTATATTAGAGAAGCCAAATTTAAGAAATGAACCTTATATTGGGACAGGTGGCGAAGTTTGTAATGGTCCTTAGTGTAACCCATCCGTGCCCAGGGTAGCCCACTGATAATGCCAGGGTCAGGGCAGGCTGCAAAAGGAGAGCAAATTCTCCCAGCACTGGTGGGTGACACTGCAGTCAGACTTCCCAACCAGCCACAAACAGTGCTTCTGATTCCCCCACACTGGTTATCAAGAAGCCACTGTGCAAATACAAACAGCCCTTTACTGCATTTCAGTCTCTGGCTCCCAAACTGACACTAGGTCCAGTAAAGAGACCAGTCATTTAAACTCTATGCTCTTTACTAAAAGATTCCCTCTGATCCCAAAGGACCAGCCACAGGACCAGTTCACTATAAGTTTGGATCTTACCCGAAATACCACGCTGCCAGCCAATCCTTTAGTAACTAAAACTAAAGGTTTATTAATAAAAGAAAACAAACAACAAGAGAAGTGTTAAAGGCTTAAAGCAATCAGATACATACAGATGATTTAAAAGTCCATATACATCAGGTTTCTAGAACAATTGTGGAGTTGTATAGTTCCTCTGGTAGACATCCAGTACCTGGATGGGTCTAAGTCCTCCAGTTCAGTTGCAAAGTGTGTTGATCCAGAGGTGTGTCCGCAGCTGGACAGGAACAAGGAACAAGACAAAGACAAAATGGTTTCTGTGGTTTGATCTTATATACCCTCTGTTACTGGCCATGTGGCTTGTGGAACTTTACAGGAACCAAAATGGAGTCCATAGTCACATGGGCCAATCCTGGTAACTCTTCAGGTATGCCTTTAGTTTCTTCCTAGGCCTTTGGCTTTTGTTAAGGTCTTGATGGGCCATTAAGCGGGCTATTGTCCTGTGGCCTCTCTGTCTGGAGTGTGTCTTTTACAGCACAGTTTGAAATACAGGTATATCAAAGGTCTCCATAACTTTCTTCACACATATAAAACATGAACACAAATATTATCATCCTATTCAGCATATCATAACCTTTCTAACAGTACCTGACATGGTATGTCTCACATGAATCACTATGATTTTGACATATTAATGTCAAGTAACACAAATGCCCCCCCTTCTCCATCCAGTCTGCATGACACTTAGTTCCTGTAGGAGTTTGTTCCACTGTCACAGACTATCCCCGGAGAAAGCTCTGTCTCCTGCACAAACAAACTTCACCTTTATAGTAGAAAACTTCATGGTGCCTGGGGAATAGGAGCTGTCAGACACAATCCTAATCTCAGGGATTTATCTGATATTTTATATATAATGGACCCTGGCCACAGCGCACCTTGAAGACAAAAACTGTAACCTGAAACTTGACTTGACATGGTCATATTTCAGAAGTAGGTATACAGGTACACAGAGCCTGAAGGCAAACAACAAACAAACTCCAATTACCATTGGATGAGGGGCCTGTCCAAATAGTACAAGTACATAATTAAAGACTGTCAAAATGCATGTGCCCAGACCATCTGATTTCTGGCATTTCCTAACTTTCCATTGCTCCATTTTGAAAATTTAATAATGTTCTTTCAATGCAGTTTTTTCTCTAAAATTATTTTGTTTGGCATGTAAATATATAGAAATACAGGGATTGATTCATATCATTTTAATGGAAACATCCCCATTTCTTTATTTTTTTGAGTAAAAAAGCACAGGACTAGGTTTCAGCAATTTCTATATTCAACTGTAAAAAAGAATATTTTTAAAGGGTTTAACACTGTAGAAAGAGGCACAGAGATTGTCTAACATAGGGAGAAGCAGGTGATGCAACGCACTTTCCTGAGGCAGCAGAGTTACTGCATCCTTAGAGACTCCCCCTCTATTTCTGCAAAAACAACGAGAGTCCTGTAGCACTTTAAAGACTAACAAATTTTATTTCTGCAGGCATAAGCTTTTGTGGGCTGTAATCCACTTCGTCAGATGCAGGGAATGGAAATCAGATGGCTGTATATATATATATATATATACATACACACACACACACACCCCCTAAGGGGAAGGAACAACAATGGGGAGGGTAGGTAATAGCAAAGTCCATACAGTTAGAGCAGCTGAGGTCTATTCACAACCCTTGATTAGAAGGTGAGAATGTGTGAACAGTGACACTTGTAATGACTTAACCATTCCAAGTCCCTATTCAGACCCAGTTTGATTGTATCAAGTTTGTAGATGAATTCCAGCTCTGCAGTTTCTCTCTGAAGTCTGTTTTTGAAGTTTTTTTTGTAGAAGTATGACAACTTCCAAGTCAGCTACAGAGTGTCCTGGGAGATTGAAGTCCTCTCCAACTGGTATATGGATATTCCCATTTTTTATGTCTGATTTGCGTCCATTTATTCTTTTGCGTAGTGACAGTCCGGTGCCAAAGTACATGGCAGAGGGGCATTGCTGGCACATATTGCATTAGTAGATGTGCAAGTGAATGAAACTGGGTCTGAATAGGGAAAGCTTATGCCTGCAGAACTTAAATTTGTTAGTCTTTAAAGTGCTACAGGATTGTCATTGTTTTTGCGGTCTACAGATGAACACGGCTACCCCTCTGGAACTTTGCCCCTCTATTTCTGAGTCTGTCTTTGCCAGAAGCCAGCAGACAGAAGGGCAAAAGTAGCTCTCCCTTTTAATAAAGGGTCTTGTAACTTCACACGTAAGCTGTGCCATTCTTTAGTTGACTCTACTACTCAGGTTCTTTTTTGACTAGCAAGTTTGAAATTTGATTTTGCTACCTCCTGGCTGGTCTTTATCACCTCTCCTCGAAACTGAACATGCTAATTCCTCAGAGGACATATTTTATTCTTTTTTCCTGATTCGGCAATCTTTGCATGGTTATAGCTCTGGGGATTGGGCCCCAATTTAGGGTACCTTTGAAGAAGACCCCCAGTCCTTTATTTCATTTATCAGAATGTTGAGTGAAATGTAGCTGCTCTCTTTGAACACTACTGCTGGTTGCTCTGATTTTGGATTCCCTTATAGAATGTATGGCACTGGGGTAGCTGTCTCCTTAATCCAGAAAAAAATTCAGTCCTGTTAAATCAACATCTAGAATGGCACATAGATTTGAGATAAAATTACATTTAACTTTGACTCTATTTTCTTATTTCTCAAGGGGAATGGCACAACAGTACAGCAAAGAAAAACCATCACTAATAAACACTATAGATACTGATGCATATTGTATGAAATGAAACAGCTGTTCAGATTCTATAGGGATGGGTGACCAATCAAAAGATAAGATAAAAAAACAGGCCTGACTGAGAGATTGAAGCCATATTAGGGCCAAATTCTGCTCTCAGTTATATGAGTACGTTCCCCCGAGTAGGTCCCACACCTCTGTAAATCAGAGTAAGGCTGGCCCCTAAGGTGTATAGAAAAACTTGAAATTGCGTGTGTCTGCCAGCAGATGGTGATACAAGTCAATGGTATTGTTCATGCTGTGGCTGTAGTACTTACCCTTGACTTTGGTTCACATGGTAATAAAATAATTTTGTATTTGTTATCCGGGCCAAACCCTCAGCTAAATGTAAGTCAGGCAGTGGAAAGTTGCCAATTTACCCTACCTCAGAATCTGAACTTTGATGTTTAATACTAATTAAGGCCCTTCTATATTTATAAGAGAATCAGGTTTGAAGTGGTTTTAAATCTGTCAGTGGTTTCAAGTTTAAACGCGTTTAACAGAGATTAACTGGTTCAGTGAGGACAAGGGCCAGCTATGTTAAAACTGTTCTAGAGGTGTGGTTGAGTCTAGATTTTAAACATAGTTCCAAACATGGACCACAATTCAGGAAAGCATCCATATTCAGCATAGCTCTTTAATGATGTAAGCAAGTTCTTAAAATTCAAATCTTGAATCATAGCCATATTTAAAAAAAATTCATTGACTTGTCTGGACTCCATCCACATTTGAAACAAAGTGTTTTAAAACTGTTCTAGCCTGAAATGATTTGAAACTGCTTCAGGAAATGTGGTCCTCTTGTAAGTATTGATGAGAGGACCGGTCACACATATGGTGAAGCTATGTATACAGAATACATACTGATTTTAATCAAACAAATTTCCTAAATTCAGCATTTTAACAGACTATCTAATTGCTTATTTTTAAATCCTAATCAGAGAGAAATTAAAATGATTTGTGCAAATAACTGAATTTTAATATTGTGTAACAATGAACACTTATTTTCTAGATCTACTAAGGAGCTAGCTCTGATCCAACAAAACAGTATGTTTAGTGTTTATGGTTCTTTACTGAAGCAGGTCTATTCTTTATCAAAGAACATGCAATCCAATGAATTCATAATATTGTTATCTCAGTAATTCCCACACATTGACTTATCCACTTTCCTAAAGATGGCCACAATATTGGCATTCCTTAAGTCATGTAGAATTTCCTCATTAACTCACATTCTAACCAGAAGTTGATGAAGTTTTTGTATGAGTGCTATTCCATCCGCTTTGAAGACCACATAGGGATGCGATCTGAGCCTGGCACCTGGTTGTTTCTCGCCTGAGTGATGGCACACCAAACTTCCTCAGAAGATTGGGAAGGTCAGTAAGAGGCTCTAGTACTGGATACTAAGGAATGGATTTGATGGTGGCAGCTGAGACTTCAGATTCACAGTTCAACAGAGTTTCAAAATGCTCCTTCCAACATTGCTTGAGGGCTTAAGAAGGATGGAACTGTCTAGGTATCACAAAGGGGTTATGCCGTCTAAGCTTGGCCTGTAGATGATTTTCGTTGCTTGGAAAAAAGCTTCTCATGTCATGTTGAGCAATGAAACTCTGGTTCTTCATGGCCTTTTCTTGCCACCACTGATTGCCTTCCTCTCCATTGCCTAGAAGATCCTTGCTTGTTTCCTTTTGAATTGTCTCTTCCTTCTTGCTGAAGACATCTTTCCAGAATCCCAATGTGTTTACCAGCTGTCTCAGGGCACCACCAACATGATTTTTGTTGCATGACAGATCCAAGAGAAGCGTAGAGAACACCACCAGCTGTTGTTTATGGCATTTGTTGACCTAATTAAGGCCTTTGATTCCATCAATCATGAAGCGTTACAAAAGGCACCATCTAGGTTTGGTTGTCCAATGAAGTTCATTCATGTTCTCAGGCTACTTCATGATGGAATGACCACCAACATCCTCTGTAATGGGTTAGAGACACACCCATTCACCATCTGTGCTGGTGTTAAGCAGGGCTATGTTATTGCCTCAATCCTTTTCTCCATATATCCTGCCATAATCTTGATTCTTATTCGTGAGCACCTTTCCTCTGGAACTGGGATTAAGTATCACATGGATGGCCAGTTTTTCAATCTGCGGAATCTCCATTCTAAAATTAAGGTCACCAGGACTGTTATTACCGACCTTTAGTATGCTGATGATTAAGCTATCCTCGCACATACCGAGGCTGACTTGCAATACAGCCTAGATCTCTTCTCAGGCACCTAGGCCTAGGACTCCCCCTCAACACTGGGAAAACAAAGCTGTTCCACCAGCCTGCCCTAGCACAAATTGCTCCCTTCTCCCACAAATAGTCATCAGCAGTGAACTGCTGGAAAACGTTGAGCCTTACTCTTACCATGGTAGCCACCTCTCCCAGACAGCCAATCTTGATGTGGAGATTGAACATAGAATCCACTGTGCCAGTGCATCCTTCGCCAAGTTGCTCCATCATGTCTTTACTGACAGATCTATGGATGGAACCCAAGATCCTGATCTACAATGCAGAAGTCATCCCCACTCTTCTTTATGGGTGCGAGACAAGGGTGACATATCAAAGCCATCTTAAGCATCTGGAGTGGTAGCAGTGCTGCCTTAGGAAGATTCTCCGTATCATACGGGAAGACCGTCATACAAATGCTAGCATTCTCTGCAGCTAACATTACCACTGTTGAGGCAAAGCTTCGCTGGGCTGGTCATTGTGTGCAGATGGCAGATACTCATCTTCTGAAGCAAGTCCTCTTTTCTCAACTTAGTCATGTCAAAAAGACCTGCAGGGGACAGAGGAAATACTGCAAGGATACCCTGAAAGTATATCTTAAGAAGGGAGGCACTGACCACACAAATTGGGAAAGGCTGGCTGGCTATAGCCTACCATGGTGTTGCATCATACATCAAGCTTCAATCCCTTTTGAAGAGACTTACCTTGCTCAAGTGACTGAGATCCAGCAGAGGAGGAAAGAAAGTGTACAACACCCTGGCCAGCAGTTGTGCTCTCTCCAAGCAACCACCTGTCACATATATGGAAAAAATCTGAAGAGCACAAATTGGACTGCTCAGTCATCTTAAGTCTTGTCAATGACTTTCCCCTTGGCAGGCATCATCCTTGTACCAAGGGATAGCAATATTCATCATCATTGGCTCTCTCTTTTGACCCAAGCAATTGGCCAATATTCGGGGTCTTGTGTGTTTTTTCCATTGGAGAGAAATTGAAGATGGAATCAGGTATTCCTTTGATGCAATCCTGTTTATTTACAAAGAATGTAGACATAGTCCTATTTGCCTAAACTTTTTCCTAGTGTGTTTCTTTGCTCACGGTTCCAAGTCTCTTTCTAGCCAGCAGTCTACCAAAAAGCGCTCTCTCAGCTTTTTCTGAGGATCACACTAAGTATTTCTCTGGAGTTCCTTTTGTGTGCTTCTGTAGTGTCACCCCAACGTATACCTATCACCCTATATTTGCATTCAGACCCTAGCGAAAGCCCCATAGACCGCATGGTTCAACTCCTTTTCCAATTTTATATGTGGCCTGTAATGTCTTCTATTCTTTCAGCTCTCTCTCCCACAAAAACTTGATTGTTTTTACATTTATTCTGAATAAAAGGGCAGCTATTGTGCCCACCTCTTTCAATAAGGCTTCACCCAACCTCCTACATAATATGTTTTCCTGTTTTTATAAACACTTCAGCAAAACCTACATTTTAATTTTTATTTTTATTAATCTGAAACAGGATATTGAATGCATAATTTCAGTTATACCAATGTAAACCTGTAGTAATTCACTAGAATTATTCTAGATTTATCCCGATGGCAAAATAGATTTGCAAGCGACAAGAGAAAGTATTAACCATTTTGATAATCGTTGTAACAGACCTATCGCAAGCCAGAGAACTACAGATAATTTTTGGTTGGAAAATGTTGATGAAAATGAAATATTTTGTGAAAAGCTGTTCCTATTTCCTAACCAGTTCAACGAATAACCTCCATAGCCAAAAAAATCTAATCTGCATTCATAAGGGGACAGACTCTAGTAAAAACTGCAGCACCAGCAATTTAACAGAAAGGGCATTGTATGGTATTAAAATGATGGGGATGTGTTTCTAAGGCACTTGATTTCCAACAGCTCTGGACTCAACAAGTCAAATAGACAGAGTATTTGCAAGTATTGGTAAAGCTATTGCTACATGGATATCTTCCAAAGCAATTGCATCGTCCATTAAGTCCTTATACTCACCCTGGCCTCAACCAGTGTTTCAAGATAAGTTGAGAATAAACATCTCTCTCTCTGACTACACGGGAGAGATTTCAGAAGGGAGCAGTATTTGTAAGGGATGAAATTAGTTGTAAAGTGACTTGATCCTATTGCTTTAGTACCCAGCTTTTGAGGTTGGATAATAATCAATGTCCATATACATACAAACACCAGAGTCAAGTGCCAACCCAGCAAAAGCAGCGTCAAGAAGATAACTCATGACCTTTGGCTCCAGAAACATAGTAAGTCAATGAGTACCTCCACCATTCAAGGCCCTGACTGAGCAAAACACCAGCATGTCCTATGCACCCATTAACATTAAATGCATGCTTATTTCCATCCCTTTTCAGCACTGAATGGAACTTAAGCACGTGGTTAACTCCTTTGCTGAATTGGTGCTTTAGCCAGGCAGTGGAAATCACATACATACAAGTGGGTCTGAAGATCAGTATTCAATTCAGTACAGGGCAGTGGAGCACGTACAAAGCAGTCAGCCTACTACAAAACTATTGGGAAAAGGAGGCCAGCAGAGTCTTCCTGGACAGAGTGATCGGAACTGAAGCCTGGCAATACTTTCAATAATGATTTCAATCCCAAAGCTGTTAATAATGAGAGACCTGATTCTGCTACTCTCACTGACATCAGATGATTGCAAATTGATTGCTTAATTATTTGCACCGTTATCGTTCCAGGTAAAGAAGTTAACCTGACTGGTCTTTAATTACCTGGGTTGTCCTTATTTCCCTTTTTTGTAGACGGGAGCTATATTTGCCCTTTTCTTCAGGAATCTCTCCTGTCTTCCAAGACTTTTCAAAGATAATCGCTAATGGCTCAGATATCTCCTCAGTCAGCTCCTTGAGTATTCTAGGATGCATTTCATCAGGCCCTGGTAACTTGACAACATCTAACTTGTCTAAGTAATTTTTAACTTGTTCTTTCCCTATTTTACATTCTGATCCTTCCTCATTTTCACTGGCATTCACTATGTTAGACATCCAACCTTCTTGGTAAAAACCAAATTAAATCATTTAGTATCCCTGCCATTTCTGCATTTTCTGTTATTGTTCCCCCCGTTAAATAACGGGCCTACCCTGTCCTTGGTCTTCCTCTTGCTTCTAATGTATTTATAGAATTTTTCTTGTTACCCTTTATATCTCTAGCTAGTTTAATTTCGTTTCTCCAACCTCTCATTGCTGTCTTACAACACTCAAGCATCCGTATGCCACCCTTGTTGAGTTCTGTTTAGATGGGTGAATTTTTAATCGGAACAGTCTAAACACCGTTCTGCTGCCATTTGCCCACCATTGGAGAACAACAATTCATTACCCAAGCAGTTAACACAGAAGTGATTTGTAACCTAATACCAGCCAGACGGACCATTTCCCATCATGCTCAGCACCTAGGTGTGTTTATGCAGATACAATGCAATTATGATGAGTATTTAATTGTACTCATGCAAATACAAAGCCCATGAAAATAAAGTGCCCCCCCTTCTGGGGGGGAGGGGAGTGCCACTCAGACCTTGCTTACACAAGCATAAGCTGAAAGTTAAGAATTTGCTTATACAGTGTAGTTATAACTGCATCAATCCCGGATATTGGAGAGACAAGGTGGCTGTGGCAATATCTTTTATTGAACCAATTCCGTTAGTAAGAGAAACAAGCTTGTTTCTCTCACCAACTGAAGTTGGTCCAATAAAATATACTGCCTCATTCACCTAGTCTCTCTAAGCATGGGGGAACTTAGGGGGTCTAGCTGAATCAGGACCGAGTTAAGCATGTGCTTACCTTAACTTAATCAGGGCCAGAATGCATCTGAGGACTAGTTCAGATGTGGTATCCTCTACATCCTATACACATGGCTATACATTCTAAAGGCACAGAGTTCTTGATATCGTGTGACACAAAGGTAGTATTTATAAGGGATGAAATTAGTTGCAAAGTGATTTGATCCTATTGCTTTCGTATGCAGCAAAGTTCACACAATTGCATGCATGCATTTATACTGTACTAGTTCTTGGTATCAGAATTGCTAAATCACAAACATCTTCTTTTCATCCCTGAGTGTCTTTACAGACAAGGGGAGCCGGTCAACACTGTTATTCATTCCTGTCTTGTTCTTTCATTACACCCCACTTGGTCGTGTCCCTGCATATGATGTCCTGACATCTAGCCAGTGATCAGCCTCTAGGCTGGACTGACCTTGGCTGTGTTTGCTTAGTTTGTCTTCTGCAGTGCCAGAGGTGTAGTGGAGTTGGAACAGCAATCCGGCACTTTTGCTGTACAGAAGATGCCATTTTTCTCTCAAAATGGCGTCCCCCACACAGCATGATCGCCCACCTGTGTGAGAGGTCAAGCCAGTGGGCGCATTGCAGTAGTGTACAGCCCACTCAGATCTACACTACTGGTAGCGATTGCAATCTTTTTTACTGTAAGCAATCCTATACTCTGAAGGGAAGTGGGATGTGAAATCAAACTTCATTTTTCTTACGATCCTTCTACTTTACGCCTGTCACCTTTCAAAGAAGCCTCATCTCTACTTCCTCCAGCCTTCTGATGTTTGTTTCATTTAATGCAGCTGCTCCCAGACCATAGAGGTATATTGTTAATACGCTAGTTTGATAAACTTTCAAATCATGGACTGATAAACATTGTTTTGTACCAATTTCTATGCAGCACTAATAGCTAAGGCACACCTTTTTAACTTCCATTGGCACTAGTCAGGGTTTCTGGATACATACAAGATTTTACTTGATCTATGACTTCACCACTGATCCATTTCAACACTACCTGTTGTTCCTTTTCCAACATGCAACCACTTGACCTTCTTGGCATTTATTGCAAGTCCAAGATGACTACACCAATTCTCCAAGGTAGAGAAGAGAATGATTAAATCAAATGTTTCTGCCAGTTGAATTATATGATCTGCATAAAGCAAAGGAGCTTGACTCTAGATCATGCAATATTATACCCTCCAACCCACCTAACATTCTTAATGTACAATTTAAAAACTGGATGAAAAGTGACAGTGTTTCCATGCCCCCTTTGACTTAAGCCAGTTGCTTAATTTTCTACCAGTTCTTATGGCACCGTAGGAGTCTTAGTATATAACTGCAATTATAAAAGCTTTTGTGAAACATGATTTTGCTACTTTCCATAATGCTTCCCTCCAAACTGAATCAAATTCTTTGTGAAGACAATGAAAACTGCAAACATCTTTAATTCCCATTCTTGCTTTCCCCACCCTTCACCATCAACTGTCAGAGAATAAATATCCAATTCATGCAATTTCTGCCTGGTCTAAATTCACACTGTTTCTTGCCTACAATTGCCTCTAAAATTGGCCTTAATCTATTAATAATTGGAGTCATGAATTTTCCCCACCATTGATAATAAGCTTACATCACTATAATTATTGGGGATCGTCAAAAGGTCTTTTTTCATGACTGGTAGAACTATTGCCTTTAAACATTCATCTGATAGGTCTTTTTGCTCCCATACCTTCTTGAATTTTTCTTTAATGCTTTGATAGCACTTGTCCCACCAGCTTTTAGCAGCTCAGCTGTTGTATTGTCTATTTCTGCAGCTCTCTCATTTTTAACTGCTTCACTGCTCTTCCTGTTTCCTCTTCTGATGACAGATCAGTTCTGATATTCATTTTGCCTTGCAAGTTGCCCTGCTTTCTAGAATGCTAGCATCTGTATGAATGACAGCATTCAACACTTCATCAAAATGCTCCTTCCATAACCTCAGCACCACTTTGGCATTTGTTCTCTGTTCACCAGCAGCCTCTCTTACGGCTTTCATCATTGGCCTGATTGTGTTTCAATGTAACAACCTTTTTGTATACTGTTTTTGTATCTTGCTTTCTTGACACCTCCACTACTTGTTGGGCCACTTCCATCCAAAACTTCTGCTTGCCCAGTCTTTGTGTTTATTCACTGCTTTGTGCAATGCTTTTGGAAAGCAAGCAGATGAGGGTGAAACTGCTGATACCTGTTCCTAGCAAGCCAGCAGGCTATGTGACATGGAATGCCCATGACCTGGACAGAGCAGATTGGCCTAACGAGACATTACATCTGAAACTCACTGGTTATAGGAACAGTACTGCAAACCAAACTGATTTATATAGATTCTGACCAAGACCATTCAGGCCTAGCAAACAGAAGTAGTCATGGATTTCAAATAATGGCTAAACATATTACACATATTGCAAGCTGGAATGGTAGACCTCTATTTGCATCAGACGAGGCTCAGTTAGTAAGGCGTTACGGAAATTACAAGTTTCCCTTGCTGCCATATAGGCAATACATTGCCTAGGTACAGGAAAGTTGATACTTGGAATTATAGTGTCCTTTACTCTAGACATGCAAATGGACAAGCGAAGCATAAGGTTGCTATAGCAGTGGGCAAGAGAATAATTAGTTCAGCAAATAGCTGGAAACTGGTGTCTGTTCAGAGGGTAGTAGTAAATCTTGCTGTGACAAACATTAAAATATGCATAACTGATCTGCTGTTAAAGACAAACAGAAGGTGCAGATGGGAAGAGAAGGGCAGAATTGTCAGCTAGATGGCATTTTAGATGAGATTCTTGATCAAGCTATGATTCTGATAACAGCAGATATGAATGCAAAGGTTTGTAGCAGACATGGAAAGCAAATGAACAGAGCTGGATCACATGGCATAGGGACCGCAAACAATAATGGGAAAAGGTTAAGAGCTTGCTATGACATGCACAATCTGATTATTAGTGATAGTGGATTTTCTCATACAGACATGCACAAGGTTACATGGAACTCACCAGATGGTCAAACCACAAACCAGACTGTCCACATGTCAGGAGACCTGGTCACAGGCAGTCAAGCCTAGCAATCAGAGCAGGAGTCATGCCTAATGGTCAGGGTCCAAATGCTAAAGCCAGGGACAAGACAAGGCCAGAACCAAGAAGCAGGTCTAAAGGTCAGAACTGGAGTCAGAGTCTACATGCCAGAACCAAGGGTCAAGACACAGTAAGAGTCAGGAATCAGAGCCAAGGCCCGAACCAGATTATCAGGAGCCAGGGAAGGCAGGAGCAGATCTAGTTCTGAGGCAGAAGCAAGGATGAAGCAAGACTGAATTCAGGGCAGGATCTGGGCAGGAACTGTGAAGGAGCAGAACAGAAGCAGGGCTTGCCAAGAGTTGAGCACAGGGAAGCAGAAAGTCCACGGGCAAACATGTTGGGCACCCAGTGAGCTACTGCTGCTGCATGTAAGAACCTGTCTGCTAGCTTTCTCAGCCAACAAGGCAGGCTTGTCTGTCAAGCTGCCTAGCTGGCTCATTAGGGTGTCAGGAATAATACGCAGGCACGGCTCCTGCCACCACACTATCATCAGTAAAAGGCACAGATGATCACCGCTGGCACTTCTATAAACTCTACCCCCAAGTGTGGCAGTGATCATCAACTACTAATTGGAAAGACTAAGTTAAAGTCCAAGAAAATGGTGCAACTGGAGCCAAATTTGATCTTGATAAATTCGAGGATAGCTCTTTGAGGGAGGCATAGAGTAGCATTTAAGGCAATTAATCTGTAGTGAAGAAATCTCACTACCGACTGGATGGGAAATATTCAAGGAAGCAATACGAAATGCAGTGGAGGAAGTTACTAGAACATGTAAGCAAATGAAAAAGCGGGTCAAGCCAGGGAAACAAGAATATTACAGGAAAAGAGTGTAAACAAGCTAAGACTGCTGAGAAAGTGGAAGAGGTAAATTCAGTGAACAAAGTGGTGGTGGGGGGGGAATAAATCACAAAAGCTCCCCAAATCCTATTATTGTCAGTGGAATTAGAGAGCCATTTCCACATTCAAACACACACACACACACACATATTAATCAAAGGGGTTGAAATTTGACCAGATTCTGATCTCATTTGGGCCACAATTCCACACAGCAATAAAGCAAGCATTCAAGGCACCCCTCTTCAGGACTTCCGTGGGATTCAAGCACACACAGAAGTGCTTTCCTGACTAGCAGTGCATTTTTCCCGAATCTGAGCTGGCAAATGCAGTGCAGCAGGGTACAGTCTCTGAGCATTCCCCATGATGTGGCATAGTCCAACAGATACTTGTCTCAGTTCCTCTCCTTTATCTTCACCATCCCACAAATCTTCCAGCACACTCAGCTGACAAGGTGACTTTAGCCCTGCAACTACATCATATAAGAGTCAAAACTTCCAGGGGATTAGAGTCCAAAACACAATAAAAAAAAATCTTCAGCCCCTCTTGGGCTGAGCCATCAGCCCCTTAAAGGCTGTTCAATTTCTGTTCTTATACTCTCCCTAGAATCCCTCCACAGCCTGAGTCCTCTCCCTTACACAATAAGCATCTGTTGAAGACCTCTTACTCCTTGTAACTTATCCCTGTTCTAGTTCATCCCTTCTGCTCATCTTTTGCTTTATATCTGCCAGGTGCTCTTTGTCAGGCCCTACAACTTCAGCTGGAAGGCAGCTAACCATTCTCAGGTGGGGCTGGGCCCTTCTCTTAAAAAGCCAGTGACTTTGTGACACTGAGAAGCAAAGAGATTATTAGTGTTTGAATGTTGAGCCTAGCCAGTGTGTTGGCCCTGAACAGAACCTTGCTCCCTCCCCCCTTTCTACCAAGAAGCACCCCAGCCTGATACCCTTTTAAATATTAATTCAAATCTGTCTGTACTTGGTATAATTTTGAGACTGTTTGTAAATGTCTGTACTATATCCACGGGCCAGTTTATCTGTTAATTTTACCTGCTTCTAATACATATATATATATATATATATATATATATATATATATATATATATATTTGTAAAAATCCTATTTAAGTACAAAAAGCCACATTCTGCAATGTAATGTTTGTATCTAATTGTAAAAGACACTGTCAAAATGAATATGTGAATTCTTCAGCTAGGAGTTGGCACTGAGTGACTGAAGTGTGAATGGCTGAGCAATTGAGGTGGGTGCAACAGGGAGAGTGATTGAACAATTGGTCTTAGTAAGGGATGCCAAATAGACAAGAAAACATGAGACTCACCTAAAAACCTTTGAAGGAAAGAAGAAAGGAGTGAAGATGATCAAATGGCTGAAGAGGGACCCACCCTAATGATTTTGGAGCCAGCCCATTTCAAAGGACAAAATCTGATCATGCTTGCAACAATGTGGGTGATTGAGGATCACACCAAAGATGCAGCTGCAGCATGACAGTGCAAAACCCACAGAGTTACATGGGGTCCTCTCCCTATAAAATGGGACAGAAAGATGAAGGCTGGAGGTTTGGGTCTACAACATCACACTAGCTAGGAGTACCCATGTGCATTGGCAGGACCTTGCTCCTCACCTTTGTGCCCTAGTCACCGGGCCAGTGACTACCATGAGCACCTAGAAGCTGGTAACTATAACATCTGTGAGACCCCATTTATGTCTGACAGTCTCCCTGTCTGTGTGTGTCTGGCAGTGCGTATGAGTGTGAATGACAATACCAACTGGAACATGTGTCAACAAAGTATATTTTATTAAGCAAGGATCTCTGTCATTGATATAATGTTAATACTATTTCCATAGTGGTTGCATTATTGAGACTATTTAGTTAAAGCACAGTATTGATATTGTTACAGTGTGGATACTTTTCTTTTCTTTGATACTGTTTACCAAGTTTCCATATTCACAATAAATGCAGCTTGTTGCCTTATCCCCTGAAAGAGATCCTGTGATATTTGTTATTTGGGTACCAAGTGTAGTTGCAAATACTATTTTTTTTATACCAATTACCCTGCTTTGTTTTGCTGCCTACTCAGCTAAACTAAAGAAATCTATAAGCATAGCAACACGTGGCAGATGCATTTCTGGAAGGTAGTCAGTACAAGGATGAGAGCTGTACAATAACCAGAATAGATCAGAGAAATAAGAGAATGCCAAAAATATATAAAGCTCTGAACATTTTTGACATGGTGCAAGTTATATAGCCTAATTACCCCATAACAAAAATGTAATGTTTTAATTTACTAGAGGCTCTTGCTTTCTTTCACTCACTTTTTTTCTCTGTGAGTAAACCTCAGCAAGCATGGTTTTGTGGTTAAAGCACTGCAATGGGAGTCAGGAACGTGAATTCAGGGCCCAGCTCTGCCACAGACTGTCTGTGTGACCTTGGACAAGTTACTTAATCTGTCTGTGCTTCAACTCCCCAGGTTCAAAACTGAGAACACCACAGTGGTGCTGTGACAATATATTCATTAATATTTGTGATATACTCAGTTGTAAGTTTGATGGAGCTATATAATTACCTACATAAATAGAAATTATTTTCCTCTAATTTATGAGGTTGCAGTTTGCTAGCAGGGAAATGCTTCCTATTCTTGTATTTTATAGAAGTCCTACTCACATTCCACTCTTTAAAATTAGAGATGCTTTCCTAACTTTTCTCTTTCCTTCCACAAAAATTTTAACATTATCTTTAATTGTATAGGTACCATGAAAAAACTTTAAAGAAATACTGTTGCAAAATTAGTTATTGAAGGACTTCTAAAGACTTTTTCACTACTATTTTTATACAGTATATTTAGCTCTAGAGACTGAGAGGTGAATGTCTGCAGTTCAGTCACATAGTGTAATAGTGATGTACAAAGCTCTCGAGTACACAGAAATTTCACAATACTTTCACATCTGACATCTTTAATTCTGATTGCTTAATGGCGTGAAACAACAGATTATACAATAGTCTGTAGAGCCAATGCCAATTTAAACAGGGTGTGCAAAGTACAATAACTGCAACCCTTGTTCAAAATATTCTAAAGGATGAAAAAAGAGGGTATTTGCACTTTAATATTGTTCTGGATCAACAATAGGTTGCCCTATTGATGAGGAGAATAAATTTACATTTCATTATTGAGGTCTGAGTGAGCCACTTGAAACTGTCATTGAGAAAAGGTTACTTAGTTATTGATTCCAATATAAGATTTGTTTGTACAGTATACCGTTTTCTTTGTCTTTAGCCACCTTTCTCCACTCTTAACACTTTCAGTTACGCCCTCGTTTCCCCGGGTGCATGCATACAAACACAAATTCACGCACTAGCTGTTGCAACATTCTCTTCAAATGTTTATGGCAACATGTTCCTTTTATGTACAGCCTAGCTAGTCTCTGTATATTACTATGATATTTCAGACTCTCCATCATACACCTCTGAGACACCCAATATGTCTTCCAGTCTTCTATAAAACCACAACATACAGTGAACTCTGACATAACATGGACCCAATCCTGCATTGAGCTTGGGCAGGAGGACCCTTGCCCCCATGTGCAGCTCATTGTAGGATCAGGGCCTATAGCATTCCCAGATACATAATCCCTTTGCTGCTGATGGTGGTAGCAGAGAAAAGAAAAATACCCGATAATGTTTTCCCATATCTTTCACATATCCTGGCTTTCCTAAAAATCAATCAACACTCATGGGAAATCACAATTCACGGTTAAGTCTCCTCTAACATGGCAGTGGCTTCTTTAACTACTTTCTTGATCAGTGACATAGATAGAGGCCTATATAATACTGTCTCACATGGGTCAACACAAACTGCCTCCTGTATTGCATCATTTAATGCAACATCTCCTGTAAACAGGTGAGACTAGGAAGATCTGAGTCAATGCAATGGCAGTCAGACCAAGTGAAGGAACAGCAGCACAGATGAAAGGGACAGGAGGAATTCTTAAACTCAAAACAATATTTAAAAAACAGAGAGAATTCAAAGTTTCAGCAACAAATCAAAAAACAGGAGAAAATGACTCAGGTAGAGAAAATGGTGGAAGTAGGAACAAATACCAAAATGCTATGTCTTTCTCAGTACACCTGCAATTTGGGGAACCCAACCCAGGCCCAAGTGGCAGACCCCAAGACCTAGGCCCAGATTCTCAGAGGTACTGATTGCCTTAAAGGCATTGATTTCAATGGATGTTAGAAGCCTAAATACCTTTGTGGATCTAGGCTCTACTCCTGCAAAATGATCCACCCAGGTAGATCTCTGGGTCGGTATCCATTTCAATGGTACTCTACACAGACATAAGGAATCAAGAGAGCTCCATACATGTGGATCAGAACGTAAGATCAAGCAGTGAAAGGGTATTCATTTGACATATCCTTCCCGACACTCACATACGTGTGTGCAGTGTCCCAACAATTTGTTTATTCTTGTAAAGAAATGATGGGACACACATAAAGCAGACTCCAAGGAAGGGACCCATCCTAGATGCAAGCCATAAAAATGTGTAGTGATATATGCCTGGAGAGTCAAATTATAGGAATATAACCACTTGGAAATGCAACTTAAAGTAGTTTTATTTCCTAATATTCCTCACCTTCAGGATTCACTGAGGCAGGGAGTAGCTAGCAGTTTGAAATATACCCACACCCCAACTGCTCTGTTGTTCTTCATCTACAGTCTTTATCCATAAACTTCCAGGACTGACATGCTGGTTGTCGGGTATTGTAAGGCAATGAGCAAAGAGCTGAGTGTTATCAACTTCCACTGACTTTCCTGGGAGTTGCAGATGTTGAGAATTTCTCGGGACAAGGTCCTATATGATTACCAACCAGTGTAGCCAACTTTTACAATTTTGGGGTTTTTTCCTCAAAGCGCTAGCCCCTGAATTCATGATCGTGTGACTCCGTTTTTGCCTTTAAAAGTAAGCTTCTAGACCTCATGAACGCAGAGGAAAGGTTGAAAATATGATCCAAGTTCACCCGAAAGGCTCAACATTCAGAAAACAGAGTCCAATATTATTCCTCTATTTAAAATCTCATAATTTTTAAGCCAAACTACTTTTTTTTGAGGCCTGACCTGTGATTCTTTTTTAATACTTGGGCTTGGCAATATCGCTAACAGGGTAGATGCACTTATATGCTGCGCTCTTGCAGTGCGTTACAAGGCCTCCTGAGTGCTATCCCCCAGGAAATGCTGCTTTCACGCTGGCCCAGGAGCCCTGTGGGATCAAGTTCCCACAGTGAGAGGGAGAAGACAGTCTACAGGCCATTTTGGAACAGCCCTTCCAGGCCAGTCGGCAGAGCTGGGCCAGCAGGGCAGAGCTCCATGGACAGCGCTGCAGACGGTCTCTGAAGCTGTGGCTGAGGCTGGACCCTGGGCTCTCAAGCGCAGGAAGCCGAGACGCCCAAGGCCACGCTCGCACCCGCCGCCGGTGCGGGCCCTGCGGTGGAGCTGTTCTGCGAGCAGCTCGAGCGCAGCCCCCGGCCGAGGCCGGCTCCTCAGCGCAGACATCCCGCCCAGCAGCGCGGCCGGGCCGATCCCTGCGGCCGCTGCCCGCGGGAGGCTGGCTCCGCCGGGGCACATCCCAGGGCCGGGCGTGGCGGGGACAGGCAACGGGCGGGGCCGGCTCGGCGCGGGCGGGATTCCCGAGCGAGCCCCCGCGGCTCCGGGCAGAGGGGCTGAATCTCCCGCGCCGGCGGCCGAGGGGCTGAGCCCGGGAGGGGAGCGCGGCAGGGCCCGGGCTCGGCTCCAGGGCGCGGAGCGGAGCCGCCGCCGCAGGACACGCCCTGCCCCGCCTCTTCCCTCCGCCCGCTGCACCCCGTGAGCTCCGCCGGCCCGCCCCGCCCCAGAGGCGAGCGCCGCGCCGCGAGCAGCCGGTGCGGGTGTGGCTCCCGCAGCGCTCGGCGCTGGCCACGCACCGCGCAGAGCCGCCAGCATGCGAGTGTCCGCCGGGGCTGGGCGCGCGGCGCCGCCGCCGCTGCTGCTGCTGCTGCTCCTGGCCGCCCGCCTCTCCGCGCTCGGCCCGGGTAAGTCGCCCCGGGGGGACCCGCCGTGCGCGCCCCGCAGGCCGGGGGCCCCGCCGCACGGAGGTCCCAGGGAAGACGCGGCTTTAGTTCCCTTGCTCGGGGCCGCTGGCGGGCTGCAGACCCGCTCTCGCCAGAGCCCCGGAAGCCGCCGGCCTTGCGGGCTTCCCTGCCGCGCAGACACGAGGGGCTGCTCCTGTCTCGGCGGGGCGGTCGGTTCCGCGTGCTTGGCGCTAGGCCTCTTTAAAGCGAGGGGTCGGCTGCGGCTGCGGCGGGCGCGCGTTGTGCCTGTCAGAGGCGCGTGCCGTAGATGCTTTTCACCCGTCTAGGATGATCCGCTCTCATGCGTAGACGATGGCTTTATGCCACAGCCGCACATGGCGAACAGGGTTACACTTTTACAACGTGCAGAAAGGTTTCTGGTCTGCATTTACTGAGCGGTGGTATCGTATGTATTGGGTCATCCGTGCACCTCTTATCCGCACTGTAGGTGATGACATGCCCAGCTATGTCCCAATTTAAGTTTCTCCCTTTTATGGAGGGATCTAGGGAGTGGACCAGGTGTGCTTTTACCTCAGAACAGTGCCCACTTCAGATGGATTATCCAAACTACAAAGTCGGGGAATCTCTGTTGTACGTTTCCAAAATGACCTTCATTTCAAACACACAGTTTCCCTTTGGTTGTATTATGTTTACTGTTTGATTACACTGTAATTTTTTTTCCTAATAAAATCTGAACCATGACACTGAAATCGCAGAAATAATCTCAAAACATAACATGTTTGCTCTGTGTCTTGCAAGATGTCTAGAGTAGGAAACGAAATTATAATAAAATTTCATTAGTCGTTGGGTCAGTAAAGAAGCAAAATCCCAGGAAAACAGACCAGTAATTACCTTATTGGAGAGAGTAGCCATCTATTTGTTTTAAAGGTGTCCTGCAAAGAAAAAGAAAATTGTTTAAGTGTGTTCCTTTTAAAAAAAAAATTGGTTGGCTGCTTTTTTACAATGTAAATTCAGGTCATATCTGTCCAGTTTTTCTTGGAGGATCTATGGATGACTAGTAGCTTTTCACTTCACAGATATCAAGGAAGTGAAACATGACTGAATAAAAATTACTTGCTTTCTTAATTACACTGTTTAAAACTTTCTTTTTGGTTTCTATTAATATGCATTTGACCAAATGTCTAATTAACAACTGGAAGAGAAAGGGTTCTTGTTAAAGAATAAACTTCTAACCTCTTCAATTTATAGCTGAAAGTTCCCAATCCTCAACTCTGATTCATCTAAAGAAGACCTCCAACAAAACAGGGAAGACAAGACTTTACGTTCTTGGTATTTCAAAAGTGAAAAAAACCAAATAGAAACCCTCCTTTCTTTCTTTAAAAAAAAATCCCCTTAAATCTGATACATCACAAGGAAGCAGAAAAGGAAACAACTTCTCTAGTTGTTGGTTTTTTTTTTTCTTGTTCACCTTTGAATTCCACTATCCCCTCTTTTCCTTCAGCAAACAAACATACTAATAAATTGGAACGCAAAATAGGGAGAGGAGATAAATATATATGGGATAAATACATCCAAAGCCATATCTGACAGAGGCAACTGGAACAAGGCATGTATCAATGTCCTTCTAGTGAACTATCCTAGGAACTATACTTGATGTGAGAGGAGGGAGTCCTAATACTCTGGTCAGTTGTGTAGTATAGTTTCATAAATTGCAGGGGGAAATAGTTTTCCTGATCCAAGTTGAAGATCAGCAAATGCCCTAAGACAGTGCTGTATTTATGGCAAGATGGTGGTTATCTGCTGCTCTTTCTGCAGTTGTGTGATAACTGTTCAATGTAAGGAAGGGCCCATTTTTGTCATGCACTTTGTCTGGTGCTTATGATAATGTCCCCTTCTAGTGGCTGATCCCTGCAAGTCTATAGCCTACTGTTTTCTCACATCAGATGAGTGCTTTAACTCAAGTGGTGATGGCCCTAGATTCATTCCACCCTGATACCCTCTGAAAACACTGATAATGCAATAATGGCTGTAAAACCTGAGACAGATAGAATGCCAGAAAAATTACCTTCACAGAGTCCCACTCAAAACACACCACTTTTGTTAGGTTAGGTAATCAAAATAAGCTGCAAAAAGCAACCTGACACCAAAAATTAAAGTGAAATATCACTTGGTCTAGCAATCCTTAGTAGTTTCTCATATTACAGATACACAATTAGTAAAAAATTTTATGCTGAGTTCACTTAGGTGAAACTGCAATAAAAAACAATAAATAAGCAGGTATAGGAATGTGACAGGCTTTAAAATCTACTTTTAAGTAGAAAACAACTCTCCCTTAGATTTAAAAAATGCCCTTCTGAAGAAACATATGCTGTATCCTGTCTATTGTCTTATTTACTGCATTATGACCCTGTCATACAATTAAAAGCTGCAGGAGGTTCTGTTTTACATAATGAACAGCATGATTTGATGACGTTGATGGTGTCCTTTTAATCTGCTACTAATGTCGTGAATATGCATCAAATATTTAAGGGGAAAAAACTACTAGAAAATTATGGTTTAAAGACCCCCCCAAAAAAATCAGTTAATGAATGTGTGAAATCCCAGAGATTCAGAGTTATGGTTAAATTTTAAAAAAAAAGTGGAAATGCAGTTAAGGTATATCAGACAAAACACAGTATGCATATCCCCATCCACTCTACATCCAAAGATAAAAGACAAGTGGACATTGAGGACATAGGCAACACTAACCACATACCCCTACTCTACTTGCTTGACATATGGACACATGCACTTGGTCGAGTTGTTGGCACCAAGCCCTGTGATTGCTCCTATGATCGTGGGTTCTCAGTTTGGCAGCCTTGGCCTCGAGTGGTCACAGACACCTTCCCTTTCTTTATCTTTAAATGGGAGTAAGGAAGAGGTTCCCTCCAATTTTTTTTAACATAACAGCCATACTGAGTCAAACCAATGGTCCATCTAGCCCACTATCTGGTCTTCTGACCAACAGTGGCTTGTGCTAGATGTTTCAGAGGAAATTAACACAACAGGGCCATTATTTAATGATTCATCCAGTCCCAGCTTCTAGCAAACAGGCTAGGGACACTCAGAACATGGAGGTGCATCCCTGAGCATCTTGGCTAATAACCATCAATGGACCTATCCATGAACTTATCTGTTTCTTTTTTGAACCCTGCTATAGTTTTGGCCTTCATAATATCCTCTGGCAATGAGTTCCACAGGTTGATTGTGTGTTTTGTGATGAAATACTTCCTTTTGTTTGTTTTAAACCTGCTGCCTATTAATTTCATTGGGTGACCCCCATGATCTTGTGTTATGTGAAGGGTTAAATAATATTTCCTTATTCACTTTCTCCATGCCATTCAAGATTTTAGAGACCTCTATCGTATCCCTTCTTAGTCACCTCTTTTCTAAGCTGAACAGTCCCAGTCTTTTTAATCTCCCCTCATAGGAAGCTGTTCCATATCCCTAATCATTTTTGTTACCCTCCTCTGTACCTTTTCCAGTTCTAATATATCTTTTCTGTTGTAACGTTGGACTTTGGAGCATCAGGGTTCTTGAATTTTGAGTTATGTTGGTAGAAGTTGAGTGACTCAGGGCTGAATCTAGCTTTCCTTGTCCGTTGTGTCTCCTGCTAATGGCTTTAGTTTTGGTGAAGTTAGCTTTCATCAGAGTCCCAGTCTAACTTCATCCACACTCCCCATAATGTGAGACTATACAGCACCAGCTCTGTGAAACATTTGGATTACTCCTACAAACTCAGGCCCTGATCCTGTAAACACTTCCACACATGCTCAATTTTAAGAGCAGGTCTAGTCCTTCAGTCATCATTACAATCCTAACTTCAATCAAAATTGCTAGCGAATGGTCCTCCATGCCTCATCTGCAGAGAAAAGGAGTCTTTTATACCCTTACCTCCAGAGCTTTAGCTCACACTCAGCTATAGCAGCTCATGCTTTTAACTCTGGAGATCCTAGGTACAGTCCCCAATGTGTCAGACAGGATAGCGGCCATCACAGTTTAGGAACAGGGCCTTCTTTAATATGTAGAATAAAACACATGGTAAATTTGGCTCCTCTTTGTTTTATGCAAGTGACAAAACAGTGAATGTTTCAGACCTTTTTGGCCCAGCAAAGCAAGATCTTACACTCAGTTCTGTCGCATTTCATCTATCTGTCTGTCCACCAGAGCCCCTGGTATAAGGGAGGTGTGTTGGGGTTGCAGGGAGATCCTGAAATAGAGGGTGATGGGAGATTGACACACAGGGAAGTTGTGGCGGGGATGGAGGAATGCAAGGATCCCAGGTGTGTTCAGTGAGCTTAGCCTACAGAAGCAACAATGTTCACAACCCTCTAGTTATGCATTGGTTTTACACACATGAAGATTTCCACTTTCTATATATACACGCTCACACTTATTTTCATCGAGATGCTCATAGAAGTAACCATTGGAAATGACTCCGACCCTTTCCACATAAAACTGGAACAACTAACTGATTCTGTGTGTATGAAAGTTTGTTTCGGGGCTATCAAAGTTAGCTTGTCTCAGGGATTTGACACGGTGTGTGGTATAAGACCACAAGTGTTTTTCAGGAGATAGAATAAATCATTGTGACAGACACCATCTTAGATCTGCACAGGAAACGTTCTCTCGCTCAGACTAGGCGAGCTAGATGCAGCTGATCCACCTCAGCAGAGCAGACCACAAACAGTTGGGTTTCAAGATGCATTTACAGATGACACTAACAAAGGAAAAGAACAGACTGATAAAATACTGGTAGAACAGATAATAGATACACATTTACACAGGTAAAGTAGGTCATTGTGCCTAATGCAAAGAGGACATGATTGAACTTGCACATAAACATCATCATTAGAACTTATAAATTGTGCTTATTGTAGAAGCTGAGATACAAACTATTGCAACAAATTAACTTTTAATACAATTAAAATCCATTCTTTGAACTGCCATGGAAATTGCAGCTTGGTCCTGCAGGCCTCTCTCAGGCAAAACTCCCCCTTATAATCTGAGTAAGTATTGCAGGATTGGATCCTTTGTAGAGAAACCTATTTTAACTCCACTCCCATGCGTTCACATAACCAGTTAGGAAATACCATTATCATTGTCAACAAATATTCTATCCATTACATCAGTCCCATTGTAATATCAAAGTGCCTTGCAGTTCTGCACTCTGCATGGGTACCTTAGATTTAAAATACAAGGAGAACTAGGTCATCTCACTCCTTTACAAGCCTGATTATTTTGAGATCTTCACTGGGAAGTAAGAATGGAGGTTGCCTTATTATTAAGCCTCTTTTGTATTTATGAAGTAAATTACAAGACAGGACAGTGACTTGTATTTTATGGTGTATTGTCAAATATAATCAGAATTAAACAATGCTTGTAAAAATAATAAACAGTGCATTTTGCAGTGCAGGGTCACTGGTCTCTTCTGCTGTGCTTGTGTTCTTGCTAAGTCACAAAAGTTAGTAACCATCACAAGTCTCCCAGTCGCTTGTGCAAATTCAGCGGTTTGTATTGTGTGCACGTGTCTGTTTTCTTTCACCTTTTTTCCCTTAACAATTTTACGTAGACCATGTGCTCACACAGGCTAGACTGGCCCTGCTAGAGAGGAGGCTGAGAAAAGTTAAAACATATCAATTAAAGGTGTCAAGTTAAAATGAATTAAACCTTTGTGTGGGTGCTGTCATTCAGAACTGGCCTTAATTTACTGGAGTTTAATCCTTTTATAATTTAATTTATACTCATTAACTTCACAGTGTTAGTTGATTTGTCTTAACTGTCCTGAGTGCTTATGTGGACAAGGCCTTGGAAGAAAGATTTGGAAGCTTTATGTGAGAGCTGGGGACGTCTCTTCCTACCATCCTGCTTCTCCCTCCCAGCACGATGTAGTTGGCATGGATGTTACACTGATGTTACCTAGGGAGGATACATGCCTTTGTGCCTTGCTGTCATTTGTACATTAGATACTAGAATCATGCAATTTAAGAAAGAATGGCAACTTTTTTCTTGGGCATTTGGGGAGGTGACGGCTCGAATGTTAACATCAGGGATTGGAGGGGTTTTCTGTTGACTGATGTTTTTATATTAGGCCTTCTGAGAAGTGGAGTAATCACTCTTTTATTAGTATGTCTGCAGATGGGTATGTTATTTTTAGCATGCAACCAGTAGACTTCTATTCTGGGGAGGCTGTTATTATGCACTCTTTACTGTAGCAGTTTAACTTAATTTTCATAAAGATGCCCTTTACCAATGTTACCTAGGTTGAAAATCATAATAAAACAGCTAAAACAAAACTTTTACTTCTTTTTTTTCCCCAAAGCAAACACCACCACAAACATGACCAGTACAAAACTTTCCACACCAGGTAAGCCTATGTTAACACTTTAGTTCCTGTCTCTAATATGCAGAGATCTTATATATATATTTTTATACATCCTCAAACTGTCCTCAAATTATTCTGCCTTTTCTCTCAGAGATTTCTGGTTGTGGGGAACAATAGATTCTGTGAATTCTACAAGTATTTCACAAGACAAACAAAGAAAAGTAGTGGTATTCCAAAATGTACTGGTTTAAACAGCATAATGCAGCCAACGCCCCTGCTTGTTTCACAGACTGGAGCAGCAGAATGCTGAGAAAATACAGTGGGGGAAAAAGTGGAAGGAGGAATAAAATATGAAAACAAATGATCATTTAAAGAAAGGTGACTGTATTTACATACTTCCCTCAATGCACAATTAAAAGGAAAAAGCAAACATACAATAAGCAGGGCCATTCACATTGACTAAGCAGGGAAGGCTGCCCCTCTCAATGAAAGTCTGACTGAAAAGAACTAGTTCCCGTTTCAATTTGATTTTTAAACTGAAAATAAAATGTAATAGTAGCTCTGTTCCAGGTATTGTACAGCCATGGCCAGCAGATTCCTAAGAGAACATTAAAGGTTAGATTTTGATGGTAAGCGCAGCCCTGAACAATGGGTGGCAGGGTGGATTGGTTTAAATCAAAGTAATTTCATTACCAATTTTAATCATGATTTAAATCAGCAAGCAAGAAACTTTGATTTCAATAACTAATTGTAGTAGGGATTTGCATTTGCACTTCTTAGTTATTTTGTAAACAAGATTGATTCTCGTTAGTTGGTGACCATGAAAACATACTGATTTGCAATTAAATATAACTTATTAAATTTGATGCTTCTTTTTGCTATCCAGGCGGATACGTTATATCTGTACACATTTATTTAAGCAATTATCAAGCTTAATTTACATTTATTCAGATTGTTAATTTTTACATTTTTTAATATATAAGAAAATGGGGAATGATGCATTTTTTTATTTTACTAGATGATTAATTTTTTTTAGTTGCGACTTGTGTCAGGCTATTTGGATGGAAATTCAAATTCAGTTAAAAATACATACAAACAGCGTTTTAATTTTTTTAATTATTTAATAAAATTATCTTAAGTGCCAGCAATATAAGAACAAAAGTTTTTCAAAACATGTTTTGCATTTAATACCTACTATTTATTGCTCTGTATGTGCCAGACAGAAGTCATTCTTATGAAAATTACACAGCAAACTGTATGTGTGTGTGCAATTTACTTAATCTGGTTTTAAACCTTTACACGCTAATTGCTTGTGTGCAGCTGTGACAGAATCGCTTGGAAGGGAGAGGTTCCATTTCATTATGGAAAGAGGTGGAGGGCAACATGGGAGGAGAAAGAAAGAAAAAAAGCATGGCAGCCCCAACTTCAGAGATCCCTAAATAAGGAGAGGAACACTGTCCAGAACTGAAGGGGAGAAAGGAGGGAGGAACAGCCTCAAACATGGGTTGAGAGGAACAGTTCCACTAAGATATAAGGATTGTAGCGTGGACTCATCACAATGGGAGCTGGAAGAACAGTGGGAAACAGCATGTGGAGAGCAGGAGAACCGAAAAGAGCGAGAGAAGGGAGAAGAAAAAGGAGCTGTGAGAAAGGAAGAGAAAAACCAAAAGACTAGGATGGCCTTTTTGTTCTGTTTGTACAGTGCCTAGCACTTTGAGGTCCTACTCCATAACTAGGGCTCCTAGGTGTTACAGTAATACAAACAATAAACACATTTTTAAAATGAGACAAGGAAGGTAAGAAAATGAGACGTAAGGCCTAGTCTCCCCCCAAAAAGTTTGCACTGCTATACCAGCAAACCTTCCCAATGTAGACACAGCTTATGCTAGCCAAAAAGTGATTTTTCCCAGTGTATACTATACCAGTTCTCTGAGCAAAGTAAGCTCTACTTGAAAAACACTTTTATGCCAGTATAACTATTTACTCTAGGGCTTTTGCCAATACAGAAATATAAAAATCACACCCCTAACTGACATTTACTGTAGACTTGGCCCAAAACACGTGCAGGAGAGGAAAGAATGGTGTGGGAGGCAGTGAGAGCAGAAAAAACCAAAATACTCAAAGCAAAACCAGAAAAAAAAAAACCCAGGGAAAAATCTAAAATGCAAAAATCCAGACGAGGGCAGTCAGAGCATGTCCAAATGCAGCAGCTTTGACAGAGCATGGAGGCAAGGGAAAAGGGAACAAGGGGAGGCAATTAGTAAAAAGGCAGGTGAGCAGGTAAAGTAGGTATCACTGGACTTAAGGAATATAGTCCTGATCCTGCTGAAAAGGAAATCAATGGCAAAACTGTCATTGCCTTAAGTGGGAGAAGATCCATTCTTCGTGTGACTATGCTGTCTGTCCTGACCCCAGTCATGGCCTCCTGTTGGATGCTATGAGGAAAAGCTATGTGTGCCCTTGAGACTTGCTCCTTCAATTGCAGTACATTATTGTTGAGGAAAAAGTGACTGGTTTTAAAAGCTAAAAGAGTTAATTCTTTCACTATTTTCTTTTTTTCTTGAAGGGCCCAGGATTCTATCCAATATAACCACACAATCCAATTCCACTAATTCAGCACATGGTAAGTGTCTGATAACCCTTTTCCTACTGGGATGATGTAGGCAAGCACCAGAAATACCCAAACTGAAAAATCAAACAACGCTCCACAGATAAAAATGGAAACAGTGCATTTTGTGGGGGCCATTAACAATTTCTGCAACGGGATGGCCAACACTAAGAGACCTCACAAGTTAGATTTTTATTTTATTGGTAAAATTGAAGGTGACACTATTCCAGATAACTTGTTGGCCACAAGCCATGAGCTCCCCAATGCCATAGGAAGAGAAGAGTCAGGAGAGCAAAATTTAAAGTATTTTGAATTAATTTTCTTCTGGGTCTTAGCAAACATGCTCCATTTCAGTGGAGTAGGACAATAGGCTGCTGTGCAAGCAGTGGATGTTTGAATTTGCATTCTCTGCAGTAGCCTGGAAATGTAACCAACAGGTGGGAATCCACATTTCCTGGGGGAGGGAAAGCAAGATACATTTCTGTTTGGATGAGGCTCCAGGGTAGGTGTACCATGGAAATGTGCTCAGTCTCCATGGAGCCTATATCACAAAATACTGCAGTTCAAGCAAGATATTGACAGTAAGAGAGAATCACTCTTTCAAAGGTATGCCACCAACTTTTATCCCCTATTCTTTGGGGAAAAGCCTCAACACTTGGAGACCTCCACATCTTTATAATGCAAGTTATTCAGACTTTTAATGCTGTACCATTAGAGGGAGCAAGAGGTTTGTATTGCCAGATATACTATGGTAAGCTACATCAGTATGTATAATTAATGGGTGGTAGCTGTAGACATAGAGCCCTGTAAAATTATGTTTCCCTTACCCCAGACCTCTGTCCCGTCTTTAGCAGGGCTGAAGGTATGAATTTTCTATGCATTTTTTTAATCTGCTATTAAAACAATTACCCATATCATTTGATTTGCAACATTCCAGTCTTGGGTTGTTGCAACATGACATTATTAAAAGAGAATACATCACAGCAGGAGAACTGAGAAACCTGAAAGTGGTTTTCTGTGGGAACGTCACAAAGGCATGTTTCACCATGTCAGTAAAGAGTTGGATGAGAGCTAGCACATCATACCACTTTCCAGCATGTGAACAAGCAGCAGAACAGATAAATTGTTGTCGTGGCCCTCTGAAGTTTTACGCTTGAAAGAGAGAAGAGACGGAAGTCTAGTTTTTTCCCCCTCATCTATTTTTGTCTCTTATTATTTGCTGTAATATCGTAAGACAAATACTACTTATTTATTATTTGTATTGCAGTGGCATGTAGGGGCCCTAGTAGTGGACCAGGACCCCTTTGTGTGCTGGATGCTGTACAAACATGAAATAAGACAGTCGCTGCCCCAAAGAGGTCTCCATAACATAAGTGGGGTGTTATGTCTTTGATAACAGCTACTTCTACATCAGTTAACAAGTTCCCAGTACTCCTATTTCTGTGGGTCTTGGTGAACACCACGTAGCCCTGTCACCTGCAACAATCAGGAAGGTGAGCAAAGGGCTGTGAACATTATCACTTGGCTGATTCCTAGAAATTCCTCCTGGGTCTTGAATATTGTGCTGAAGAATGTGATGATTTTATATAGATGAAACTCCATACGCACTTTCCACGGCCGTTAGCATTTTGATTTAAGGATTCAGTGGTGGGTACAAAAGAAAGGAGAACAGAAAGTGATCTTACCAACGACTGGTAGCCTTGGGTAGCGGTGGAAATGCTGCACGTTTTAATTTCATTGTTTGCAGAATACCTGTTCAGGCATGCAAGCGTAGGCATGAATGAAAGAGAGAACAGAAAGATTAGTATTTTACAGTTACCCTGTCCACAATAGGGCTGGACACCACATTTGAAACCATTGTCAAACACAGTTGTAGTTTGGATTGTGTCCACACTCAAGATGGTTCTTAAATCCAGGTTTCTTCTAGAGGTACTAACTTTAGATATGTTAGAAAGTAGAGGCTGAAGTCCCATTGTGCTAGGCAGTGTGCAAACCGAACAAAATGAGTTTCCGCCCAAACATCTTACAATCTAAGTAAATTTTAGTACCCCTTCACCCCTTATTTAAAATGTGTAGATGTTAAGACCAGAAAGGTCCACTGTAATTCTCTAGTTTGACCTCCTGCATAACAGAACATAAGAACAGCCATGCTGGGTCAGATCAACATTTCATCTAACCCAGTATCCTGTCTTCTGATAGTGATCAATCTCAGGTTCTTCAGAGGGACTGAACAGAACAACTAATCATAAAGTGATTGATCTCGTCTCTCATTCCCAGCTTCTGGCATACAGAGGCTAGGGACACTCAGAGCATCATTTTCCATCCCGGTCTGCTGTGGCTAATGGCCACAGATGGACCTATCCACCATGAACTTATCTAGTTCTTTTTTGAATCCTGTTATAGTCTTGGCCTTTACAAGATCCTCTGGCAAGGAGTTCCACTTCCTTTTTGTTTGTTTTAAACCTGGTGCCTATTAATTTCATTTAGTGACCCCTAGTTCTTGTGTTATGAGGAGTAAACACTTTCTTATTTACTTTCTCCACCCCAGTCATGATTTTATAGATCTCTGTCATATCCCCCCTAAGTCGTCTCTTTTCCAAGCTGAAAAGCTCCAGTCTTATTAATCTTTCCTCATATGGAAGCTTTTCCATAACCCTGATCATTTTTGTTGCCCTTTTCTGTATCTTTTCCAATTCCAATGTATCATTTTTAGATGGGGCAACAAGATCTGCATGCAGTATTCAACATATGGGGGTACCATGGATTTATAAAGAGGCAATATGATGTTTTCTGTCTTACTATCTATCCCTTTCCAAATGATTCCCAACATAGTTAGCTTTTTTGACTGCTGCTGCACATTGAGTGGATGTTTTCAGAGAACTATCCACAATGACTGCAATATCTCTTTCTTGAGCAGTAACAGCTAATTTGGACCCCATCATTTTATATGTAGAGTTGGGATTATGTTTTCCAATGTGTATTACTTTGCATTTATCAAAATTGAATTTCATGTGCCATTTTGTTACCCAGTCACCAGTTTTGTGAGATCCCAAATCTTCGCAGTCTGCTTTGGATTAAACTATCTTGAGTAGTTTTGTATCATCTGCAAATTTCGCCACCTCACTGTTTACCCCTTTTTCCAGATCATTTATGAATATGTTGAACAGTACTGATCCCAGTATAGACCCTTTGTGGACACCACTCTTTACCTCTCTACATTCTGAAAACTGGCCCTTTATTCCTATCCTTTGTTTCCTATCTTTTAACCAGATACAGATCCAGGAAAGGACCTTCTCTCTCACAGACCATAAAACTTTCCAGAATTAATTAGTGCTTCAAGTCCAAATCTTGTAATTTGGTTTTTCATTTGAATAATTTTTTACAGTGTTTGTGAAAATTTTCTCTATTTACTAGCAGTAAGTAGAAGAAAATTGTTTCCTTGAGAGAAAATAGGATTTATATTATTTTAAGAGCCAATCACAGTGAAAATTATTAAACTTGTCATACTATGGTACTTAAAATATGGATGCATTTGGATGTGTCCGTAGGGCTTTTTACACTTGTGGTGAGTCAGAGTTAGGGATGTAAAATATGTAACGGTTAACCATTAAGTATTAGTCTTACTGTTAAGACTAATACTTATCGGTTAGCCAGTGGTGCGGGGTTAACTGGCGGCACGGGCTGTCTGTTTCCCTCGGGCCAGGGCAGAGGTAACCACGCTGCTGCTGCTGTCTGGGGAGGCTGAGGTCCTAGTATAGGTGCTGCAAAGCGCCCCGCTACAGAACACTGGGGACCACAGGCCCGAGATGCGGGTCCTCTGTGGAGCCGGGCTGGGAGTGCTACCGGGGGGACGGGACATGAAATTATATCGGCTAACCATTTAACCGATTATAATTTTAATAGTTTAAACTATTACCTTTTGTAACGGATATTTACATCTCTAGTTGGAATATAACCTACAGACTGATATTCAGAATTGATGTCATCTTTACGCACTCTCAGTATTTGATTGAAAGTGTCCAGTATATCTTTAAACACAGGTAACCTGTCATGCTCATACCAACATAAGAATTATGGTTCATTTTTAAAAAACAAAACAGAAACAGATTATATTTAATTGCATTATTAACTGTTTTCCCTTTTTAAGTAATAAATATGAAATAATGCAATCTAGGTATGTTTAGCATTATGCATATCTGAGTACAGCTGGTTTTTTAGGGGCGAATTAATAGGCGAAGTAGAAAGATAAAAGGACAGATGTTTTTCTTCTGTTGCTATCTGATGTTCTTTCATCTTGGATTGGCTGCTAAAATATTACAGGTAAGATTATTTTCAAAGGCACAAAAGAGGAGTTGGGTGCCCAGCTCACACTGACTTTCACTAACTCCCCTTTGTGCCTTTGAAAAGCTCACCCTTCGTGTTTGGAAATTATTGAAACTAAATAAACTGCAAGAGACCAGCAAAAAAAACACTGTGTCACTGAGCACTGTAGTCTTGGTTCAGTAAGAAAAAAATTAGTTCAGTAATGGGACTGAGAATGCAAACATGCTGGGAAGCTTTACCAAAATCCTTGGAAAAGAGCACGTGTTTTTTGTGCTGACTCAAGGTTTGTGTATTGTGGTGTTCGGTATGTCTGCTCATGGTCCAGGAACCACATTTGTGTAATCCCATATGTGTATATATTCTACTACACATTAGTCAGTTTGGCAAGTTTGGAAGTTATGGACTTTTTAAAAATAAAAACCTATGACTTGAACCACTTTTACTTGGATTTTCCTTGTTTTTTATTAGATTTCTTTTGTTCTGGTTTTTATCTTTTGAAGTAGAAGGGCAGTTAGTATTGATATATGATACAGCTCTATATGTCTGAAGGCCTTTCCAGGAGCATGTCTGAAACCTTCATCAAACAAGGAGCCAGTTAAGAGACACTGCTCCAGTTCGATCCCAGAATTCAGTATCATCTGTGTCATACATTTTAAAAGGGGCTACATAGCTCCTTCAAAGGAAGACAGTCTGCAGTGCCAACCAGCATCTTCTTTGCTCTCCCAAGGATTGGGGATTCTAGAGTGCAGTCTGCAGATCATGTAGGAGACATAGCCAGAGCTGAGTTATTGGAGTGGCACATGTTGGGGGAAGGTTTATTTGTGGGTATTGAAGAAAAATCAGCATCCCTGAGGTATTTTCTTTCTTTAGCACCTGATCCAAAGTCCATTGACATCCACGGTAGTCCTTCCATTGACTTCACTGAGCTTTGGATTGGGACGTTAGGACACACCAACAGTTCCAATTTCTGTTACTGGGACTTGCACAAAGATATCAAGTGTAGATTATGAGCCACTGTGGCAGAAGGAGCAGCGGTCAGGCGCTCTGTCATCTGCAAGTCAAAATAAGATGCAAGCAATAGGTAGCTGAGGTTTTGTAATGCATTTAATGCCCCCTGCCCCCCCACCAAAAAAAAGTTGATTCTTATGTTTAAGCATTGATACTGGGATTTATTGATTTTTCCCTCTCTCCCTCCTCCTTCCTTTTAGGTACAAATGTCACTGTCGCAACTACACTGGGTGAGTTTAGCCTTTTAAATTGTGTGATAACCCTTTTTAATTACTCTAAGTTTTTTAACGGTGCAGTCAAGTAGTTACTCATTACTAATTTTGCTGTTATTAAAAATATGAGTTAATCTGGTCGGCATTTATATATTGTGCCTTTTAATTTACGTAAAAATAGTGTTGTGATTTTTCTATTTTTGTTTATATAATATTTGATTGATTTTAACCACTTATTGGTTTGGTTTAGTTTGTGAAATACAGTTTATTGCATATGACCCTGGTACTGTGGCTGTATTCATTATCGTAGAGATGAAAGAGCATATGGCAGGGGTAGTCAACGGGCAGACCGTAGGCCAAATTTTGACTGCCAGATACTTTTGAATGGACCATGAAATCTTTTTTTTTACTTATCATTAATGTTAATTTTTATTACTTTCTCTGGAGTCTGTATCTTGACTATACCTTGAGCAAGAAATTTGGACCTTGACAAAATAATTGACTTCCCCTGGTGTACAGTATTGCTAGAATGGCTGCGAGTGGAGCACACTGTAATCTAGATTGGTCTCTAGCTTCTATACATGCCTCCTGCAGTTGTTCATGATTTTCTGAAACAAATTTCTTGAGTCAATCTGTGGGTGGGTGGGGGAACTGAATAGAAACAGCTAAGGTTTTTTTTAATTTTTACTGGGGAAAATGTTCATATTTGCTTTGTGTTAATCTGCATATGAAATTCTATTTTCTATATATAGAATTTTATTCAACACATATATATAATAATGTAAAGAGAGACCGTATTTTAAGGACTATTGGCATATGCATAAGTGAACAGTTAAATTCAGGTTTCAATTTTACCATTGCATTTTCTGACATTTGAGTGTTTGATTTATCAACCTCAGTGTTGTAACAATAACAGAAGATGGTTGCATTGAATATATGTTAATTTTGTCTTTTTCATGAGTGAAGAACTGCCATCAGTAATATGTCTCATTTCTGTTTCCTCTCCGGTGAAAAATAAAGTGAACATCATTAAATGAAATGCGTTAGAATAAGAAATCCATCCTTTATATTATTGAACTTTTTATTCCAAATGACTTTAAAACACTTTTCAAACACAAGAATCACTTCACCCACCACTGAAATTCAGACACCTCTGAGGTGAGGCTTGATCATTATTTATGACTGCATAGGAACTCTAGGTCACGTGCTGAAGAATATTATAGCCAGTAATACCTTTGGGGGGGGAGGAATTTAGGCTAAATTTCTGTGGCCACATTGAAAATTTTTGGGAACTATTGCCCCTAATCATTCTTCAGTGACGATAGATGGACCGGACCTCCATTTCACGTCCCTTTTACAAAGCAGCACCTTGGGCAGCCCAGTGGCCCCCATCACTGGGTTAGGGCATTGGGTCAGTACTGCTTCGGAGGAAAGAGTTAGCTTGCGATAGCCAAACTGAATTTACTGCAGGCTATTGTGTGTAAGTACTATAGGCTCAAGCCTAGGGCCCCCCACGCTCAGTGGCATCTGTGCACTTTTTAGACGGATGATGTGAAGGCAGGTGTTATCAAGGGACCGTTTGCTCTGCAGACCATTTATTACAGATACTGATGTTTGGGAGTTTTTTTACACTGGATTTTAACTCAAGAGATCTATATTAAATCTCAGACTTTGACACAGATGGCCTGTGAGCCATGGGCAAGTCAGTTTCTCTGTGCCTTGGTTTTGCATCTGTAAAATGGAGACAGGTGTGTTATGAGGATAAATTCACGATACTCTGGCGATGGAGGCCATGTAAGCACCTGGAGGCAATGTTATGTAGTGGAGAGAGCACTGGATTAGAATTCTGGAAACCTGGGAGCTATTCCTGGCTTTGCCACTGGCCTGCTGGGTGACCTTGAGCAAAGTCACTTCCCCTCCCCATGCCTCAGTTTCCCCATGAAATGGAATAATGGCGATAATGATACTGCCCTCATTTGTAAAGTGCTTTGAGATCTGATGATGAAAAGAACTATATAAGAGCTGAGTATTAAACTGGTGACAACACACATTGGTATTCACTAGATGGTACTGTTACCCATGCCCTGGACACGCCCTTTCCCCTTGCCATACTACATCCTGGGCTCTGACATTTGAGCTTAGATTCACCAAATAGAAAGAGCCATCCATGTTACCACAAGAGTCATTGTGACTCTGTTGTGGTGTTTAAGCCCTTTTCCTTGAAGATAATGGCAGCAGAGCCAGCTGGTGACCAAAAAGTCTCAGGGTCCCAAAGGTGTCTGTCTCATAGTGTACGCTGGCAACAGTGATTTTGCTATCTACCTGCAGTATGAGCTCATCTCGGTTTACTCCACTCTGTTGGATTATAAGGAACAAACCAGTGTGCCCAGCAGCCGTTCTGGTAGCTCAGCACTACTTTTGGTCAACCCTCACCCCCTTCCCTGCGGGTTCAAGCCCTATGTGAAATCTTAAATGCTACCTATGGTAAGGGCTGCTTAGATATTGACAGATGATTGTGCCATTTGGAGGGTTTGCATATCACTTTTAAAATGTGTTCTGTATTTTACTTAATGTGTTTTACACATGCTTCAGAGAGGAGCTGAATTTCCTAATTGCTACAAGGTAAGCGCATGAATGGAACAGCGCCAGATACTTTAATCAGAATGAATGTTGCCTTTGAACTGGACATGAGGCATATTATGTGCCATCTCACAGGATCAAAAGAAAGTGATAAATAAGACATTATGGGGATGGTATAGTGTTCTCTACAGGACATTTTCTAATATTTTGACCACTTCAGTTTTAAACGTTTTAAGGAATGAAGTGTCTATCACTTCCCTTTTAAAGATTGTTTCACAGCCTGGTAGAGCTATACTGCAGCCTCTCAATTCTTTTCCCTGTTCTCAACTGTACTTGAAGCAATGCTATCAGTCTTTCAGAGAACCTGAGATGAAAATATGGCTTCTAAAGTTTTATTTAAAACTTCTCTATGAGAATGACGTGCCGTGGAAGGTTATATGGCACTGAACAAGAAAGAGTAGAATTTAGAGTTAATGATTATAGTGGAATTATAGATTTAAGGGTTATGTGTAACTAAAGTGAAGCCGATTTATTTTTCTTCATTAGCTTTATTTTTAGTCCATTTCAAGAAAGCATTAGTATTCCTGTAAATTTGAATAATCTAAAATACGAATCCAGATAAGTACAAATATTTCCTTGTATCTGGATGAACCTTAGACGCTACATGGTTATATAAATAACGCAAAGGTAACCCAGCTATGAAAAGCGCTTTACTTCCAAATTCCTACAACCAAAGTAGAAAACTCTTTTGACCAATATTGTCTGTTTTGGGAAATTTTAGTTATATAATGTTTCAGTATTTTACGTTAGTTATTTTTCCTAAGAATTACCTTTTCTCAAGATTTTTCTGCTCTTCTACTTCAGTATTCAGGATTTCATTATAACAGATACATAGCATATTAATGTCTATTTTAATTTTTGTGTTGTTCCCCTATGGTATAATTATTCCAAACAGTGCATTGTCACTTTCTTAGGAGTGAGAGTGTTTTGGTTAAAAGTTGAAGTTAGAGAGAGATCACATGTCAACGAGAACTTGTAAAACAACATTCCATTCTTTCTTTGAAGTTTAGCAAGATCATCCCTTAGAAGGAGGAGGAGACTATAAATAACTGTTACTTACACAGTATTACTTTAGTTTAATTTTCATCATAATAGGGAAGGCCTTATGGAAGCATGGATCTAATATGTATTGGTTAGGAATTTGGGGGGGCTGTGGTTTCAGAAGTGGTACAAAAGGAGGTATGATGGATTAAAATTTGTCCTTTTGAAAGCTATAAAAGATCTCAGATCTGTAGTGTCTCACGCAAAGTCCTGATTCAGGAAAGCTTGTTTAGCTTCCGCAGTAAAGCATGTCCTTGAGCGCTTTCCTGAATAGGGTTGCTTTCCTAAATTGAGGTCATAATAAGGAGTGAGATTGGGCACAGAAATCTCTTTATCTAAACAGGTTTGACACACCGGCAATGTAAGTAGAGTCATTATCACTTTCAAGAACAACTTATGAATTGAGGAATAATCACTGACTCCTGTTGGAGCTTTGCCATAGACTTTAGTGGAACAATGTAAAAATTTTGGTATTTTATGGTAAAATTGTTCTTCAGGGCCAGATTCTCATCACATTTAGATCAGTGTAAATCCAGATTAATTCTGTTGAATTCAGTGGAGTCACTGAAGATTTTAACACTTGTGAAATTAATCAGAATTTTCCTCATGTGCTTTTTTTTTTTACTTACAACTATAGTATTTGTATTTACAATATTCCCACCCAATGGGCATGAGCAGAATTCAATTTGCAAGCACTTTGCAATGCAGATATTAAAGTGACACAGATGAAAGTGAACAATTGTTGCCAACAATCGGTGGAAGTCAAACCTACCTCTCTTTCTACCACCCCCAAACCACTGTTAGGATAAATACCTTATGGCTCTCAGCTTAAGTTACCAAAAAAGAAAAACCAGGATGAACAAATGCATCGTGCATAATAAACTCCCAAATGTGGGATCTAGCTAGGCACAAGACAAAGCAGATTACATGGCAGAGGGCCTTGTCACCCCCTCCTGGAGTTCAGCACTGGGGACTAGCAGTTAGAAATGCAGGTGAGGAGGTGGTCTCTGAGACCCAATAACAATGTGCTGGTAGCATATGCCTGCGAGAGCAGAACACCCAAAGTGATTAACTTGACCCCTTTTTCTGGAGAAAGAGTTTTCCTTTTTAAAAGGAGCAAGGGAGCTTTTTTTGACATAGGGAATCTTTCAAAACTGTGTTAATCAAAAGCTGCAATTTTATTCCTAATTAGCATCTTTTTAAATATAATTTTTATGCGGTATAATTATTGTATACATTTGCAGCTTCTACCAAAGCAGTCAATACCACCAAGACTCCCATCACCAACATCACCACTCGGACAACTATATCATCCACTACCGCAAAGCCCTTGACGACCATACAGTCAACAGCCAATGTCACAATGACCACTTCCAAGACTATGTCTCCTTCCACCTCTATAACAGGTATGTACTGTAGACTGCTACCTCGTTCCCACAATGTGCTAACTTATATGCTTCTATTATCTCCATTGCTCTGCATTAGAATTAGGAAAAGGCCAGTTGGCCAAATGTGCTTTTGGGGTTTCTAAATGGCACAACATGTTGGTGAATGCATATTCAGGAAATAGACATGCCAGACTTACATTACATGATTGTTTTATCTCACTGGGCATTTTAGACATGTTTTTCCATTATTTATTAACTGTAACAGTCAAAATTTTCTTAAAAGAAAGACGAATCTATTGAGTTACTGGTGTAAATCTTGAATAACTTCACAGAAAGATTTACACAGATATCATTAAGATCAAATTCTGACCTGTCAACACTTAATTAAGAAGGAAATTTGTTAAGATGACTTAAGAACTCATGACTCTAAGTCAGTTTTGAAAATGTTAGCTGGGATTTTGAAATGAGCACCCCATTCCCATAAGGCCTTTGAAAATCCCATCCTCAAGCTAATGTGAGGACACTGCACTTAAAGGTTAATGTAAGATTTGACTGCTTTTTTTTTGGTGAGGGATATGGTGATAGAATTCTGTCTCATATACTGCATCAGTGGTGAATCAGTTGAGCTGAGAGACACTTGTGTTTTACAAGAACAGTTAACTGATATGACAGCTTGATTGTAAATCATGGACTAGATTGTTTATACTGACCTACCAGCAAGGAATTTTTAGCAGCTGTTCAGCAGACCTTCATAACTAAAGTTAAAACTCTGTCATGGGTGTCTTTAGTAAAAGTCAGGGATGGATGGCAGGCAATAAACAAAAATTAATGGAATCCATGACCAGTGCTTGACTTTTACTAAAACACCCTAGAGGAGGGTGGAAAACAGAGGAGCCACGGCTTGCAGCTGCTCCAACCCACTGCTCCAGTGCACTGCCCACCGATGTACTGTTGAGTACCTGGAGCTGACTGCCAGTCAGCTGTTCGGCATCAGCCATCCGCGATCTGGGGGCTGGCCAGCCAATCAGCTGCTCAGCGGTGGCCCGAGAGGGGGCAACTGCGCCAGCCCTGCCCAGAAGTCGCAGAGGTCCTGGGAAGTCCTGGAATCCATGACTTTCATGACCAAATCGTATCCTTATTCACAGCAGACGTTCATATGGCCAGTGTATGTCGTCTCTCTGTTCCTATGAAAATGGAAACTGAAATCAACAAGAACATCAGCATAATATATAATACCTATAAGCATAATAGGTAACAGCTGTGCATTGGTAAGGCGACAGACACTAGACAACCTGATGATAATTCTCTCTCATCTCCAGCGTCTAGGATTCTTTGTTGATACCAGCTAAGCCAGTCACACCAGTTGAGTTCAGTTAATTGATGACTTATGACCTCCAGATGCTGGAGAAGAATTTCCAAGAGTTATCTCTGTGCCAATAACAGAGGAAAAAATTGTAGCAAAAACACCATCTTCCCATTTGGCAACAGTCATACAGTTAATATTCTGGTAGTTTGCTGACAGTAAAGCCAAGAAGGGCCCTATTTCTTTGCTAAAAAGATGAGGCATTCCCTCTCCTCAGTGAGAACTGGGTTGGGTGAAAACCTGTTATAGAAGATAGCAGGAGCTCTGCAGGAGACTAAAGAACTAAGCTGCTGTATTTCTGTCATTCCTTCAGTTCTGTTTTATCTGAAGGCAATACTTCGGTTTGGGAGAGGATTTCACCACAAGCACCAAATCTATTCCCGTTGAACTCAACTAATATTCTAAATTACCTGGTTTCACCTAATACAGCTAGCTCCTATGCATAACAACTCCATATAGGTAATATAGGCCCTAATGAGCTTATTTAATACCATGTCCCTGGATGGGACATTTGTCAGCAGGTATTGAATTTGGGACTGCTACACCTAAACGCATGAGCCTCTACTGCCTGAGCTGAAAGACCTACATCTGTTAGCCAAGACTGTAGCGGACTCATGAACCTCTATCCCAGGCACCAGCAGAGGCGGACAGTGTGAACATAAAGCTGAAGTGTCCATGTTTCCTAGGAAGCAGCTGCTGATCCAAACCACTTTCATCATTGTCACATTGACACTTACTTATAAACAGATCATGTGCCTCAAGTTAGGTGAAGTCTTAAAGTGGGAAGTGCCTGTTAACCTCAGCAGGTGCCATGGAACATTTCTTTGGCCACATCAACTTAAATTTCATCTCCTGATTCGGATCCTCAACTGGTTAAACCAGGCAGGTGTTGGAATGTGGCTGGGTTGAAGGTGTGGGATGGGATACCCAAGCTTATGATCTGTGGGATAGGAATCTGTCATAGGTGAAGAGCAATGGTGCAGGTTTCTCTTGGGCTGAATAAATGTATCTAAAGGTGGGAAACCGCATTTTCCTAACCCACTGAGTTACGAGTCAGGGCTCTGCGTCTTGATTCCGGTAGACTAAAGGAATAGCTGTCTAGTTGTTCCTAGGGGAAAGTGTGTGGTAAGAATATCTCATAGCACAGGAGTCTAGGCATGGAAATGAGTGTTCAGTTATGAGTGATCGGTTTGTTTACTGCTCCAAAATTCCCACTACTCTGTCGAGATCTGGAAAGCACCAACCTCGAAGAGAGTTCATTACACTCTCCATTTCAGGCCCAGCCAGTTCAACGGACTGGTGCAGAGAGAGGCGTTGGAGTAGAGAGAGGGAGTTCCCTCCCAATGGGACTCTTGCCAGCCCCTGGGCAAGCATATAAGGGAAGAGAGTAGCACCTAGTGCCATCCTCCTCGTTCATCATGTGTGCTGGAGCTGGTCAGAATCTGGCACTTAGGAATGTGACTGGGTTCCAGTGCAGTTGGTTGATATTTTACCAGCAGCATGGTATAAAGGTGTCCCCTTAAGTCCTCAGCTGATACGATGATTGGGCAGAGAATATATAAGAACCAAAATAGATACAACTATAGTCACAGTGCATTACAGCAAAAGTTACGAGCGTCATAAAAACTGTCTTGTTTTGTTTTCTCCCTAGCCACACCAAAATCTGCAGCTGCACTGGCCAAAACCTCCAGCTTTGATGTGGGCAGCTTTGTCGGTGGCATTGTGCTGACTCTCGGAATGCTAGCCCTTCTCTACATTGGATGTAAAACATATCACTCCAGAAGAGGTGTTCAGTACAGAACCATGTGAGTTTTGGAGGAGTGTGTTCCCCTGTTCATTTGTTGCTTTCTTGCTGGAAATGAAGGAAAGAAAATGCTCTTAATTTCCTGTTCAGTACAGGTTTTTTTAAAAAGGAAGTCAGTATCTCAGCTGCTTAGAACTTTCATCAGTTTCACCGCCTCAACTGATCCTCATTTATTCATGGGGCCTGTTTTTGATGTGGGATTTTCTTATTTTAGATTTTCTTGTTTGTATAACACCATGGACCATGATGCTAAGCACTACAATAATACAAATAAATAATAAATCTAACCTGTTCAGTAAAATCCTTTCTTACTCCCCTGCCCTTTGGCTTGTCTAAATTCATTCATTCTACTTTTTTGTTGTCCTTACTTATTTCCTTGAAAGTTTCGACTGACTCTAATCTTGTTCCCTCTTCCTTCTCCATTTCCATTAAGGGGTTAGGGTTGGGTTTGGGGTTTTTTTTTGGGGGAGGGGAAGGGCAATAGCTGGAAGGGTTAATCCTCAGAAAGTTACACTGAATATCTCTTGTTCTCTGACTTCTTCTTTTACCCCAAACTGTTGTGCTGTAATTGTGCTGTCTCTTAGAGTCCTCCAGCCCTCTTCCAGAATTTTGCATGTTAATATTTGCTAGAATTCTTCATTGCTGAGTATTTCTTCCATTCTCTCTCACACACCCTGTGCATAGACTCTTTTGGGGAGTACTTTTTCTTATTCTTCATTTTCTGTAGTAACACTTTCTGTGTTATCGTGGATGTGTTGGGTGCCAGATTATTGGAATTAAATGACTAAGAAACAAGTAGTTCTGATGAAGCTACTGCATGTTTTTGGTTTATTAGTGATACATTACTCCTTCTTGTAGGGGAACAATAACTATTTGGACTGCACCTTTTTGTCAGGATATATTTCGACAGTAGAGGTTAAGAGGATGTCTCTCTCCTTTGCTTTTCTTACTATGCTGCCTTCTGTCTTCTTTCATTGTCCACTACTATCCCAGCTGTGATCTCACAGACCCTCTTGGTCAGAAACTGGAATTTCTTACAGTGGATTGCCTACTCCTTTTGGTTTCCACTCTCCATGTCAGTTGAAGGTGTTTGTTTTACTTGAGGTGACTTATTGGAACTTGCTGATGTCCAGGCACACTGGTACATCTCCCTCATTTAACTTCTGTTGCTGGTCACAAGTTTCATTGAGTCACAGCTCCAACCCTCATTATCAACAGTGACTCTTAAAACACCCCACTCTTCATTGAGTCTCCACCAGCACTCTCCAAACGAAAAACAAACAAGAATCATCAACTAGCTCTTATTTTCAGCCAATGCTTTCCCAGTATTGCCAACCCTAACCATTCAAAAATTATGTATCAGCCACCCCAATCATAAGTTTAGCTTAATCATGATTTTTTAAAATGGGCATTCTTTTTATTTACCTTTTGTTCTTTGAATCTTTTGATTAGTGTTTTTAATCTTTTCTCCACAATAATGAGGGCTAGAAACGCCTTTTTAAAATGAAGGCCAAGATGACTTATACTCAGATGACTCTAGGGGTTGGGGCTTTGAGAATAGCATCATATATTGTGAAAGTCATGATAAAAGTGTGAGTTAGCAACACACACTGTAGTATTAGTTGCCTCTCTCATTTCACAAGAATTGCTCTATGACTACTCTTCTCTGATCACTGATGACAATTTTTAAAAACTGTCTTGTCATTATTTTTCTTGTTAGAGAAGCAGGGACACTTAGGAAATAATGACCACATTGTCAAAAAAACTATTAATAAAAAGCAGGTACAATGAGGTATTAGTTAAATTGGAACATATGATATACAAATTAGTTAATCTGATTGAAATGTACCCTGAAAGCTAAAGGGTGGTTAATGAACCTATCACATCAGTAAAATTTATTTTGAAAGAAGTGTGGATAAATGAAGTATTAGACAAGTAGGAGGAAAAAAGCTTTTTTTCAGAAATGGTGTCCTGGTCACTGCCATTTGGCATGTTTAAGTCCAAATGCTAGCAAAATCTAGAAGAAATTGGAGAAGATATAAAGAACAGATATCAAGGGCCTTATTTTCAGAGCAACTGAGCACCAGCTGCTCCCTTCTGGATTTCAGTTGGAGTTTTGGATGCTCAGCATTTCTGAAAGTCAAGTCCCAAAAGAATAACATAACTGTAAGCATGAAGTAATATAGCTTTTTAGAGAGAAATCAGGTTAAATAAACGTAATTGTTTATTCTGATAGAACTTCAAAATTCATTAAAGAGAAGTACGCTAGATGACGATCTGCCACCAAAACTCTTATTGACTTCAATCATTATACATCATAGATTTTGATTACAAGCTCTTCATCATGAGCAGAGCAGCTAATGAAGCCCATTTTTACATAAAGAAACTTCTCACCAGAATGCCTTATATTAAAATCCTTTTAATATTATCACAGTAAAAACATATAGATCTTACTCCAGTTGTACTAGGCGCAATCCAGATGTAACAATGAGATGATCCCTGCCGTGAAGAGTGTATAATCTATGGGTCAGTGGAGACATTCTTTTTTTAAAGCCAATGTACTTAAAAAGGGAGCCTCAGATAGCCAAACAATATAGGATTGGGCCTGTGTGCAACAAGAAAAATGTTCTCTGTGGTCTGGTGACCTGTTGTTTCTATAGCTGCTGTGGTCATGTCCATGGGTAATAAATAAAACCCCAAGTAAAATATTTGATGTGTACTAGCAGTTGAAGTCAACTGGAGTGTTGGGTGAAGAAGGCTTGCAGAATCTGTCTCTGATTGTTTTATTTGCCCAAATACACTGTTAGCCATTTGTTTCAAAATGTTTACATGCCGTAACAAGGGTGTCTACATTTAATGGTTCTCAGAAACCATTATTAAAAAAATGCTATCCAGGACATAAATTCATGAAGGATTAATACCAGAAAATTTGTTTTGAAATAATTTCATTTTAGAGTGTAAAAGAGAAGAGAAAGAAATAGGATGAATAGCTTCAATTACTAACATAAGCAAGGGAAGACTGAATAAAATGTACCCGTTGTGAATTTTGGTACTTATTTATCTAGATGAATGAATATGAAAATACTGCAATGTCTGAGATGTTGAGCTAGGCTTATGGCATGCTGCAAAGGACAAATGTTTTAACATCAGGCCTAGGTCTGAGAAGCACTCGGTATCAGAAAGTCCCCTAGAGGCATTGTGAGTGCTTAGCACTTGCCAAGATGAGTGCCTTTATTAGCAAATAACCCTTCCTAGCAATAAATTGGATCATCACAATCTGAAACTTTGGATATTTTGTTGTTGACCCTCGATGCTTCTACAAAATACTAATTACTGTGTTTTTGTTACAGTGATGAACATGATGCCATCATTTAAAGATACTTCCAAGAAGACAGTGGTGAAAGCCCCCCCCCACCACTGCTTTTAGCACATATATTTGAAAAATGTTTTTTCTTTCGTAAAGATGATCCCAGTCTCTAATGCATCCATGGAGCTGGTCCTGCACAGTGCCGAGAGCCTCCCAAGCACTCTGAGCTCCCACTTATTGCAGTGGGAACCAGAGGAAGTTAGCACTTTGCAGAAACATGCCCGGTTGTTGAGGCAATTAAAACAAAATTGTTAAAGTTAATTACCTAAAGATGAGCTGATAACATACAAACCTTGAGATACTAAATCATAACCATAATATACCACATGACATTAAAATTGTGAATCCATTTTATTATTGCCTACATACCTTCATAAATGCAGATGATCCTAGATTGGGTCTAACTGGTTGAACAAATAGTCACAGTGAAGGCCAAATGCAGTAGGTTTGGCAGGTAAAATACAAGAGGAAGTGACTTTGCTATTATTTTGTTTTAAAATGTATTTATTTGTAACTTAAGACTTGAGAAGAACTTTTGTTAATGATTTGGGAATCTCAAACTTTGTTTTGAACAAAAGCATTTCAGTTCAGTGCGGATGCTAATAAAGGGATGTGAGATTATTCCAATTTATCAAAATTACAATTTACAATGTTGTAAACTGGATGAAACAGGATGGCAGAAAACATGTACCTAAATTGTGGTCTACAGATGACCAATGATGGATCTGGCACAGAGACTACACCTAACTGTTGATAGTGGAGGGGCACAATTTAAAGATTCTGGCGGTAGGCAGCAGGGTTCAGGACAGGGCATGTTAACACTGGCAGAAATCTGGGGGAGGGGGGACCAGACCCCACATGACCCTCTCTCACACCCCCGTGTTGCTTCTGGGTCTGTAGAATGAAATATTGTGAGAATCAAGCGGTGCAGAATTGGTATGAGGAGGAGGTATGGTCCATGAGAGGACCTCTCCCTTACGAAGTGGTGTACAAGTTGAAGCGAGCTAGATAATCATTGTAATATACAAGTTTTATTTAGAATTAATTTAGTGCTTCATATCCAGCAAGTCACAATGGTATGATTGAGATAAAATTGTTCTGTTTTGTTTTTTTTAAAAAAAAGCTTCTCCTACTGTGAATATGAAAATTCCCACTGAAAATTGTTCTAGCTTGAATATGACTTAATTCCTTCTTTGTTTTATTAGGAAGCTTTATATAGGGTTTTTAGTAGGATTTTTTAGGAAGAGTTGGGAGTAACTGTCCAAATGCTTGTGGTGAAATATATGTAGGGTAGCATTTAAAATATATTTAGGCCCTATGTTTTTAAAAATGTTTGCAGGACCTGGTGCTGCTCTGCTTTACGCTTTAGGGTATAGTCCAAACTCCATTGAAGTCAATAGAAAGACTCCCGTTGGGTGCTGTCAATGGATCAGATCCTTACTTCATTGGGAGTCATAGGCAAGGGGCCTGATGCTGATTTTTCATTCTCTTCCCATTTACACACTGGTGTAATAGTGTTGACCTCAGTGGATGAATTCCTGATTTACCTTGATATAAGATCAGTGTGAGGCTCAAAATCTGCAAATTCCTTTAGATTATTTCAGCAGCAGCGAGATTGTGTTCTGTCCCAGTCAGTTTCCCTTTCCAACTGCCCTACTGTGGGAAAGTACCTCCATCAGGGAGAGCTGCTTTGGTGGTTACTATTGATGCTAATCCACCATCCAAGATGCAGCCATGTAGGTATTAGACATCATTAAAAAGTTTGTCTGGGGCGTTTTTGTATGTAAGGTGGCCAGCAGCGTGTGATGCAGCACTTGATGGAAACCTATCTTATACCTGGGACTACTTTGTTTAAAAATGTTCCACTCTTTTAAGTCTTGCACTTTCATAGGATTTTTTGTTTTTAAATTCTGTCCTAAAGATAAAATTCTTTCTGTATAAGATAAGGCCCAGGCCTGCGAACCCTTATTGCCATGGGCAGTCCTTATTCACACATGCCCTTTGCCATCAGTGGAGCTCCTTGTTTGAGTACTCCCAGGAAGAAGGGTTTAACAGGGCTGTCATTCATTTAAAAAAAAAAGTATTAAGTGATTCTCCAAAGCAGTGAAATTAAGAACGCTTTATCTTTTACTTTTTATATAAACTTTACCAGTTTGAAATCATTGTTCTACAAAGTTACAACTCCTGTTTTTGTAAGAACCCAGAGTGTTACCATATTACGTGCTACTCATTTGAGTCATTGAGATACTCTAACCTCTGTTGTACAGATGAATAATAAAATGAAATGTTTGCCTTTACTACCAGAATGACATGTCCATTGTGTTTTTTATTTTAGTAAATAGTCTTATAATTCCTTCAGAATCATTCCCAGAAATATAATGTTGGATCAGAGTGTCAATTTACAATATCCAGGTGTTTAATCATCCTCTTTTTAGATGGTAGAACACAAGAGGTTACATTTTTGCCAGAACTTCTGCAGTTTAAAATAATTTTATATTATGCTATGGAGTTTGTGTGTGGAAAACAACATTAATGTCCGCAGTTAAGATGTAGCAGCAACTGATGCAAAGGAAAGAGTTAAATTCCTTGAGCACTGCGTGTATACTGTAAAAAGTGAAAATTATGAGTCCTACTCACAACTAAGGTTCAGAATTTACATTCTAACGAAAGAGAAATGGATTTCAGACTTGTGGCCAGTTGACTGTTAAAATAATACCAGTCAGATAATGACTAATGGTCCCAGACTGAGGTGTCAGAGGAGGATTTGGAACTAATTGATAAAATAAACAGTAATAAGTCACCAGGACCTGATATTTATCAAGAGTTCTGAAGGAACTCAAATATGAAATTGCAGAACTACTAACTGCAGTATGTAACTTACCCTTTAAATCAGCTTGTGTACCAGATGACTGGAGGATAGCTAATGTGATGCCAATTTTTGAAAGGCTCCAGAGGCAATCCTAGCAATTACAGGCTGGTAAACCCAACTTCAAGACCAGGCAAATTGGTTGAAACTATAGTAAAGAACAGAATTATCAGACAAATAGATTAACATGATTTTTGGGGGGAGAGTCAACATGGTTTTTGTAAATGGTGAGGCACGATTTCCCATCTACTAGAATTCTTTTGAGCGGAGTGAGGGTCAACAAACGTGGGAGAAGGGTGATCCAGTGGAGATAGTGTACTGAGCCTTTCAGAAAGCTTTTGGCAAGCTCCTTCACCAGAGGCTCCTAAGCAAAGTAAGCGGTTATGGGATAAGAGGGAAGAGCCTCTCACTGATCAGTACCTGGTTAAAAGATAGGAAACAAAGGATAGGAATAAACGGTTAGTTTCCAAAGTGGAGAGGTAAATAGTGGTGTCCCCTAGAGATCTGTACCGGGACCAATGCTGTTCAACATATTCATAAATGATCTGGAAAAAGGGGTAAAGAGTGAGGTAGCAAAATTTGTAGATGAACAAAAATACTCAAGATAGTTAAGTCCAAAGCAGACTGAAGAGTTACAAAGGGATCTCACAAAACTGGGTGAACGGGCAACAAAACGGCAGATGAAATTCAAGATTGATAAATACAAAACAATAGACGTTGGAAAACATCTCAACTGTACATGCAAAATGATGGGGTCTTAATTAAGGGTTACCACCCAAGAAAGGGATCTGTGAGTCACCATGGATAGTTCTCTGAGAACATCTGCTCAGTGTGCAGGGTGGTGTGGCGTTTGATGGGGCATCCACCCAGAGCCTGAGTCCGACACTTCCCTCAGCATTCAGCCCCCACCATAGCCCCGGCTGGGGCCCGTGGGGTCTTCACCCTTTGGGGAGGGCTTTGGCTGTCCCAGCTGTGGCCGGTGGAGGGTGTCGGAGCCCACCCTCTACTTCGGACACCAGCCCAGGGACCCTGATGGCAGCAGCCTCCCACTGCTGGTGCACCTAAACTGTTATGGTCTTTTCCCTGGTCTGCTTCCCCACGCTGCCCTTCCCAAGCTTTTGTAGCCACCCTCCTAGTAGTGGCAGCTTGTCCCTACCATGGTTCTGTCCCCCTAATCCACTTCTGCCCACATGGTGTAACTTGAAAAATCAAGGCCTTAAAATGCACAGCTAATTAGCTAAATTGATTGTCTGAACATCACCAGTCTTCTATGCTCATTTTAAGGACACAACTGATCTGTGGCAAAAAAGAGATCACATTCAAGTTCTTAGTCCTTCAGGCTACGTTGCCTTCTGTAAAGCTGTTTGAATTTAGCTATAACATTGCCAGCATAGATGCAGTGTGAGAGCATGCAACGGAAAGTTTCAAAGATCTCACAATGCAGCAACTTTGGAAAAGTGCTACACAATATGCAAGGAGTCTCTAAGTTGTTAAAACTGATTGTCTTATATGAGCTACAAGATGTTAAAGTCCCACATCAACAAAACACGTTAGTACATTCTTACCACCCATTAACAGCAATGAGATTTAATTTATGTGCACCATTGACTCAGTGCCTAATTTAGACAAATGAGAAAGAATAAACAAGCATCTCAATCTGTCTGCACAATTATCTTGTACCTCCCTCCCCCAGGTGCAGAATAATATGTGGAAAGATGGGTTGGGTTTTTTTAATCATCAAACAGCTTCTGAATGGAAAGTGTTATATAATATTCTCCATGGCTCCCCTAAAATAGGTTGCCTTGAAAATTAAGTGCTGCCTAGCAGCCAATAAAAAAGTTTTTAAAAAATCTACGGTGCAGGCATCAGATGTGAGATTTCAACTTCTCAGAACTACTCAAGTGACTTCCTTTGGGCTCGGATTGAGCTGTTGATCTCAATGTGATGTATAAAATGAGCCTATGATCTACCTTCAGCCATTATTCAAGCTATCTGTATGCAAAATTTATAATCAGAATGTATATGGGAAAAAACACATTTGGTTATTTTCCCCCCCACACTGGTAATTCATAAAAGAGTACTGTTTCTGCTCAACTTCCATTTAAAAAAAAATTTTTTTGGACTGAGACCAAAAGTGAAATATCAGGAATCTGAGACAGTTATGAGAAACTGTGCCTGGTTGTTCAAAGCCAGCAACAAAAAACAGACAGGGTTCGTGAGTTATTCCAGGGATTTTTTAAACCCCTGTATGTTTGCCTTATTTTTCTTTTGTAACGTTTGTGCTTCACTTAAACAAAATTCACCCTTTGTCATAGCCAGTGGGCATATCACAGTTTGAAAATTCTCCCCTCCTTTCTGTACACAGCATTCCCATCTTCCACACCCAGCAGAAGAATGAGATAGCAACTGAATTACATTAGGCAGCTTTCAGAGATTTGTCCCTTCTGTTTTCCCAAACAAAAGTCTGTCCCTTCTGTCTTGACTCATGTGATTTTTAGAAACCTTTTGCAATTTTTGTTCTCCGGCTTTATCGTAATGAAATTCATCAGGCCAAAACTTAACTTGAAGCTAGCTGGGATTTTTTCCTCTAACTGCAAATGTTCATGTCGGCCTCTTATTAAATCTTGCATTTCAGTGGCCTTTATGCTTTTGAGGTATGTACTTGCATAGTTGTTTCACCCTGCTGCTCTATTTTTATCTTCAGGAAATGGAAAATTACTAACTTGTAACTTTGCTTCTCTGAAGATAGGAGGACAGAATTCTCACTGCTGGGTTTCAGCATCCTAGGGCAAAACCTGAAGCAACCCGCCCCCCCAAACTGTTAACATGATGAACCCCTAAACCATTGTAAGAGTATGGAGCATGAGCCAGGGCTCCTAGTTTCCTAGCAGTTGCACACAATCTGCTCAGCTTAACCTCTGACCTTGGAGCTTTCCTTCTTGTGGTCAGAACTCCCAAAGGAAGTCAGCCAAGCAACAAAAGCCAAATATCTTCTAAAAAATGAAAACAAAAACCATCCAGCATCTCCTCTTTAAATATAAACACCCCCCGTCACCCACACACACTCATCTCTAGTGGGGAGGAAGGCAGTGAGTGAAGTCTGTCAGAACGGTTTCAAAAGAAACAGAATTACAGGTCAGTAACTTCCCCTTCTCAAAATACAGCGCTTGCCTGTATTCACACACCAGAATAAGAAATTCTAGGGATTGTCACAGGGTCTGGTCTGTCTATGTCCCAGTCTGTCACCAGTCTTGGGAGGAACCAGTTTAATGGGCTGGGTCTCAAGAGCCCACACAGTTCCATAAGGCCATCCCCGTGGCATCCAAGTCTCTTGAGACGGGGCCTTCAGTAGGAGGCTCATGCTACACCCTGTCAGGACGCAATGCTCAGTGAGTATTTGCAGAGACAACAGGCAGCCTTTTCAAACAAGGTAACAATTTATTAGTCACTGACTACAGAATGTGGAAGTCCTTGGGCTAGCAAAAAGAAGCAAAAGTTAAACCATGGTCCATTCTGGCCAAGCCAGTGCCATGAGCCAGCCAAGCTATAATGGATTCTATTTCTGGCCCTCTGTCTTTCAATCTTAGTCCAGAGCTTCCAGCCTCTTCCAGAAGCCAACTCTTTAGCTACTCCTGGCCACAGCTCAATCCTTTGTTCTCCAGGCAGGGCCATGCTAAGTTCATAACGCCCCTGGCCGGAGCGTCCCGCTGTTGAGAGTTGATTCATGAGCCACTGGAGTTTGTATTATCTTGCTGGACCCCTTGCTGATCTGGGTAGGTTTCAGCCAGTTCCCAGACAGGGAGGTGATACATATACACATGTAGTCTGCCCTGAGAGCAAACAATCCCTTCCCCCCCTACTGGGTAGTAATGCTATGTATGAGAAGATGTGGAGGCACCCGTCACCCGCTTGTTTGTTTGTAACTTTTTCCTCTACGCCTCCAGTGTCCCCTCATAGTTAAGCACCAAGGCTCTTCTGAGCAGTTTATAGAGCTGAGTCTTAGTCCCATTGAGTTGGCTATAGGCCTCAATGGCTCAAGGACCCAGTAATGGAGTCATAACAGCCAGTCTGAAAGGGAATTTGGTGCAGCTCACAAAATCTTCTCAAAAAGGTAGCAAGAGAGGTCTCGCCAGCTCCCCCTTTTCTGGAATGAAGCCAACAATTTGGTATCTATGGCTCCTGCGTAGTGGGCATTCCACAGTCTCTCCCCACTTACCATTTCCTTTTGTCTCTTGCTCATCTGCTTCTTCATGTTCAGTTCATACTATCATTGCTTTTTGTGATGCTCTCCTTTCTTTTCATGCTCTAGAATGTTAGAGTTGGAAGGGACCTCAGGATGTCATCTAGTCCAACACCCTGCTCAAAGCAGGACCAACCCCAACTAAATCATCCCAGCCAGGGCTGTCAAACCACACCTTAAAAACCTCTGAAGGTGGAGATTCCACCACCTCCCTAGGTAACCCATTCCAGTGCTTCACCATCCTCCTAGTGAAAATGTTTTTCCTAATATCCAAACTAGATGTCCCCCACTGCAACTTGAGACCATTGCTCCTTGTTCTGTCATCTACTACCACTGAGAACAGCCTAGTTCCATCCTCCCTGGAACCCCCTTTCAGATAGTTAAAGGCTGCTAGTAACCTCCCCCCCACTCCCTCCACCGCCGCCCTTAATTCTTCTCTTCTGCAAACTAGTAACCAGGCCTCATATTCCAGCCTCTCTGCCTCCACATGGAACCTCTCTGAAGTCAGCCCAAGCATCTGCTCTTCCAACTCCAGTGATGGGGAAGTGGGTTGAGGGTCTGCCCGGAGGTTGCTGTTGGGAAGACTGGGATGCTGTTCATGCCTCCTTCAGACTCTCTCCCTTCCTCAGGTGGATCTTGATCTTCCCTGGCTAATGTTGGCAAGTTGGGCCAGGCATCCAGAACCCCATCTGAGAGTGGGCTCTGGTTCTTGTCCTGATACTCCCCCAGCTGCACCTTAGTTAACTGCACCTTTTAACTTTCTCTCTGCACAGCTATACAAAGCTGCTCCTTAAGTAAGTGGTCACATGCCATTTCTCTTTGCTGTTTCCTTGGATTAAGCTTGCTGCAAGTCACTTATTGAAAAATACTCCTGGTGCATTCAGTAACTATCCTCTGCTACCACTGTCACAGATTCTGTTACCTGACAGCTCTGTGTTCCTGGGGAACCAGGGCACAACCCCCCTACTCCCTCTGGCTCACCTGAATTCCACCCCCCTCCACCTAGCCTCTTCTTGAACCAGAAACAAAAGCAATGAAAAGGCATTGAGACACACCTAAAACCCTCCAAACAAGGGTGATAGGATTAAGACAACTCCCCATGCCTCATCTACATAGAAGATGTAAAAAGAGGCATCTCAATTAGCACATCAAATGGAGAACAGGAGCCTCATCTACATCAAAGATGGAACCAGAATTAGCATGAAGAATGGAGAATCAAAATCCAAAGCAGGGACCCTACTGAACTCTGGGATTGGCAAAGCAGGGATGCACTGCATGATGGGAGATCTCTGCTCTTGTTGTAAATGAACTCACACCTACACCCATCCAGCTCTGCAGTTATCAGGCCATTCTAGTTATTGATATGCAAAACGCTGAATCTGCCTGATTGCATTGTGAGCTCCCTCAAGGAACATTGACCATAGCTGGGAGTGATAAGCTCCTATTGTCCAGCATAAAGAAAACCACTTTGGGATACTTCCTTGAGACAGTGTTTACCCACAAACAAACCTGGTTCTACAAAAACCCCTACCCAAGTTCAAACCCTTGTTCTGATGCCTGGACCCAAATGCTGCATGTTTCCCTATTTCCTGACTGATCCTGTTGTGGGCTTTGCCTCTTTCTCAAGTGCTCCTGACCCTAATATGAACAGCCTGTCTCCTAGGAACTTCTGAGCTGCAAGGAGTGGTGAGATTCCTCAGCATCACCATCTTTTCCCAATTCTCTCTCTCTCTCTCTTTAGTCCAGGTATAACTTTCTACTTTTGCAATCAAACCTGGGCTAGCCTTCTCCAATACCCCTACTGTAATTTGGTTGTATTGTAAGTGTTAGATTGTTTTTCTCTCCTTGTATGGCATCACTATTAGTATCATAAGTTTTATATACTTGGCAATAAACTAACTATTGTAATCAAGCTGGTTGCCAGTCTCTCTCTCTCTCTCTCTCCAAATGCATTTACTCCTTTGTGTTCTTGGCTCCCCTGTCTTGCTGTGCAGCAACACTTCTTTTACCTAAGCCAAAGATCCCTGGAGTGACCAAAATCCTATGGGGTTTGCTCATCAAGGGGGTTACTGCTAGAACAATTGTAGAGTGAGGTGGGAAGCAGCTGAGAAGTGCTGCTCTGCCTAGCCTACGGAGTCCAGAGGCGCATAAGGGTGACAGCTGAAAGTGCTGTTTGACCCAGCCTGATTGAGTCCAGGGGGCACATAAGGGGAACAGCTGAAAAGTGCTGTTTGAACCCAGCCTGCTCACAGGTGTGCTCCGTTCTGGTGCAGTGCAAGGGGCACAGAAGGGTGGCAGCTGACAGTGCTGTGTCACCTACCTGCTGAGTTCAGGGACGTATAAGGGGTCAGCTGAGAGTGCTGATAGCCCGGTCTGCTCAGACGCACTCAGTTAATCTGGAATGGTTGTGTGTATCTGGGGGGAGTTATTTGAATCTAGGGCTGGAGGAACCCAGTCCTGAAAACCTTAGGTCCTGCAGGATAGTTCCATTGGGAGGGGACTGGTAGCCATATGAACACACATATAACACAAACAGCACATTAATAGAAACACGCACACTCTTCCAGAAAGGTAACTCTAATAAATGAGCATACCTCAAAGTGACAGGCAAATCTGGTAACAATTCACAGGGTCTGGTCTATGCTCCAGTCTGTCACAGTTGCTTGGGAATGACCCCACCTTTAATGGGCCAGGCCCCAAGGGCTCAGAGCCTCCAAGATGCTGAAATGAGGCCTTCAGTATAGCAATCCCTGTTTCTCTCCATGGTTCCCTGGAGCGAACCCAGCCAAGGTAGAATCCTGTGAGAAGCTTGTACTCTACACAAGGCTCTCCATGAGTATTTGCAGAGACAACAGGCAGCCTTTTCAACCAAGGTAACAATTTATTAGTCACTTGACTGCAGAATCTGAAAGTCCTTGGGTTAGCAAAGAGAAGCCAGTGCCATGAGCCAGCCAAGCTGTAATGGATTCCATCTCTGGCCTTAGCTCAGGTCAGAGCTTCTGGCTTCTTCTAGAAGCCAACATTTGATCCACGCCGAGTAACAGCTCAATCTTTTGTTCTCCAGGCAGAGCCATGCTGAGTTCACAACATCCGTGGCCAGAGCAGAGAATTGATTCATGAGTTTTTGGCATTTGTATTGCCTCTCTGGACCCCTTGTTGATCTGGGTCAGTTTCAGCCAATTCCTTAACCATGCTGTTCATTCCACCCAGACAAGGAGATCACACACACACATCTCATAGTCTGCCTTGAGAGCAAAACAATCCCCCCTCTCCTCCCCACACTGGGTAACAATGCAAACTATGGGGAGAAATGGAGGCACACACAGGACTCAAAAAATATTGCAAAAAAATTCCCACTCCATCACAGGAATTGTGTCACATTTAAAGGTGAGACAAGACAAATTGCTTTGATTTTATGAGTTCAAATCAGTCCAGCATTGTTACTTTAATGTGCTGGCATGTGCCCCAGAATCAGCGTGCACTGTAACTCTGCTGCTAGGATGAGCTACATGGAGAGGTGGAAGAAAAACTTGTCACTAACCTGTAACTGTTGTTCCTCAAGATGCGCTGCTCATGTCCATTCCAAGTAGGTATACGCCAGGAAGCCCTCAGACTATAGGACTTTTGCATCACTTGATCGATATACCTGGAGGCATCCCACTTTCCTGGAGCTCAGAACAAGTTGGCAAACAGCCTCAGCAGATACTTGCTCAGTCACGAGCGGTCTGTTCGTCCAGATGTGGTGAGCAGCATCTTCCAGGCGTAGGGAGCTCTCCATGTAGACTTGATCGCAACAAGGCTCAACAGGAAGTGCCTGCAGTTCTGCTCCTTTCCGAATCACAGTCCGGGATCAATCACAAACTCGTTTCTCACCCCTTGGATGGGTCAGCTGTTTTAGGCGTTCCCGCCTACCCCGCTTATTCACAAGGTTCTGCTGAAAATCAGGAAGGAAGGATCCTCCTTGATTCTGATAGCCCCAGCCTCGCCACATCAACACGGGTATACCACACTTCACCACCTCTCAATGGAAGCCCCAATCACTCTGCCTCTAGTTCCAGACCTGATCACCCAAGACCACAGCAGTCTTCGGCACCCCAACCTCAGGTCTCTTCACCTCATGGCATGGAAGCTCCATGGCTGAACTCTCTGGAACTAGCATGCTCAGAACTGGTTAGAGAGAACCTCCTAGGCAGCAGAAAGCCTTCTACGAGGGCCACTTTCCTGGGTAGGTGGAAAAGATTTTTAATTTGGGCGGTTCAGAAAGACATCCCACCTATGCTGTATTTAATACCCTCTGTCTTGGACTATTTGTTATATCTGAAGCAACAGGGTCTGTCAGTTTTGTCAATTAACATCCACCTGGCCACCATCTTGGCTTTTCACCTATGGGTTGCAGGCCATTCAGTCTTCACTAACCCCATGATTGGGCATTTCCTTAAGAGCCTAGAAAGGCTATACCCTCATATGCATGAGCCGATTCCCCAATGGGACCTTAACCTTGTGATGTCAAGGCTGATGGGACTGCCCTTTGAGCCCCTAGCAACATGCTCACTCCTCTTTCTATCGTGGAAGGTAGTTTTTCTGGTGGCCATAACTTGGGCCAGGATGGTGTCTGAACTCAAGGCTCTTATGTCAGAGCTTTCTTACACAACTTTCTTCAAGGATAAGGTTCAACTGTGCCCTCACCCAGCCTTCCTTCCAGGATGATTTCCCAATTCCATACAAACCAGAACATAATCCTTAGTCTTCTATCTGAAACCACACACCAACAGCTGGGAGTACAGGCTGCATTCTCTGGATGTCAGGCAGGCCTTGGGCTTCTACATCAAAAGAACAAAATAATTCAGGAAAACAACAGAGTTCTTCATAGCAATAGCAGCTGGATGACAGGTCTCCCTTTCTCTTCTCAAAGAATTTCTTCATGTATCACACTGTGTAGCTGGACGTCTTCTGACTTGGTGAGGGTGCCTGCCCCTGCATTGACGGCTCATTCCACAAGAGCACAGGCATCTTGGGTGGCATTCCTGGCCCAACTCCCCATCCAGGACATTTGTAGAGCAGCAATGTGGTCATCTATTTGCACCTTTGCTACACACTACACTATTATACATCACGTCAGAGACAATGCTGCTTTTGGTAGGGTAGCTACAATCCATGGCTTTGAACTTTGATCCCTCCTCCAATGGACCAGCTTGGGAATCATCTACTTGGAATCAACTTGAGCGAATACTCAATGAGACTACTCTATGTGGCCCTGAGCTGGCTGGTACACTCAGGTTAGCCACACCTGAAGAGGCCTGAGGTATAATCTCACATGCTGAACTACATATGTGCATGCTGCCATGTGCCTCAACAGCTTCAGGCACTTTCATGCCATGGTAGTAGGGTAGTGCTTTAAGTCCTCTATAATGCCACATAGGGACAGGAAACAAGATTCTGGGAGGAACGCCCTGGCCTGAACCGAGTCTAACACCACCCCAGTGAATGTTATCCTCTGAGCGAGCACAAGAGTCGACTTCTGTTCGTTGACCAAGAGCCCCAGATTGTTGAACATTGATTTTATCAGGTTCACATCTGTCTCCACCTACGCACTGGTGTGCCCCTTGATTAGCTAGTCGTCGAGGTAAGGATAGATTTGTACCTTCGGCTTCCTCAGGAATGTGGCAACTGCTGCCATGGAGTTGATGAATACGCAAGGCATTGCAAATAAGCCGAAAGGTAGGACCGTGAATGGATAGTGGGTCTGATTGACTACAAAACAAAGGAACCTCCTATGACTTGGGAAGATGGCCATTGGGGATTGGGTAGGAAGGAGGGGGGAAACCCAGTTCCACTATGCATAGTACCCAGCTGTCAGATATGATAAGGACCCACACATAGAAATGGGATAGGTGGTCCAAAAATAAAAGGAGTGGTGGAGCCAACTCTCTGATTAGTGCACCATCTGTGGGCGCACCCTCAAAAGTTTTGGTTTGGGACCAGAGGATTGTCTCACAGGTCCAGGCCCTTGACTGGAGGAAGGAAGCCTCCTGTAATTCTGCCCCTCTTTAAATTTTAGTCCTGCCTAGGCTGATTTTAATAAAACCAAGGCAGGGATTGAAGTTTGAAGTGCCTCCTTTGAGGTGCTGGAGTGTGAAAAGGCCCAGGGACTTCAAGATAGCACAAGAGTCCTTAAGGCTGTGAAGTTTGGAATCTGTCTGTTCAGAGAAGAGAGCTGGTCCCTCAAAGGGGAGGTCTTGAATAGTTTGCTGGACCTCATGAAGGAAGCCTGTAGCTTTTAGCCAGGAACTTCTTCACATAACTTTGCCAGATGACATGGTATGAGCTGTCAAGTTTACCACATCAAGTGCTGCCTGGAGTGAGGCCTTTACCACAACTTTATCTACTCTCATCTACTAGGGCTGTGAATTCTGGCTTAGACTCCAGTGGTATTGACTCTGCAAACTTGGACATGGACCCCCAAGAGTTAAAAGCATATCTGCTTAGGATCACTTGCTGGTTTGCAATGCGACATTGGAGCCCCCTAGAAAGTACACCTTTCTAATAAAAAGGTCCAACTTCTTATGCCTTTGGCCGTGCTGACCCTGCCTCTCACACTCATTAGCCGCTGCCACTACAAGTGATCCTGGTGGAAGATGAATGTAAAGGAACTCATGGTCCTTGGAGGGCACAAAATAATTTCTCTCCACCCTCTTCACCATGGGAGGCAAAGAGGCTGAAGTTTGCCATAGTAATCTCATAGTGTCGCATATTGTCTTTATTAATGGCAAAGCAACTCTGGAGGGACCCGTCAGGACTAAAACACACTCATGGGGTCTCCGCTCTCTGATCTTGCTTTTTGGAGAACCATGTTCTGTGTTACCCTGTGCAACTGTTCCTGGTGAGCCCTGCTGTCGTCCACAGTAGGTGCAGCCACTGCTCCTGCTACTGCTTTGTCCAGGAACAAAGAAGCAGCTCTGATGGGCACTGTGACCTGTTCTTGCTTTCGGGAACCCATGGAGTCCTGCGGTACTGGTTCCTTGTCCTCAGCACCAGAGTCAAGGTCCTGCTTGGTGCCAGGCTTGAAGCCAGGTTCAGGACCAGGTTCAGTGCTGCGTCCACTGCCACGCAGTACTTTCCCAAATGTATGAATTGGTAAGGTTCTGCTCTCGGAAACAAGTGAGAGTGACCATCCAGAGTGTGAACCCTGTGCCTGGTGGAATGCCCATGAGGTCCAGAATGGCCATTGGGTTGGCATCAGCAATTGGGGAGACCAAGGCATGGAGAGGAGCTGTGCTGCCTCAACTCTCTGGTGCCATCTGCCCGAATGGTGCTGCCTCCTTCTTGACCTGTATGACGCCACCTCGGAGTCAGAAATGTACCATTTACTCCTAGGTAACTAGGGTGGGGCAGTGCCAGGCAGCAGTGCCATGGAAAGGATGACTGAAGCATGATGGATGGCTTGCCCCTAGACAACAACAGAGCTTTTTTGAAACTGGTGGTCTCAGGACCTGGTCTCGATCCCGCCTAGAAGGGGGTGTTGATGCCACACACTCGATAAGCTCTCTCACCACCTCAATTATCTCTGGTCTGGAGGGGAGCTGCAACTTCTCCTCACAGCTCTCCCTGGGTGGGGAATCCAAGGGCACCAGACTCAATGGACCCCTCAGCGGGGCCAGAGTTGACATTACCATACCCAAGGATCAGGGACTGGAGTGGTCCGACGTGGGTCGTACTCTGCTCAAACCTTTATACACAGATGTTTTCAGTGTTGGCAAACATCCTATCTTCTTTTGCTTTTTATGAGGGATCAGGGATTGAGAGCGGTGCCACGTCTGTCCATGTGAAACGTCCCTGGGGGTCGGTGATGCATGCCAGGACCAAGTATCTCTATGCATAGATTCCTTCCTTGGCACTGTATGTCTGACACCCGTGCATTCCGCACTGAAGCCAAAGTGTCATGTGGCTCTGCTGGACTTTGCTCTGGGGATCAGAGAGCTTCCTCTATTAGGATAAATTTAAGTTTCTGCCTTCTTTCCTTTTTGGTTCTGGGACAGAAACCCCTGCAGAGCTCTCTCTATTTCTCTTCCAGGGAGCTGAGAGAGGTTGAATACAGATAATTTCTTGGCATAGGTTTCTTATAGGCCATTCATGGCTTAAAGCCAGGGGCTTGAGGCTTCCCCCTAGAGCATTAGACCCCAATAAGCAGGATACTAACTACTCTAACTATAGTAATCTATGAATTATCACTACTAACACAAATCTTAACTATTTATAGGTACATATAAAAAAGTCCACTGAGGAAGAGCTTGCTGAGCAAAAGAGCAATGTTCCTGAGATCAGCACACATGGTAAGAAGGAACTGAAAAGTTGGGGGGGCTGACAGGCACTATATATGGCACCAAAAGGGCACAACACCAGGGGGTACCAGAGCCAATCCTATGGATACCACTGGGGAAAAAAATCTTTTGGCAACTGTGCATGCAGCATGCAAACACCTAGTTGGAACTGACATGAGCAAGCACTGAAAGAACAGGTGCTTCCACTTTCCAACCCATACTCCCCTTTTGCCACCTCAAAAGAAAAACAATTGGGAGATGAAGGAAGGAACTGGTGCTTCCAGCAGAGTGTGACGCTAGTGCTATGAAGAAGTTGGACAATTACCATGACTGATGCACTGAGATCTTTGAACAAAATATTTTAAAATCAAGCTAATTGAGTTCTTTAGGCTTCCACACATGGCTCTTGGATTCAGCTGCTCAGAAGGGTCTCTTATCACTGTCCCTGGTTTCAGGCCTACTAAGAGGCCTATGAGTACAGGGCTACTGGTTCCACATGGAAGGCAACATGAAAAGTTCTAAGCCAATGACTTGTTTGTTCAAAACTCACACTGGAAATGAGGGGGAGAGAGCAGGTTCAATACATCCACAGGAAACCACAAAACAACTGTGGTGCAACTTCCTGATACATTGCAGTGTAAATGTGTTTCAATGTTTCATCAGTAGGCAAAGCTGTCCTACGGCCACGTACCATCGCTGGACATTGAACATCCTGAAATACCATCAGAAAAGCCTGGTGGTTTAGTGACTGTCTAGGCCAGATCCTCAGTTGACAAAGCAGCAATGCTCCACAGAAGTTCATGAAACTATGATGATTTATAGCAGTTCAGAATCTTGACTCTGACTTCATCTGAAGTCGAATCAGATCGGGTTCAACTGCTGCTTTTTAAAATCATTAAAAAATTTCTCAACAGCCCCACCACTTCTCCTATCAATGCAAGAAGGGCAGTGGGTTTGAAATGCTGACATTTTACAAACTCTTTGAGTCTCTTGGTCAGCAGTTACAGAGGAAGTCAGTGTTTATATTCCTTTTTTTTGTTTACCACATCTGCTGCAAAACTCTTGTACAAAGGGTCAAAGAAAGTTCATTATTTTAGAAGGAACTGTTCTTTTCCATTATTGTATCAGCAACTGAAGCTTTGCCAAGAGACCGTTCTTAAAAACATTTTCAAAGTTGACTCTGGTAACTTTCAAACAAGGCACTGAGTATAGCATGAAATATGAACAAGTGAATTGGTTTATAAAAATATCAAATTTCTGGTTCCTCCAAAACAATCCTTCCCCCTATACAGAGGGGACTCAAGCCTCACTCTCTTTAACCTTCACACTAAACATCTGTTCAGCCACACATCTTTTGGTTTCATTTTACACCACTTTGCTTGCCAATAATGTCACCTTGAGGAGTCTCTGTGCCTAAGTGGTGTCTGCTTCTCACAGCCATATGACCTAGTCAGCAGCCAGTGGGGGATAGGGGGTCTCTCTCTCTCACCCCCCCCCACCTACCCTCTTTAGCTCACAGCAAGTTGTGGTGTAAATCTACCCCACACAACTATGCTGCATACTAAGAGCCTGTGTGGAGCCTGGCAGCAGGCATTAAGAATTCCCTAGTTTGCTTTGATCTGTGCTGCATTGAAATGAGAGTAGATCCAGGCACACTGGACATTTTCAGTGTGCAGCAGCAGGGTCCACACAGAAACTTAGTGCACAGCTGGTTAGTACACAGTACATTTACATGCCAGCTTGCCACAAACTGTGGTCTAGACAAACCCTTGATCACCATGTCCAGCTGCACTTAATTCAAAAGCCAGCAGGAACCATTATGATCTTGTCTCACCTCCTGCATAACACACCAAAGAATTTCACCCAATGCCGCCTCTGTCAAACTTAAGCTGTTTAGGGTCTGTACACAGTATTTTGGAGTGAACAACAGTGAACCTCCCAGCCCAGGTTGACAGATTCCGGTTAACACTGGATGGGGACGAGCTTCAGAGCCTGAGTATGCTCCCACCCTCTTAGAATATTTGCATCTTCCTACCATTTCTGAATTCTGCATGTATCCTGAAATTTTAATGTCTGAAAGATGTTGGGACCATGCACAACTGCTAGAGAATTTCTCTGAGCCACAGACAAGACAGCCCCTTGCTGTAGGCCATGCTCAGAATAAAAATCAGTATTAGCAAGCAATTTGGAATACTGTAGGTAAGGCAGCTGAACCCCGCTGCACTCCTGCAAACTCTCTAACTGCTCACTGGAGGTCCTAGTGATCCATGAAAGAATCCTAGGCTATGTCTACACTGCCAGCAGCACCACTGGCAGTGCAGGATTGATTTCAGGGGGTTGATTGAGCGGCAGTGAAGACTTGCTCAACTGACCCTGGAATTAGACTCTAAATCTACCTTGGAAAGAAGCGCAGCACTGCGTCAAGGGAAGGGCATTTCCTGTTGGCGCGGCCCACTGGAGACGCCGCAGTAAGTAGATTTTAGGAAATCGACAGGAGATTAAACAAGCTACATACAGTAGCTTGCATATCTCCTGTCAACTGCTGCTGAAATCCATGGCCAATGTGGACCAGGCGTAGATTCTAATTTGCTAATTGGGCACTGAATAAGTTACTATACTTCTGAATGTCTCATATCTAGTTGTCTGAAGTCTCTCAAAGTCATTTGGTAGTGAAAGGGCAAAAAAGCATTAGAAGACTTTCCAAACTGATTAAAGCAATGGGATGTAGAAAAATAGTGTTTTGCCCAAATAACCCCCAGTGCCAGATTTGAATCAAAGAATTTTTATTGCAAAGTTAGGGGAAAAGAATTAAAGGGACAGCAGAACAAAGTCTGGTTTATATAATAGAAATAAAATTTCTCAGCCTTAGATGATCTGTAACTATCTCAGCTCCATAATAAAAAAAAGTGTTTAAGGCATATTTAAAAACCTGGGCCCTAGGTGGCAGCATAGTGTCTAATATTAAACATTTACCAGCAACAGCGGAGGGGCTGTGAAAAAAATGGATGCAGGAACCAGAACATTGCTTTCACTTGAATGAATATTCTTACACTGGTATAAGAAAACAAATAACTCTGATGTTGCTTTTAAGTCAAGCTGGCAGCTCTTTCTAAGTCAGTATCTCTAATATATCAAAAAAGAGGGTCTCTTTAGCCACTCTTAGAGTTACCAAACGGATTTTGGGAAATTAAGATCAGCTGAGATTCTAGCCAAGGAGCAGCAATTGGTAGAGTAGGACAAAGAAAGATGTAGCCAGGCTATATTGGTATCTGTCTCCCTTTCCCCAGCATTGAACTAAGTTTAAGCAATTGGTCATATATGACAGCTAATCTCAGTTGTAGCCAAATTTAAATTAAACAATGGATCATATATATATATATATATATATAACTGCTAAATTTAGTTCAATGCCAGTTCATCTAGTAGTCGTTAAAGTGGTCAAAATCAGGTTATAAATCTCAGTGTAGCCTAGGTAAAGAGCTTTGGCTGCCATAGTGTCTGGCTCTTTCTGAATTAGGCAACCAAACAGGACTATAGTCTGGTTTGGCCATAGCAGAGTTTGATCTATACTAATGCATAGTTAATTCCAAGACTCACTTCAAAGTCCTATGTAGATGGGACCTAGATGAACTGGCATTTTAGATGTGTACAACGTACAATTTACTAATGTTGTCTATGGTGCATGGAAGTTGTTTGTTAAGGACTATGTGTGATGCTGTACAAAACATATGCCCTCCTTCAGATTTATTATCAATACTACAGCACCCATTAAAATCACAGACCGATCCTAGTCAACTTGCCCAGCCTCTGGGCTGGCCACTGAACAGCCCCATATCTGAAGGTTCTGTATATCCTCCACCCAGATCTTGTTCAGCCCATTTATTATTTCTTCAAGTAAGACAGCAAGATAAGTGCTATGTACAAGAAAGTCAGAGCAATTTATTCCACATGTATTAAGTGTATTTATTGTTTAGGGGAACAGTGTTCAAAGGAGCTTCCTTAGTCATCAGGATTTTTAAAAAGTCTGTCTCTGGCAGGGCTGGAAGTCACAAAACTCATGCTGCTGCATAAGCTTGGCACCTAAGAAAATCCTGAGAGAAACAGGGGAAAAGATGCTGAGGAAGTGTTACTGAAGAATTCTGTAAATATAATGGATAGACCACATAACCAATGAAAAACGTATTGGAGATGATCAGAATTCAGCAAATGTTGGCTCTGAATAAAACATGTGCCATGCAAATCAAATCTTAAGAGGTTCAGCTGAGTGATGTACATTTATGTGCACTAGAAGGGGAAGTTGATGGCAGAACAAATACTGGATAAGCAGAAAACATACTGGATGGACGATGTATCCTGGGCAAATTAAAAGAACTAAGGCTCCTAGAGAGGCTACCATGGTTGACCTCCAGTGATGGAGATGCCACATAAGAATCACTGTGTAGTTTCCCATATAAACAAGATTAAGTAACTCCTAAATCTTAAACAAAGGCTGTTACCACTATAGTCCAGCTACCTGGTCTATAAGATCATGAGTGCAAGTATGACACCAGAACCTGGACTCCACTCCAAGGCCAACAGCAGTGGAATACTGATGGCTGCTCCTCTGTTAGGAGCATTGTCTCTCCCTCATGAAGAAGAAAAACAGAAGGGGTGATGTTGAACTGACATTCCTTTTGTTTGCCAGGTGGTAAGGTCAGGAGCTGCCCAGATGGCACTTTTTGCCAGGAGCAGCATTATTCACATTACATTTATCAATATTCCCTCTGCTTATGTTCCATAGTCCAATATTATATGAGCAGGTGTAATACCTGCATTATTTGTCTACTATTAATACAGTAGTCATAGCCACCCTATCTAATTTGAATAATTAGGAAACTAAAGCAGCAGATTTTACTAGGAAAAGCGTTCTTAAAAAAAAAAGCTGTGCTAAAAGGATATCAGAAGAACACACATTACATATGAATAGAGCTAACAAACTTCTCCATTGTCACTGCAACCCACATAAAAATTTAAGCTAACTCTAGAAACAATTTGTATTAAATAAAAATGTTCTCATTTCTAAAATAGTTTAAATATTTAATGCTGTTTTCATATAATTAAATATTATACACATATCCACATTAACAGTAAGTCAGACTTTTATAAGGTCATTCTGTAGTTTATGTATTTCAAGTCTCGATACAACCAGAACAGTAGATGAATTACAAGATACTGGTCCTACAAGTATCATCCAAGTGACATTTCTATGCAAGTCTCATGAAAGTGTTTTAATTCAGTACTTGAGATTGTTTTAAAATTGAATGTATTAAAACACTACTTCACTAGTAAAACTCTTTTTCAAATTAAGCTAAAGGCATGTTTCAGATCTCTTCTTCATTTACTAAAAGGTTCTGAAAAAGTTACTTCATCAAAAACAATTATGTTTTTTGTCATCTTTTTTTATACATACTTACACAGGTTTCAAAAAAATTTTTTGGCAGTATAGGGTCTAGCATGCTCACGCTTACAACAGTTCACTATTACCCAATAAGCCACGTTAGGCAAGTAATTTGTTATCTTGTTTACTGGTTTTCCATTCTCAAACACATCACTAAATAGTCTTGAGCACTGCTAGAATGCACAGGAATAAGAGCGAGCCTCTTGCAGGTTTCTCTTCTCATGAAAGAAATGTACGAACAGTACCCTTTATTGTGCCCCTGCAAATAGGGCATTTTCTAAGGGAAGGCGCACACTCTTTGCACACCACTAAATGACCACATGGAATAAATACAATAGAAACTTCTTTGTCCATGCAAACTTTACAGGTTCTTTCCTCCTGTAATCTCCTCAGCTGTTCCTCCATGGGTAACCCTAAGAAAAAATAAAAATAAATAAATTCCACTTAAGACCATATAAAGGAGATCTTCACATGCCATAACTCTGAGGCATTCTGATTAGAGGTGGGAAAGCTATAAAATTCAATATGATTGCCACCCAGTATTTCCAGTCTATAAATCAGTACATACAAATGATGGCTGGAGAGACAGAAAAGGAAGCATCCCCATATTACAATAATGTGTAGGATGTCAATCTTTGACTAAAATATGCCTTGTGAGGTACCAGTTAACTAACCACACTGATCATTAATATGCTTGTGTAACGTATGCATATTAAAAGTTGTGCAAATTATGACTAAAATGTGTTTACCAGACAAGTCTGGGGAAAAGGGTAAACCAGTTTTTCAAAGACAAAGGATAAGCCGATATGCCTCTCACCAGAGGTCAAAGTTGATTATGAGTCACCTGTCAAGTGGCCATTCTTGACTACAAAGGGGTGCAGGACCAGATCAATCTCCATTTCAGCAAACATGGAACCTCTTTTAACAGGAGACTCCATGTCTCCATCTTCAGAGCTGGAATGAACTTTATCTAGGGGTAACCCTCAAGAAAATGGATTTCATAGAGTGACTGGATTGTAGAAGTGAGATTCAAAAACATCAAGCTCTCTTTCTCCTAAGATTAAGGCTTGGTCTGCACTGCCGGCAAAATGTGACTTCCTAACTTTTGATTACTGCGCCGTCCCCACTACACTGTGCAGACTGGAAATGTCCTCCAGTCGACACAGCATTACTCTTTTTGTGGGGGTCGATTAACACGGTCAACTTCTTGATTCATTTGAGCAGAAGTGAAGACCCTCTCAAATTGATCCTGCAGCGCTGACCAGGCCACCATGAATCTAGACATATCCAAAGGAACCTGCCCTTTGATTCTAAGGGGGAGATCCTGACCGGAGAATTTGGTCAGCCATGTTGCTGGGAACACATGGTAAGGATTTTACTTTTAAACTAAGCCTAGCTTGGGGTTTAGCTACTAGAAAGCTAGTTATCTTTATTTCTCTTGTAACAATTTTTTACTTTAATGCCTTATACTTACTTGAAATCTTGTAGTTAAAATAAACTTGTTTTATTCTTTAATCTAAACTAATCCAAGTTATTTGGAAACTGCAGTCAAAGTAGCAAAAACTGTTGAATATTGACCCTTTGCAGGGGCAATGGACCTTTAACTCCACTATCCAGGAAATTACTGGACAGCACAGCAGACATGTTTGGGGAAAATTCAGGATTGGAAGTGTGGTAGGGTCACCCTGCAAGTAGTAACCAAGGCTGGTGGAAGCCAGAGTGTGACTGAAGTGTTCCTGACAGGCTGCTGGGGTCAGAGCTGCCGAACCAGGGCTATAGCTATACACAGACACCCAGGGAGTAGCTTGCATGCTGGTTGTGAGCAGCCCAAGTTGGGAGCTGCAACAGCAAAGCACTGAGAAGCACCTAACATCACAGAGCACGACACACCTTGTGCACCCCAGAATGTGACAGTGTCATAAAGAGAAAATTTTGTTTGAGACTCTGTGCCCAGACCACCCAAATGAATAAAACTGAAAATGTACCTGAAGTGTCTTCTGTGGGGACATACTTCATGTTTTTTTCAACTAAAATGATAAAAAAGAACATTTTAGTCATTGGAATGATCTATATTCCAGTAGAATTTTTAACTACTGCTTTACTACTATACCTCAGACTGTATTACCAACAGAATAAAGCTGGTTAGACTTTGATAAACTGATTTCTACTTCTTTTTAAAAGTAGATCTGTCTGCCAAACTCACCAAATAAATCTTTGTACAATACAGAATCACACTCTCGCAGGCAGTTTCGGAATATGTTGGCGGCTGCATTTCCTTTCACTAAAATCATATCAATCAGTTCTCTTGCTTGCAAAGGTGTTTGGGTTTTTTGTTTAATAACATCACGTTCAAGTTCAGTGATCACTTTGGCTGATAGTAGACTCTCCAGGATAGGAAGCACACATGTCAAATGCTGAAACAAAGCCATTCGATTCTTCCGGATTAAGGACAGGTCATCTTAAATTCAAGGGGAAAATTTGTAAGTTACTAGTAACAGTGCAATTTAAAATCTTGTAACTGATGTGTCCTATCAAATTGTAAGAGATGCCTTGAGTCTTCTGATGCCTCATTTCACTTCCCACTGCATCTCAGTAATACTCAATTAAATAATTACTACAGACTTCACATACTACATGAGAGTTAGGCAAGTAGTTTGAGGATTGTGACATTTTACAGACTAAGTCCCCCTTCTTCAAAGAAACGCGGCCACCTTATATGTTATTCCCCAACTGACATCAGTGAAAGGTATATTCAGTGCAAAAGTGGAATGCACAGACCCAAAGTCCTACCACTAGCCCATCAAGAAGAAAATATTTTAAATGACTGTCAGTTAAAAAATTTCATTAAATCTGGGTGGACTAAGTATTTTTTCAAAAAAGTATAAAGACAGGGTTGTGTGTGGGGAAGATCCAAATAGTACAGAACATTCAGCACAAAACACACTGTAAAATTGTGTTTTATATTCTCTAGATTGTGGCTGACCAACTTCCACTGTGGTTTAATTGCTAGGAATGCACCATGTTGTGACATCTCAGCTTTTGGCACACAGTGAGCCAGGATGACATGTGGCACGTCAATAGGCTGTTATAGAAATTATATTTTTATTATTATTTCATGGCATCTAATGGTTTTTCAAGAGTTTCAAAACCAAATTGCATAATAGTGAGGTTTTGAAACGGAAAAAAAAATCCAGAATCATAGAAGTGTAGAACTGGAAGATATCTCGATAGGTCACGTAGTCCATCACCCTGCACCAAGGAAAGACCAAATATACCTAGACCAACCTAATGTGTCTGTCTAACCAATGCTTTTAAAGACTCCAGTGACGGGGAGTCCACAACCTCTTTTGATAATCTGTTCCATTACTCAACTAGTCTTATAATTAGAAAGTTTTTCCTACGCCACGCTATGGCGTGGGCCAGTGGCATTCCAGTGGGTTGGGGCAGGGCGGTACTGGGGTGCTCCAGCACTGGGGGGAGGGATAGGGGTAGTCAGCCACCTAGTCTGGCTGGTGCTCAGGCAACCACCCATGGCCTGGGGCGGTGCTGTGACAGGACAGGGGTCAGCGGTTCTGGCAGAAGGGGTGGGGCCAAGGGCACTAGCCTCCCCAAACAGGCAGCTGATAAATCGCCCATGCCTCCCATGTTTTACTTATTCAAGTCCTATTAGAACTCTAGGGTTTTTTATTAGCCTTTTTCACAACTGTATCACATTGCTGATTCATTCAGTTTGTGATCCACTATAACCCCCAAACTTTTTCTGAGGTTTTTCCACCTAGCCAATTAATTCCCATTTTGTAATTATGCATCTGATTTTTCTTCAGAAGTGTAGTAGTTGCACTCACCACTTGAAATTTCATTTTGTAGATTTTGTTCATCTGTTTTACAGTTTAAGGTCATTTTGAATTCTAATCTCATCCTTCAAAGTGCTTGTAACCTTCCCAACTTAGTGTCATCCACAAATTGTATAAGTATACTATCCACTCCATTATTCAAGTAATTGATGAAAATACCAACTAGTACTGGACCCAGTGGGACCCCACTAGATATGCCCTCCCGGTCTGATAGTGAACCTTGATAACTACACTAAGTGCAGTCTTTCAGCCAGTTATGCACCCACCTTATTGTCATTTCACCTAGACCACATCTCCCTAGTTTAATTATGAGAATCTTATGTGGTCCTGTATCAAAAGCCTTACTAAACCAAAAAAACAAAAACCCAAGATCTATCATACCCACTTCTTCCCTACCATCCATCAGGCTAGTAAACCTACCAAAGGAAGAAGTTAGGTTAGTGTAGCATGATTTGTTCTTAAGTAATAGCCAACATGGTTTTATCATCACCCGATTATCCTTTAGGTGCTTACAAAATGATTGTTTAATCATTTGTTCCAGTATCTTCCCTCTGCAACATGGGGCATAGGTCACTTGCTGGTGGATTCTGTACCTTAAAGTCTTTAAAACATGATTTGAGAACTTCTGTAATAGACCCTTAAACTATGACTGTTACTGGAATGAGTGGGTGAGCTTTGCACAGGTCAGACAAGATGATCATAATGGTCCCTTCTGACCTTAAAGTCTGTGAGTCTATGAGTATTGAAGTTAGGCTGACTGGCATATAAAATTCCCCAGGTCCCTTGCTTCTCTTTTTAAAGATGGGTCCTCTGGGACGTCAACTGTCCTCCATGAGTTCTTGAAGATAACTAATAGTTCTGAGATTGCTTAGCTAATTCTTTATGCCTTTCATGGTGAATTTTTTTTTCCAGGCCCAGATGACTTAAAAATATCTAACTTCAAGGAATGCCAAATAAAAAATTAAATATCTAATCTCCATGTTTTCGTTAATGCTGAGAAGTCACAGAAGTAACAGAGCTGACCAGCAACAACTTCAGGAGACTTAAGTTACATTTATAACCATTTCTACATATTCTTCAGTTCATATGATGGCTTAACACATTTAGGCATATAGACAAAACTTGACCTTGATGCTGCAAAGGGGTATTGTGCAGGTGGACTCATGAACCATGTGGAGCCCCAATAAAGTCAGCCGTGCACCACTGTGTAGACAATTGCAGAATTCAGCCTAAATTCCATACTAATATACAGATGATAGTGTCAATCCTTAATGTTTTTTAAAAGATTATATTTAATCAAAGCTCATGAATATAAAAGTGTCCCCCGTTATAAAATTAGACCAAAAAGCAAAGACCACAATGAAACAAAGAAGAAGTGTATTACTAGTGACCCATGCATACCTGATGCCACTTCTTCAGGTTGTGTCTCCTTCTCCTCTTCCCTCTTTTCATCTTCTGCAGTAAGCAGATCACACACGAGGTCATTAACTGTCTTGTAGTTTTCCCCAGTGGCTAAGATTTTACTCTGAACTGTCTGCTTTATCAGTCTTCTACTAAATCCCATCTCCACGGCTGCTTTAACCACTGGAGTGTTCATCATGATTGCATCTTCTGAACGGCCTTCTCCAGGTTCAAAATGGATAACTATTCCAAGAGGAAAAGAGACTTGGATTATTTGAAAACTTATTTCAAATATTTTTAGCATCTTCAGTATATAAATGAGATCTAGCATAAAAAAATTAAATTAGTTCATGAAATGGGCCTAACTTTTTAAAAATCAAAGTACTTTCAATTTAGAACTCCTGTTTACAATTTCATTAATTAGACTGGATTTAAACAAAAGCTTTGTTACAATAACAAAGATCCATTTTAAAACAGCAAAAGCAGGGAAAACCCAGATGTCACTCCATTGTGGAATAGCTTCAGTAACTTTTTACCATTTTTTCATTTTTAATCTAATCATGAAAATACCTCCCTATCATATAGCATACCAAGTTCTTGGGTCCTCAACTGTGTTAATGGAATGGTTAGTTATAGTATTGGTCACCGTTTTCCTGGCAGTTATCTTACTGAGCACAACACTTGAAAATCTGACTCATCTTGCTACATCAGAAGAGGCCATTGCCATTATGGAGAATTCAACCCCAGAGAAGTCACAGCATTGTCATCATATTTGGGATTCCACTGAGGAAGGACAGTTTTACCACCCCAGAGGAAGCGGTCTGGAGGGCTGCAATTCATCTTTATGGCCCCAGGCTGGCCTGGCCATTCCCTCTCCCTGGCTATTGCTACCCACTTTTGGAGATGGCCTAGCTGCAGACCCCTGCAGGGGAGGGTTGTAGGTGTCTTATGTAATCACAACATCCTAGGAGCTCTGATACCAAGGTGGGCTATACCCTGACTTCTGCTAGAGTAACCCAGCGTAACCAAGGATAACCCTTAAGTCCAATTAGAGAACATGCAAACAGACAAAAATCTTCAGAAACAATAGCCAGTATGCATACAAATCTCTAATATTGAGGGAAATGAAGGGATGAGAAATTCCTTTTGCAACAAACTTCAAGGGAATATTGTAGTATAAAATTTCAGACACACCTCACTGACATTTTAAGCACATTTACCAGTGTTTCTCAACCTTTTAAATAGCAAGTACCCCCTAACTTCTGAAAATTGTAATAAGCACCACAACACTCAATTTTCCACTCTGAGAAATACAATCTTTTCCCCCTTTACCATTGGACGACTATTTCTCATAAAGCAGGAGAGTTCTGAGTTCTGCTGTGGGTTTTGTGGCAGCTCACAAAATCCCCTGCTGTTCCTCCCCTTTCTCCATATAGGGGCAAAAGTCAATGCCAGTCAATCACTGTGGCCTGATGGCACGGTCACCTGGTGTTCTCCTCACACAGGCAGGAACTTATGAGGTATAAGCAGGCACTAGCAGCCCACCAGAGTGGATAGCAGCACTCCCCATGGCCATCCCTAAGGGGATGCGGGCCTGGGGCAAATCATACTGTGTTAGCCCCTCTTAAGATTTTTATACTTGTAAAATCTGGGGCTGTCATAGTTGTCAATTTCATTGCTCAGCTATAGCAGTGAAATTGACAAGTGACTAGCCTCCAGGACCGGGCAAGCCACTGGGCTCTCCGCTTGGCTTTCTGGGAACTGGGCTTTGAGCCCAGGAGGGGAGCTGCCACCTTGGCAAGTTATAGGCCGCTGCTGCCTTGCTGCCAGCCCAGAAGGTGGGTGACTGCCACCCAATCTGAGGTGGTGTGGAGGAGGCTTCCATGCAGGCTGGGCCCCGGGGATGTGAGCAGGTGGGAGGCAGCTGTTGCCCATCTTCAAGCCAGGGCATGATAGGGCGTCTCTCGGCTCAGAGATGAGGCATGGGTGGCAGCCACCCAGCTGCGAGTCCAGCTCGCAGGGCACACGAGGATGCTGTCAGGCTCCCACTGGGGAGCTGGGACATGAGTGGCTGCCACCCGGCAGTCTACCCCCTAGCTAGGAGGTGGGATCAGACAGGAAGCTGACGCCTGCCTCCCACCTCCCCCAGAAGCCAGTGGCTGCTGCCTGCCTCCCTTCAATGGGTTTTTAGCTGTGTACCCCCACCCCCTGCCTGTGTCTCGCATACCCCCAGGGGTACACGTACCACAGGCCCAGAAACTATGCGCTATACAATTATTAAAGAAAAAAGCTTTGATTTGCTGGGGAGCATCCCAATGCTGCGGCTTTCTAAAATACTATGAATTGCTTAGAAGCTAATTGTGGAAAGCATATATACTAAAGGTTCTATTTATATTAAGTTTGTATACTCGCTGAAGTCTTAATACTATATAGCTTGAAAGATATTAACTAAAATGTACATACTTGGTGGATCTGCACTTTCATCCATAGGAGTATTTGACGTTGACAAGAGCTACAGAATACAAAGGAACTGCATTAAAATCAAAGCTTCCATCCGTTTCTCTGCATATCACACTGATAATTCCAATGCTTTCTTTTCCACAAAATATTTTTATTAGGCAAGAACTTAGGATAAATAATAGTTACTGTGGCATTTAAGAACCCTAATCATGGGCCAGGACCCCACCATGGTAGGTGCTGTCTATGTGTGCGTGCACAGCCCCCCATGAAATTAAGAATATTAATTCAAGTAGCCTAGGTGAAGTATTTGTAAATACCATTATAGTGTAAGTCTTAAAATGGATACTGAGGTTGTGTACTGGGATAAATCCAGGTGGTTTCTGCCAACACAAGCTTTTCTCTTCTAAATGAAGTTATTCACTATGCCTTTTGTTTAACCAAAAAATATCTTGTTACAAACAGCTTAGTTTAAATTAAAAAAGTCCCACAAGTGAGGCATCCAGAACTGGTTTCTGAATTAGTCAGTAAGCCTTGTGTAATCAGAATTTCACCTCCTCATAACCAAAGTCTAGTGCTCTCATTGCCTCACACCAAGGGGCACAAGGTCTGACTGTAAATGGCTGTGCTGCTCTTCAAATGACGCAAGTCCCAAAGATACCAGACCTATTTTCAATTCTCAAAATACAGAGCTGCTCATGGAAGCTGTACAAAGAGTCAGTTCTGAAGATCAATTAGAACTGATTCAGCGCATTTTCCATGTAAAGCTATTCTTTCATGAGCTGTCAAATTTAAAACTTACACCTGTCAGAAACTAGTTAGAGCAGTATCTGGAAAGCATGGAAGTTATGCACCACTATAATGCTGACAGTAGCAACCAGAAAGTTACATAAAAAAAAAATCTAGTTTACCTGTTCAAGAAGATGAGGGAATCTTGCCTGAATTTGATTGACAAACTCTCGCCCTTTTATTCGCAGTAGATACTCGCATCTAAAATATTAACATAAATGTTTGTCAAGTTCCAATATTTGTTTCCCATATACAAGACCAGTTAAGAGCCATACAGAATAAGAAGCCTACAATACAGCGCTCAGTTAGACCCCAATTTAGGGAGGTACTTAAACACACTTAGAAGTTAATCACCTGCTTAAGTTCCAGTGACTTCAATGGAACTTTAGCACACACACACTTAATTGTCCTTACTGAATGAAGATGTTTTACTGAGCATGACCTAAATGTGGCCTAATTTCAATATATATCAATACTAAAGTTTTCAGTAATGGATACCTTTTTAAAAGCTGTTGAGGTTGTACACCTAACTCAGCCAACGCTTCCCTGCCCCCAATCACTAAATGTCTCCAAACTAGTCTAAATAAAAAGACAATTAAACGAATTTAAAAAAAATCAATGGTTTTTAAAACAGTCTAAACTTTGCATTAGTAAATCAATTTAAACTTCACTCAAGATAAACAATCCACTGATAAAATTAATGGGGAGGACATGAACATGGAGCTAAGCAAAAGCTGAAGTTGAAACTTCATAGTTTAGCATCAGCTATTAACTATCAAAGATTAACATACAAAACCATCCAATTTGAAGAACTATTTTTCCTAAACTGTTCTCAATTTCATGAAAGCAATTCCAAAATCATTAATATATGGGAAGATTTTCAAAAGGATGAATAGCAGTTACGTGTCTTATACGGACATATATACACCTTTGAAAAATCTATCCCATAGTTATTAGCGCCATTACTTCCCCATTAGGATGTATTCTCTACTGCTGAATAGTAAAATGTGATGTTCTCCCTCACAATTCTTTCCACCTGGAACACAAAAAACTCTTACACAGTGACAATTTCAACAGCACTCAGCACCAGCCTAAATCTGCTCCCACTGACCAAAATTTTAAAGATAAAAATTACAGGGGAAAGGCATAAAGGTGCTCTGTATTGGCCTAAATCTTCCACTTACAGAGATTTACCTTGGAAACCATTTAGCATGCTCAATCCACGGATCATCTCCAGATTCCCAACACCTTAATCCGCCATCACAGCAAAAACATTTGACATCATCATTACGACCTTTAAAAGAAAGTTTACAAAGTATTCAACAAATGTTCACAAAACTCATTGCTTAGCAAGCTCAGAAACAAATACAAACTAAGTCATTAGATGAGTTAGTTTTCTTACCTACATAATAAAACCCAGCATTTGCAAGCTGTTCAGGTCGAACTGGAATTCTTGATGGCCAGTTTATGAACGTTTTAACACGAGCCATATGGGTTTGCATGCTCAGATTAGAAACGTTGAAAACTGGCTGGTCTCTAGTTTGATTTTCCACAAAAGTGCAATTAGGAAAGTGTCTTCGATGCTCTGACATAGCATTATCCTTTGGTTCCCAGTTACTTAGTTGCCCCCCACAGGTAAAGCAAGCAACTTTGTCTGCTGGTCCAATGTAGTAAAATCCAGCTTTTGCCAGATCTGTTGGTGACAGAAATGTCAGGGGCCATGTCTGAAAAGTACGTAGTCTAACATCTTCTGTGCTCATTGCAGGATTATACAGAGTAGGTCTCAGGTGTGACAGGTCCTCAGCTGCTCTAGTTACTGGGTCTTGAGGAAAACTGGAGAAAGTAGCACTGAAATAACCAATTTGTTCTAAGCTTGGAGAAAGTGTTATGGAATGCATAGTTGGTGAAAGACTGTGTATTGTGGCTGGAGGTGAAAAGGCTGAGTACGAGGATGAGCCAAGATTGCTAACTGAAAGCAAGTTCTGAATAAAGCTGCAGCTTGGATAGAGCTGTTTATGCTTTTCCATAGCATTGTCACCTTGTTTCCAGTTATCCAACATCAAGCCACAACTAAAACATTTAACTTTATCTTTCATACCAGTGTAATAAAATCCAGCCCGGGCAAGACTCCTTTCAGACACCGGCACATTGAGAGGGAAAGTAGAAAACGTGGACATTCTGTAGAGTTCACACGACAAGTCATACTTCAGTTCACACACAGTGCTGTTATTCATCAAATTAGCCAGGAACGAGTTGCTTTCCACTATGTTCATAATGAAATATTATGGAAGAATGGGACAAGTCTTTCTCTGGGAGGTAGTTTTGTGCATGGAGGTGATTTTGAATAATTCCCAGGCCATATAAAAGAGTAAAGACCTGAAAGTGAAACATTTTGGTTTGTAAAATTGAATACATATGTGAAAGGAATTAGTTATGATTCATAAACAGATGTGATATGCCTGGGAAGTCCTGCTTTTATTTTAATCTGCACAATTAATTTCAAAGGAGAAGTTATACAACCTCAACACTCAGGCACAGAAAGTATGTTATTTGGACTTTCCTTTCACAGTACATCACATTTTCTTTAGTTTACTGTACATCTCATCTCACAAGCAATCAGATGATGGCAGTTTGGTGCAGATAAAGGTCAGACGGAAGAGGTACAGAAAAACCTCTAAGAGTAATCAAAATCCACCCCAAAACAAACAAACTAAAGTGAGTAAAAACTGAAGAAACTGCATCTTAATATCATTCTCCAATTTAAGTGTTTTAATCATTTCATCTTATATCGCCAATAAGAATGCAGCTTTTATACATCTGTAAAGATTTTGGTTTGATAAGAGTCTCAGATATATTGAAATTCTAACCTTAGACATTTACACAGGCACAAACAGAACAACGTCAAAGCTTCTAAAAGTGCATTTGTATACCATGAGACTGTCAAAACAAAAACCCCTTTGTTTTAGCAATCCTCACCCAAAGATATGCAAGACACCATAAACAAAACTGAAAGTTATACTCAACTGCCTTACATATATCAGAGCCATTGCTCTGGCAAGAATGATTCTTGCCTATATTAGTGACACGACCAACTTGTCACAAATACCAACTGGCTTGGAACAGCCCCGCCGTGTTTTCTTCCGTGACACTCTCAACACAGATGGCACTGTGTATTATAAATTTAGCCAGGTTGTTTGGGTACAATTATACACTTATAGCATTTAATACAAATATATGGTTTTGTGCAAGAATAGTCTAGTATCTTACATGGATTAATTAAAAGAGCTCTACAGGCCATGTTCATAAAGCAAACAGAGCCTATATTGATCAATATAGAAATATATTTTGTTAACTTTAGTTTCTTTATTTGTGCACAAAACTACCTCCTAGATTTCAGACTGAAGTCCCTTTTAAGGGTCTTACTCCTCCATATTGAGATTTGTTGTTCACAAGAAGAAATTGTAAATGTCTATAGTCTGAAACATCCAATTCCTGCTGCCAATTCCAATTCCTGCTGCCAAAACCTGTAAGAGAAAAAAATTTTTTTTTCTCAAAACAAGAGAAATTATGTATATTTGTTGTATCTGTCATCAAGAGTATTTTTCAAAATTATAAGTGTGTGGAACACTAGAATCTCAAAGCTAGTTTTCTTAATGGCTGGCTAACAGTTTCATGAGTTAATGAAGATCATGTCCATAAACACTCATCAAATCCCATTCCCACCTTGTTAATCTGTACTAAAGAACTTGAAAAAGTGAATGATTTAATTTCACGAGTTGCCATACATTTGGCAGATAGTACAAGTCCGTAAGTAGACCGGATCATTTATCTGTAGTCTGATACGATTAACCGTGTTATTTTGCACAGATTTAGTTAAGTTTAGAGGTGCAATCTAAACAGATATGAGCCAGGTTTAAACTGGTATAAAGCAGCAAACACACAGAAGTCACACCAGTTCAACTAAACCAATTTAAGTTAAACAAGGGCAACTTCTGAGTTTAGACAAGCCCAACTGCTTATAGCAGGGCTCAACAAATTTGCTTTGGAGCCAGGAGTCACCGCAAAAATTAAGAAGCCAGACAACATGGGGCCAGCAGTACCCTGGCCAGAGCGCAGCAGCCACTCTCCCCTCCCAGCCCTGCCCAGTGGCAGGGCACCCTGGCTGGAGCATGGCAGCTGCAGTGCTTCCCCATCCCAGCCCTGCCACATGGTGGCCAGAGCGCAACGGACGCTCCCCCCAGAGAAATACTAGGTGCCAGAATTAAATTTTTAGGCGCCATGGTGACCTGGGCTTGTCGAGCCCTGGCTTACAGAATGCATATTTAAAATATCAAAACCAAGGGAAAATCCCAAGACCAGAGAAAACAAAAAAATTCAGGTAAGAGCAGGAGATAAAAATCACAGGTGCTGTAATTTTAGGTTCTCTGTTTTTTATTGCGATAGCACAATATTTAAACCTTCATTGGGGTGCAATATGTGGAGTGAGCAGGAGACCAGTCTCCCTGCCCTTCCAGTCTCCTGAACAAAGCTGGGTGGAATAACCCAGCCATTGGCCCCCATCGTGACAGGGGCACGGAGGCAGCCAGGCCACATTTTAATAGCATTGCAACACCATGTACCAGGTGGCCAACTGGGCCAAATTTGAGTGGCATTGTGACCTGGACCACCTGACCGCAACGCCATTCAAATATGGTGGGCATCCAGGCAAGTAACCTGTGTCTCTTCCTTAGCAAAATTCTGGTTGTGCCCCTGCCAGTCATACTGAGTGTTTCTTAATGAAGGATATTAAATGTAAAAAATAAAAGGGTCAAATAACACAAGTGTTAAATACTGCTTCTAGGGCACAGCAATTGCCATACTAGATCAGAACTGTGGTCCATCTACTTAAGTCTCCCAAGCTGCCATCACCACGTGCCTCAGAGGAAGGTACCTCACAGCAGACAGATTTGGGACAGCCTGCCTCTCATGAGAGTAACATTCTAACCTCTAAAAGTTAGAGACCAGTTTATGCTCAGAGCAAGAGATTTATATCCCTTCCAAAACTTTTCATTTATCATTAACTATTGGAACTTGGATATTCTCGTAATCAATATAATTCAAAACCTCTTCAAATCTTGCTCAATTTTTGGTCTCAGTGATTTTCAGTATAAGTAAACTCTGGAACTCACTGCCACAATGTATTTCCATTAATAAATTTTGAATTTGGCACCTTTCAACTTTAACATCCCCTTGTTCTTGTGCTACGAAACAGAGAACACATGCCCCTATTTCCATTTAAGGGCTTGTCTAACCAGGAAAGTTAGGGACAAATAACTGTAGGTTTCAAGACAAGGTGCATAAGTGGGTTAATTCCTCATGTGGATGCTTTCATTCAAGAGTAAAGTGGTTTTAGTGTGGTTTCACACACTTTAATTTAGTCACATTGACTACACACCTGCAGTTGATTTACCTTAACTTTACTGAGTGACAGTGTAGACATGCCCAAAGAACAATTCCCATCTCTGTTCACGCAGCTTTCCAGGCCCTTGATCATTCTCATTGTCCTTCTAAGAATCCCCTCTACTTCTGTAATATCCTTTTTGAGATAGGGTAACTAGTGATGTACGCAGTATTCCAGATGATGACATGCCATCAATTTGTATAATGGCATATATTTGAGCTGAGACTGTAAATTTAGAACCCTGGAAGGTACATCAACTTTCCTTGCCAGTATGCACTACTTTACATGTATCAATTGTCATGTGACATACTGTTATCCATTCACAAAGTTTCACTATGTCCCCCTGAAGTTCCTCTCAGTGTTCTCTAGACTTGATTAATCTCAGTCCTTCAACTAGTACATTATAGCTTTACTTGCACTGAGACTACCCGAGCATTTGCATTTAGGATTTCCTGCTGTTTTACCTGTATGACCGTAAGCCCGTCATAACCAGCAATGACCACACATGCTTAGCTTTCCACTCTGGGAGTGGTCTCATTGATTTCAACGGGACTGTTTGCAGGGTGTGACGTTAACCACGTCTCAAGTGTGCACACACGCCCACAGCAGAGCCTTTTGCATTTAATAAGGTATAAGACTAACCGGATACTTAAACCAAATTCTTACTTCCTCTCTGAAATCTGCATTCTTTTCAGTTAGAAATAAAGCAAGGACGCGACCGTTAGAAGACACACAACTCACCGCCAGCTTCCACACACAGGGGCTACGGCAGCACAGACCAACCCCTGCTCATGCGCCAACCCACCCTCACTAAACTAAAACCGCAGGCAGGACCATCCAGGCCCTGCAACCCTGGCTCTCCCCGACCCCGGCTGACTCAAGCGATGCTGCCAGCGAGCCCAGTTTCCTCTCCGGATGGTTGCTCCGGGAGACCGGCCGTTACAGAAGCATCGCAGCTTTCGTTCCCAAAACAACCGTTCCTGGCCCGCACGGCTGCAGGGGGCTTGGAAACACGCCCCCCCCCCCACGAGCAGCCCGCAGGCTCAACCCCCAACGCAGAGGGCAAACCCCATTTAAAAAAACCGAAACCTTTCGGGCGCGTTGAGCGCCCCTCCCCCCTCCGCACGCGCGCAGGTAACGGCGCACAGCGCGGCACGGGCCAGGTCAGCCTAAGCCCCCCCCCCGGGCCAACCCAGAAACCTACCGCCGGCCACAGAGCCCGCTCACGTACTGCCTGCGTCACGCGCGGGCTCGCGCCGGCCCCCAACGGCCGGCTTCCCCCCACCCAGCCCTGGGGGGCGGGGGTCTCTCCCGCACGACGTGCTACCTACGTACACACGCGGCAGCGCGCGGCACGGCACGTACCTACCCTACCTCCCAACCAAGCCCGCTCGCCGCGGGGCACCTGCGGCGTTAATTAACATCCCTCCCCCGCCTCTGTGGGGGGTTCGAGCCGCTGCCCAGCGCGCGCCGCACAGGCCCGACCGCCCCGCCGCCATACTCACCGGCGAGACCGGGCCGGGCCGCGCGCGAGATTGGGCTGCCGCCCGCTGTCCCGCGCTATATACAGCGGCTGACGAGGGTCCGTCGGGGCGGGCGCCGCCCCCCGCCCCGCGGGAACTCCCCGCCCCTCTCCTGTCAAAGTGCGTCGTCGCCGCCAGGGAAAGTCCGGGCAGCCGCCAGGCCTCAGCGGACTGCGCATGCGCCTTTCTGCGCGGTGCGGCGCGAGGGTCTCAGCGAGCGCGCGCCTCAGCCGGCCTGGCTGGAGGTAGAGCCGCCGCGCGCCCGAGCCCTTCCTGGGCGGCACGGCCCACGGCTCCCCTCCCCCCACGGCCTGGAGCGGACCCCTGTCTCCTGCCCCTCCCCGAGGTCTATGGCATGAGACGAGAACGAGCAAAACTCATTGCAGCTGCCCCAAACCACTCCATCTTCTGCCCCCCCCCCGTTCAACCTTGGCCAAAGCTGGGTCTCTGCCATTTTCAGCCTCAAATCCCACAATGGTCAAGTGAGCACAGGCACACCCGCCCCCCTTCTCTGTTGTGACAGGGCCACTTGGGGTGTGGCCAAACAATGGCCGGATCCAGGTGTAGGTGATGCTTATGCATGTAAATTGGGATTGGCCGTGTTTGGTGCAGGAGGAACAGCAAGGCTCGTTTTCCCCTTTGGTGGAGAGTTTGGGGACTTGGGATCCACATGGTCCTTCATGCGGCAGAGACAGCTTTGAGGAGGACAGTGCAATGCGCTGCCTCCATCACCGCTCTTACGGCCCCATGGCTTCTGCATGAAATGGTGCTTTCTCAGCAAGGAAGGGATGGAGGGGAAGCTAAGCAGAATCAGACCTTCTGATCAGAGTTGTCCCTGTCAGTGGAAGTCAGATGCCTCCTTTAATCTCCTTTAGATTAAATATCTCCTTGGAAATGCCCCGAAAAATCCTCACTAAAGCACAGTTGAAAAAACAAAAGACCCTGTCTGAGGGTGAATCCCAGTTAAAAGCTCCTTTGTCCTATGGTCCAATCCCCCTGCCATTAAAGTCAGTGCCAAAACTCCCACTGACTCAAATGGTCCAGGATCAGGCCCCAACTGCGTGAGTCTTTTCTTCAGGGTTTTTTTCCTCTTACCCTCTTGCTCATTCATATAGTCACACTGAATAAGGGCCTGCTCCTGTTCCCACCAAAGTTAACAGGAACATTAGGTACTTTCCTCATTCTAGGGGAAACCCGGCAGAAATGTCTGTGTCTGTTTCCCCTACACCCACTGCTAGGGGAATTCCAGATGCTTGAACTGCTTCCTGCTTTTATGTGTGGGTGTGTCATGGTAGACTGGAAGGCAGCCAGATTTTGTATTTTCTCCTTTTTATCCTGATCACCACCATATATCATTCCTTAAGAGGAAATGGCAGAGAGAGAGAGATCTGTCACTAACAATCAGCCCAATTTTCGCACCCTCCCCCCCCCACCTCCGTGAGCTTGGGAGGAGGAAAAGCTGCTTTCTGCCAGCAATATTGTGAACTTTGCCTCTCTCTCTCTGGGACAGACATCACCAGAGCATCCACAGAGTGGACTTCTAGCAGGAGGTATAAGAAGAGGGCAATTGTGTTTAAAGAAAAGTTTGAAAGTTTAATAAAGATTGTAAAATGTCAGAGGGGAAAAACAAACAGAAAGAGGACATACAATGGAATGCAGTCAAATTTCCATCAGAATGGTTTCAGAGTGAATCACCACACCTTTGAAAATAATTCCACAAAAGACCCCCCTCCCCTCCCTAGCACTGGCTGATCACTGACTGTTGAGGTTCAAAATCTCCCATCCCAACACAATCATGGTAAAACCTTTCCCTGGAACAAATAAATACAAGATGAAGAAAAAGCCCCAATATTGGGTGTGTGTGTGTTTTTTTTAAAAGGAGGGTTGAGGTGTTTTTTGCAATTAGGAACTGAAGGTGTGCAAAATAGGAAGTGAAACTGAACAGTATGACACCAGTATTATGACACCAAAGGTTAACTTTTTATAGCAAGAGGTTCCAGTAACATGCATTTACAAAAGACCCTATAACCCCATTTACTCAATCTCTCTCTAACATTTCCTGTTAAGGTAGAATGTCATTTGTCATCAGGGTTAAAAGGAAATAGGCAAAATCTGGTCAACTTCCTCCTCATTGGGTTTAGTGCTATATCTCCATCTTTTCCCATATTATGGTTCATGGCATACACACAGAAATAAAATAAAATAAATTCTCTTGCTAGAAGGTTGCAACACAACACTGCTTTAATTTCTTAGAATTCAGAATAAAACATCAGAGCCCCATAACAGAGAAAGACAAAGCAGACTGCTCCCTAAAGCATTGAAGCCCAATTCACCCCAACTTTGTAGACTGTCTGCTGATTGACTCATTAGTCCCAGATCACATGTTTCCTACAAAGCCCACTACCCTGCAAGTCGGACCAGGACAAAACCCGCTCCCCTCAGCCTCTGAAGAAATAGGTCATAGTTTTAACACAGTTTTCACTACGCCACATTCCCAAGTTGGATCCTGGTGGAGGAGGCAGAGAGTAAGAAATGTTTAATACATAGGGCCAATCCTTTCTGGTGCTGAGCACCCTTGAAAACTACAGGCCAGCTGGGTTTTTCATCTTCCCTATCATTTTGTAATGCTGCCTCTCACTCTATTAGCTGAGCATATGGTATTTGGAACCTCCCAGGAGACTTTCAACATATTGCAAGATCAGGCACATAGGAAATGGGACTGTTCTAAATTAACCTCTTCCTGGGACACTGAGCTCTGCCTCTGTCCAATTCTAGGTAGAGGCAGCAGGAGCAGAATTCAGGTGGTGGAAACAAATACAAAATAAAACTATCAATTTATTAATCTAAAAGTTAAAAAGAGGTAATGCAGTTGCTGAATATTGAAAAAGTGTGGTTGGTGGTATTGCCAACCCTCAGCATTTAAAAATCATGTGTCAGACACCCTCCACCCCAAAATCACATTGGCCCAAAAATCATGATATTTTAAATATATATTTCTATATTTACTCACTTTTTGCCTATCTTTTGATTTATGAACTGCCCCAGCCCCCCTCTTGTGTGGGTATGAGCTACAACAGCATTGCCCACTCCCAAATGTATAAAGTAAGGTGATTTGTCACCCATTGCAGGAGTTCTCACTGGAAGATCCAACTGAGGTCAAATTGCACAATTTGTATAAAGTGCTGCCAAATGATGTGGAGCTTCCAACTTCTCCCCAAATCCTGAGTTAACACCATACATCACAAGACTTGCAATAAAATCACACAAATTGGCAACACTAGGAAGTGTTGCTATGCAAGATTATCAGTGACTTTTAACTCTAATTGTTTCCAGAGATTTAATTGCACCACACGTATTTCACTGGCTATGTGCAACAATTCATTAGTGAGTCTGTTATATATAATTAGATGCAAATAACCTGCATAATTTTAAAATGGTTTTTCTGTCTGTAATTTTAATGAACAACTCCCAAATTAATTTATTTTCTAGAAACATTCAGTCAGGTGAAGAGAAAGTACTACCCCAGAGGGTTGATCATAGCCAGCAGTTGACCTATGTGGACTGCTGGTAGAAAGGCTAGTTAAGACTGCAATACCCTTTCATTACCCGCATCCCCACAAGAACAAAGATCATTGCCCGATCTCCATATTTATCATGTTTCAGAAGGGGAAAGAGGGCATTAAATCACTCCTAAGTAGTATGGTCTAGTAATCATACTTATGCCACCAGCCTCGAATTACTGAATCACAGGAACCACTGAACACACTGGCAGGATCTACAACTTCACATAAGAATGTAGGTCTCTTCTGTTGATCTAGCTTGACGCAATAGTTGGAATCCTGCATAAAGCTAGTGAGTAAATTCTGGTGACTTGTGGTTTGTTAACTCCATAAAGATAGAAAATGGAAGACCTGTTGTCCAGAAGTAAGAGATTTTCAGGGAAGCCTTAGGCAGAGCTATGTTTAGAGAGAAAGAATATAAAACTTAGCTTAGGCTGTCATGCTTGAATTACTAGTCCCAGAAAAGGGGCAAATTTCCCCTCTTGCATTATGTGGGGAGATCAGACATTCTGTGACCTAATAGTCTATATGATTTCAAGCTGCTTCATTTGTGTCTGACCAGAAAGTATCAAAGTACCTCTCTATTATTTTAATGATTTTTTAATTATCCTGTTTGCTTTGGCATTTGGGACTATGACATACATACATGGAAAGCAATACATTACATTTAACTCTCCATAGAAGACAAGCACTCCTGACCCATCATTAGAAAAAACATCCCACATGAGTCATATCATATAACCTCACAAATACTTGCGCAGAAATGCGTGCCTTGTAATTCTGTGCTGGAGATCAGCAAATGCAGAGTCCGGAGAATTTCCACTGTCTTTGCAAGCCACATGAAATTCAATTTAACAGATCAGCCTACTCAAATGAGGCTCAGGGACAAATATTAAAGTTTAAGTAAATCTTGTGGGTTTTGTTGTTGGCTGTTATTTTTCCCCTCCCCTCATTGCTTGTGGGGGAATTACTCTAAATGTTAAAAGCAGTAGTTAGATTAGAATAAAAAACACATCAAGGCACAAGGGTAAATTGAGGCTGTTGCGTCAATCATAGACTAACCTCACTAGTACTCATTTTGGAAAGGGGTGGCTAGAATGATTTACAGACCAATCTTGGCCTACTTTTCTTTTAAGTCCTTTAACAGATTTGAGAACTTGCCAATCTGCTAGTAGTTTTTCTGTTTCCCTGTTTCTAAGATGACAATCTTCACTCTACTGATGACATCATGGGCAGTGAAGGCAGCAAGAAGAAACGCTTTATTGCTAAATCAGGGGCCAATGCCGCAGACACAAGCACCCTCCTCTCCTGAAAAAAGATCCAAAGTTGGCCATGTGGGAGATGGAGAGAGGAAGGAACCTGCCCCTGAGGAGATCAACAGGCTGGTATTCAATTTAATTAGCTTGTTTCAAAGCTGAATGCCACACTCTTGGTCCCTCCTACAGAGCCGTTTGTCTGTCTACCAGCGACCAACTTCTATGCACCAACATCTCTCTTTATGTGCTGTAAGGCCTGCTCCGACTCCCACTGACATCACTGTGAATCTTTCCACTGACTTCAGTGAAAGCAGGTTTGGGCCAACAGGGAGCAGAAGGGGAACTCTGTACCCTGACCTCTTGGCTATCTCAGTGCATGGACAGAGATTGGCAAGACAGAGCTAGCTCCTCTCCTGGCAGCAGCACAAAGGGAAGCAGCATGTACTGGGTGTCAGTCAAGCAGCTCTATGTCTGTTGTCTTATGTATTTATTTAAACTGTGATTGTGATTGTAGTATATGATTGCCTACAGTATGGGAAGCACAGCACTCGTGGGGGGCTAGTTTGACTTCATGACATCTCATCAGTTTAGGAGCATTAACGCATGCTTGTTTTGGGGAATCAAGAATGCCCTTGTTGCATAAGCTTCTCACCCCCTGTGTTGGCAGGCTAAGGCAGTCTCCCTGCTGTAATTAAGAAAAGAGTGATTCCTAAAACAGGATCCCTCCCTTCTGCAGATCCTATAATCAGGTAGAGTTAAAAATCATAAATGCAAAGGATGTAGACAATCAACATTTATTATAATCAATTAATTAATAAACATTGTATGGGAAAGATACCCCTATATATATATATGGCTCGGGAGTGGATTTTAAGAGGAGGCCTGAAGCTAGGTCCTATTACCTCTATGAACATAAAACCATGGGTATAGAAACAAGAGAATTAATACCTCACCACTGCCTCTTCTCCCTCTTGGACAGGACTAGTGGACAAATCGGTCCGAGATGAAATGGAATGGAAGCATTAGGAACACACCAACTGGGGAACCAGGAACTCAGGGAATCCGGAACAAAGTAAGTCTTTAATCAACCTTTAGTCTTCTATTCTTGATCCAGCGAATTTCATGCACATGCTGCTAGACTGCTGTCACTAAGGCTGGGTCTGTGTAGACCCTCTCAGTCGATCCAGCAAGCGACGCAGGAAAACCACCCCAGTAAGTGATGTGTGGACAGCACATAGAGGAGACGCTGCGAAGTCAACGGGAGATACGCAAGCGATTTATGTCACTTGCATATCTCCCGACGACTGCCGCCAAATAGCAAAGGTAAGTGTAGACCGGGCCTAAGATAAACAGCATCCGCAGATTGTCACTCACAAGCTTAAGTATGGCATGTCCCCTTCAATGGGAAGCTTCCAATCTTCCTGTTCCCAGCTTTGCACACCTCCCTTTAGTTCTTTGCACCTGTCATTCTATCTTAGGTGCACAGGATCCTTAGATGTTTTGTGCACTGCACTGAAATTTTTGCACTCAATCCTTGCAGTTGTTCACAGCACTGAATTCTCAGTGTAAGCCAAATGATGAAATGTTTGGATCAAACCATATTCTGCCTTATGCCTGTGAGAGAGTAGGAGAAGCCTAGGACTGGCTCACCAGTCTGGGTACTTTGTAACTATTCCTGCATGAGCCAAATTGGGAGAAAATTGATTAGGACTGACTGATTCATCAGTTAATAAGGGGAGTCATCTCATCAGCTGAGGACTGTAAAATGAGAGACAGGAAGGCTGAAGTAAAGGCAAAAAAGCTCAGGCTTTCAGAGAGATGAGATTTCCCTCCCCAGTGCCTAAGGTGTAAGTTAAAGCTTGGGAAAAGTCTTATGGCTATACAATATGAAACTGAATAAATGAAGCACCACTGTGGTGAACCTATGATGGAGTGTGTAAGGACTATTGTCAATGCTGCTGAGTGATGTTACCTTTTTGCTAATACAAAATAGTAAGTGACCTTAAAACATGGAGTAACATTTTCGTAAGGCTGCTAAGTTATTTAGGCACTAAATCCCATTTTCAAAAATGACTCAGTCATTTAGGGCCCAGATTTTCAAAAGCATGTAGTTAGTTGCCTAACTCACACTGACTGCAATGAGAATTAGGTGCCTAAATACCTTTTAAGAATCTGGGCCTTTGGAGTCTAAATATAATTGAAAGTCAATGGGACTTTAGTTCCTAATTGCTTTGGAAATGAAGCATAGGCACTTTTGAAAACTTTACCCCATGTTTGTAACATGTGATGAACAAGAAACTTTTATCTGAAGGAATGTTTGTTCTTTTAAATTCATTATAGCAGTAACAGTCACAGGGTAAAATACACTGTAGTCACACTTAGTGTGGCTAAAGGGCTTGATCTTTGTACTCCTGAAACTTTGTAATCCTGTTAGTCTATAACTAGTTCTTTCAGAGTTGAATGCTGGCACAGCAAATACTTTTTCAAATGGAAAAAAGTAATGGAATCTCTTGCTCCTGATTTTTTTCAATAGCATTAATGGGAAGGTGGGTGTCCCTAAAATATTTAGTACAAAGATGTCTTCTGTTCAGAGACCAGGTTGAGGTTTCCTTAATGTTGAGGTAATGGATTTTTTTAAAAGTAGAATCTTGAACATCTTTAATTAGGTCTGTTCATTGCTTGAACAACTTTGTGAGACAGGGACGACACCACCACTGGCAAACAAAGGGTTAACTTGCAGCTTCATTGTACCCTTCCTCTATAGGGGTCCACCAGGAAGATAAATCATAGCTGGAGGCCTCAGGCTAATTAACTTCCTTAAGAAGAACGCAGGAAATTCTGCTTGGGAGACAAAAATAGAGGCTGTCTTCTCTCCTCCTTTCCCCCCACCAGTCCATGATGGCTGCCTTCGTCTTCAGTTAGATTTTGAAACAAGCACCTTTGTGCTTTCTTTCATATTGCTCCTCAACATGGAGACACTCCCCATAAACATTCACAAAATTAATTCATTATCCTCCTTCGAAACTCTTCTTTGCCATGCTGCTTACACATTTTTTTTAAAAATAGGCTGCTGGTGCCCTGGGACCACAGCCTGTCATGCTGATCAGTATTGTCTCATTGTTCCTTTGTACTCCCATCTCTGTCTGTCTCTTGTCTTATATGTAGACTGTAAACTGTTTAGGGAGTGTGTTTTTTGTTCTGTTTGTATAGCTCCTAGAGCAATTGCATGCTGGTCTATGATTTGGCCTTCTAGGCTCTCTGGTAATACAAGTGCATAATGTTCATAGATGGTGAAAGCAAGAAGAATTTGAAATGAAGATGGCTCAAGTGCTCTCCTGCTCTGAAATAAAACTAAATTATCTTAATAAACCAGCAGGATGACTAACAGAAAAATCCAAGGTATTGCAATGCATTCTGTCTTCTGTGGATAATGGAGATGAAATTGCTAGATGTGAGATGTGTACAAAGGATACCATGATGTCATAGCATCAGGTGTAACGAGGTCTGAAATGCTATTCAAAGTGTATAGTGTTCATCTAGGTTTTGAGAAATGCATACTCAGAGCTAGCAATCTCATGGTCTGGTTAGACATGAATGCTACAACTGAATCCAAGTGAGAAAACTGCAACTAAAGCCACAGAAACTAGAATACACAAGAGGAACTCCAACTGCATGAGATTCCTAAATGTCATTTACTACTCATTCCTTCCTTTGAAACTTGATAGGGTATCCGCCATTAACAATCCAAGCAGCCATTGGCTATATCCTCCCTTCAACACTGCCTGTTTTATCTTCCTGTTGCTGTAATTCAGAGGTGGTCTCCAGATGACAAATGGTCAAGCTCTCACTAATCCCCATACAAGTTTGCCCAACCCTCGCCCCATTAGGAAACTTTATTCCAATAGACAAAGAAGACCTTTATTCTCTTGCTCTAAAATGGCTTACATAAGAATAAGAAAGAACAAAAGTCAAGTCTGCAATGCTACAAACAGAAGAGCTGCTCTCTGCTGACCAGCAGAGTTCTTAGGCAGCTGGGTAATGCAGAAAACAAAGGCATAGCAGTTTTGAGTTATGTATAGCAGAAAGATGAGCTGTTAACAGTAATCCCTGGTCAGCACGTATCTCCTTTGAAAAGCGCTCTTGGATCTCTGTTCAACACAGCCCGTCAAACTGCTATTAGGCACATTCAGATGGGTTCCACAGAAAAGTCAGTACGAATAGCAAAGAGCATAATAGAAAAGGTTTTAGCTGGGATCATTCCAGGATTGGGCCTTATGGCTGTACACTTGCAAACACAATGTGAAGTAATTTACTGAAATCAGTACATTGGGAAATAGAGGGCAAAGAAAAAATAAACAAATACTGTTCAGCCAGTAACTGTAAATGTTTTCTAAAAGACATACTCTAGTTTAACAGGAATTAATTCAGGGACTTTCTAGGGCCTACATTATGCAGGAAGTAGATGATCACAGTGGTCCCTTCTTGGCCTTATGACCTGTATATTCATAGACTCCAAAGCCAGAAAGGATCATTCTGATCACCTAGTCAGATATCCTATATAACACAGGTCAGAGAATTTTCCCAAAATAATTCCAAGAGCAGATCTTTTAGAAAAACATCAAACCTTGATTTAAAAATTACTAGTAATGGAGAACACACCACTCTTGTTGGTAGATTATTCCAGTGGTTAATTACCCTCTCTGCTACAAATGTACACCTTATTTCCAGCCATTGGCTCATGCTGCAACTTTCTCTGCTAGACTGAAGAATCCATTATTAAATTTTGGTTCCCCTGTAGATAGCTGTAGATTGTAATCAAATTACCATACCCTTCTCTTTGTTAAACTAAATACATTGAGCTTCTTGAGTCTATCACTATAAGGCAGGTTTTCTACTTCTTTAATGATTCTCATGGTTCTTCTGTCAACCCTCTCCAATTTATCAATATCTGTATTGAATAGTGGCCCCAGAACTAGCCACAGCAGCAGTTGCACCAGTGCCAAATACAGAAGTAAAAGAACCTCTCGATACCCACACAAGATTCCCGTTTATCCATCCCAGAATCCAATTAGTTCTTTTGGCGACAGTATCACACTGGAAGCTCATGTTCAGCTAATAAGCCACCATGACCTCCAAATCTTCAGTGTCATTGCTTCCCAAGATAGAGTCCTCTATCCTGTAAATATGGCCTCCGTTCTTTGTTCCTAGATGTATTCATTTACATTTAGAGCCATTAAAATGCATAGTGTTTGCTTGCACCCAGTTTTTCAAGTGATCCAGAGCACTTTGAATCAGTAAACTGCTCTGTTCGTTATTTACCAGTCCCTCAAGTTTTGAGTCATCTGCAAACTGTATCAGTTATCATTTCATGTTTACTTCCAGATCACTGATAAAAATGTTAAATAGTGTAGGGCCAAGAACTGATCTCTGCAGGATCTCACTAGAACCACACCCGCTCGATGACAATTCTCTGTTTACAGTTACATTTTGAGACCTGTCAGTTTTTAATCCATTTAATGTGTGCCACATTACTTTTATATCATTGTAGTGTTTTAATCAAAATATCATGTGGCACCAAATCAAATGCCCTGTGAAGTCTAAATATATTACATCCACATTATCATCTTTATCATCCAAACTTGTAATCTCATTTAAAAAATCAAGTTAGTTTGATACCATAAACCCATGTTGATCGACATTACTTAAATTACCCTCCTTTACTTTTTATTAATCTATTCCCATTTCATCTGCTCCATTACTTTGCCCAGAATCAATGTCAAGCCAACAGGCCTATAACTACCAGGGTCATCCAGTTTACTCTTTTTAAATATTAGCACAACATTGGCTTTCTTCCACTCTTCTGGAACTTCCCCAGTATTCCAAGACCTATTGAAAAATCAGTGTTAATGACCAGTGAGCTTCTAAGCCAGCTCTTTTACAACTCTTGGATGCAAGTTATCTAGACCTGCTGATTTAAAAATGTCCGACTTTAGTAGCTGCTGTTCAACATCCTCCTGAGATACTTCTGGAACAGAAAGAGTGTTATCATATGACAGATGAAGTAGTCCTGTATTTTTCCTCAGCTACGTACATAATAGAAATATTTACTGACTATTTCTACCTTTTCTGCATTATTATTGTTAATTCTACCCATCTAGTAATGAACAAATATCATTGTCAAGATTTTTTTTGTTCCTAATATACTTTAAAAACTCCTCCTTACTTTCCTTAATTCTGCTGGCCATATATTTTTCCTTGTGTCCCTTTGCTTCCCTTATTAATTTTCTATAAATCTTAATTTCTGTTTTGTGTTAATTACTATCGACTTTGCCTTTCTTCCATTTGTTTATATTGCATTTTATTGCTGTCTTCACTTCTCCTCTAAACCAGGTAATCTTTAAAGCAGCATGGCCTTCTTTCTCAATTGTGATTTTTTTGGACATCTACTAAAATGTTCTTAAATGATTCCCAATTATCATTCATATTTTTTGTGATTAAATTGTTCCACCTAGCTGATTTGGCTCATAATTGTTTTCAGCTTTGTGAAATTGCTCTGTTAAAGCACTAACATTTATTACTGGTCTGGATTTTATTCTACTCGTACATTATGAATGTGATCAAGTCATGATTACTTGTAGTTATGCTACCACTGTTCTTTAATTGTGTGATCAGTTCCTCTTTATCTGTTAGGAGACAATCTAATAAAGAATCTAAATGCTTTTAAACATACAGTTTACTTCTCAAATAGAATGAAGAGGAGGAAATGAGAAACCTAACAATTGCCATTCTGCATCAGACTAGTGGCCTGTCTAATCTAAAATCTTTTCTCAGATATTTGCCAGATGACTCAGATAAAGATCCAAAAAACCTTGCAGAAGTATGGTATGGAATAACCTGCCCACAGGAGAAGTTTATTGAGCATGTGTGCTATATTTGTCTTGCTTAATCTCTATTCATTTTCACTTTCGTTTCACACAGGGCAGAATTATGCAGCACTGCAGAGAAATAAAACCAACTACCCTGATGCAAACTTTCCATATCTAAAAAAGAAATTCAGAATATATAAGCTGTTGCATTCTTTTTGTGGTTCTTCATCCTCTGATTTTCCATTTAGATATTGATCTTTACATCCTGTCCAAATCATTGATTTGTAGGTACAATTATACACTGTGGAATATAACAATAAAACACCTATTAAGAAGAGAAATCAAGAATGCCTGAGCAGGGCCTGTGACCCGCCCATGCCTAGGATAGACCACCTGAAAATGCTAAGGTCAGGGCAGGCTGCAGAAGAAGAGCAGATTCTCCCAGCAGTGGTGAATGACACTAAAGTCAGACTTCCCAACCAGCCACAAACAATGCTTCTGATTCTCCACACTGGTTATCAAGAAGCTAAAACAAAATATATACAGCCCCCTCTATTGCATTTCAGTCTCTGGCTTCCAATCAGCCACTAGGTCCAGTAAAGAGATAAGTTATTTAAAACTCTTTGCTCTTTACCAGAATGGTTCTCCTGACCCCAAAGGGTCAGCCACAGTACCATATCAATATAAGTTTGGATCTTACCCAAAATACCACACTGCCAGCCAATCCTTTACTAACTAAAACTAAAGTTTATTATAAAAGGAAAGAAAAACTATAAGAGAAATGTTAAATGATTAAAGCAATCAGATACATACAAATGATTTGAAAGTTCATATATATCAGGTTTTTAGTAGAATTGTGAAGTTTGCAGGCTTGTATAGTGTCTCTGGTGTACATCTAGTACCTAGATGGGTCTCAGTCCTTAGTTTCACAGCTTCAGTTGTAGATGAGTTGATCCAGAGGGAGGTGAAGATGGAAGACCGATAACTGAAGACAATATGGATGTGGTACAGCTGCCTTTTATGTCCTTTGGCTTTTGCCATGCTGCTTGTGGAAATATACAGAAATAAGATGGAGTCCAGACAGTCACATGAGTAAGTCCTAGTGACTCATCAGATGCAGCCTGTGTTCTTTCCCTGGGCTTATTGTACCTTTGAGTTCCCTTAATGGCCAACAAGTCACAAGTGCTGCAGCCATCCTGTCTGGGGTGTCGCTGTTGCCTGATTTCTCGGTGTTCATAGGCTCACCAATTGCTTTGATCAGAAGATAATGAGGTTTTAGTCCCAGAATCAGGCTCCAGAAGAGTTTTACAAGGACCCCCGGGGTGCACGACAGGAATGCTCACACTGATAATAAAAGCTTATAAGATTATACAGATTCAGTTAAGATAACATAAAATGATAGACAAATGACTGATAAAAAGAAAATGAATAATCAAATGGATAATGGATAGGATTACAGTCTTATTCTAAAGACATATGTGATATGTATATATATATATATATATATATATATATATATATATATATATATATGGTATGCTTTGGATTAATATATTCACACCCTTCACTGATGACCTGGTTGAAAGAGATGTCTGGTTCCTCAACACTTGAGTAGAGAGATGGAGAGCTAGAAAATGCTTGAGAGCTAAGAGTTATAAGGCTAAGACTATCACTACAAATAATACTACGTATAAACAGAGAACAAAATAACTTAACACAATAACTAAAAGAAGTTTCAAGAAGGAGTAGCTGACAATCACTCTAAGTGACGTGGTTTGCCCCTTGTTATACCCTGAACAATATGGGTCCTCCTTCTAAGTCCAAACTTGGATTCTTCACCCCCAAATTATTAGGGTACGCTTATTCTATATGCTGGCAGGTTTGTGTGTATTAATGACATATTCACATCCTTTCCAGATGGTTCTAGATGGTTTGCTTATCTCACCTTTGTTTTTTCTGGCCCTTTTGAGGTATATTTGTGAAGTTTCCTTGGGGCATAAACTGAGACAGCCCCCCTATCTTGATGCCTCCTGACTTATCTAGGATAAAGGTTCTAATTATATATGTCTTATTCTTTAACTCATCCTTACTTATCTGGGCCAAAGGTCCCGAACATATGTATGCTAACTGCTTTAGCTTTCGTACAGGATGTGGCCTGTAAGATACCTTGCATTACAGCTATAATACTTTAATATGAATCTATGACTCTATTATAATAAATGAACAATACTTAAATCTAAGGGAAGGTGTATACTATGCAAGCAAGCAGGCTCGTCCTATAGGTTATGTTGCCCAGAAACATAGCACAGGTTGAAATACAGATACATCAAACATATCCATAACTTCCAATATGCATATGACATATGAATATAAACAGTATCACCATACTTAGCAAATTATAACCTTTCTAATGGTGCCTGACATGCCTATCTCATATGAATTATTGTAATTTTGACATATTGATGTTAAATATCATAAATGGACCCCCTAATTCAGCCAGCGTCACAGGGCCATTCAAACATTACAGTAAAACCTTAACATACGAGCGAGTCAACTTACGAGTTTTTTGAGATGCGAGTCGTCGCGCGGTCGACTTTTTGCTTTGAGATGCGAGCCAATATTTGAGTTACGAGTGAGCTTACACCACCTGCCGCCACTAGGAGGAAGCGTGCGAGCGTTCAGTTCACGTGTTTATCTCACTGTGCTCTCATCTTTGTCAGATCGACATTGCTTGTTTGATTATTTTCCGCATTTATTTTGGATAATTTCCTTGTTTTAACCATGGGTCCTAAGAAAGTGAGTGCCAAGATCAGTGCTGAGAAGAAGAAAAGGATGATGTCCATGGATATAAAGCACAAAATCATCGAAAAACATGAGCGAGGTGTGCGTGTTGTTGACTTGGCGAGGGAGTACGATCGAGGTACTTCTATGATCTGTACGATTTTGAAGCCGAAGGAGTCGATAAAGGCTATAACGCCAGCCAAGGGCGTTACGATCATTTCGAAGCTCCGGACCTCTGTCCATGAAGAGATGGAGAAGTTGTTGTTGGTGTGGTTGACGGAGAAGCAGATCGCAGGAGATAGCGTGACCGAGAGCATCATCTGTGAGAAGGCACGAGACATTTATAGGGATTTGGTGAAGCAGACGGCGGGAACATCAACGGACAAAGCATCGGAAGAGTCATTCAAAGCCAGTCGGGGATGGTTTGATAATTTTAAAAAGAGGACTGGCATTCACTCCGTCGTCAGGCCTGGTGAGGCAGCAAGCTCGGATGCGAAGGCAGCTGAGGATTTCATTGCGACGTTTGCCAACCTGGTAGAAGCCGAAGGATACATCCCCCAGCAAGTCTTCAACTGTGACGAGACAGGGCTCTTCTGGAAGAAGATGCCGAGGAGGACGTATATAACGGCAGAGGAGAAGAGCATGCCAGGCCACAAACCTATGAAGGATAGGCTGACCCTTGCACTGTGCGCAAATGCAAGTGGCGACTGCAAAATCAAGCCGCTACTCGTATATCACTCGGAAAACCCCAGAGCCTTTAAGTCGCATAAGATTCTCAAAGAAAAACTGCAGGTTATGTGGAGGGCAAACCCAAAGGTGTGGGTCACCAGGGAGTTCTTTGTGCAGTGGGTAAACCTGGTCTTTGGTCCTGCCATCAAGAAGTACCTCGTGGAAAATAACCTTCCCCTGCAAGCCCTTCTCGTCCTTGACAATGCTCCCACGCACCCACCAAACCTCATAGACGACATCCTGGAGGAATTCAAATTTATCAAGGTCCGCTACCTTCCACCCAACACCACCCCTATCCTGCAGCCCATGGACCAGCAGGTCATTTCCAATTTCAAAAAACTATTCACCAAGCACCTGTTCCGGCGCTGCTTTGAGGTTACGGAGAGCACAAACCTCACCCTTCGAGAGTTTTGAAAGGAACACTATAACATTGTGACCTGCCTCAGAATTATCAACATGGCCTGGCAGGGTGTCACAAGGAGGACCTTAAACTCTGCGTGGAAGAAGCTGTGGCCTGAGGCTGTGTCCAAAAGGGACTTCGAAGGGTTCGAGCCGGAAATGTTAGTGGTGGAGGAGATTGTATCCCTCGGAAAGTCCATGGGCCTGGAAGTGAATGAAGGAGACGTTGACGACCTTGTCGAGAAGCACAACGAGGAACTGACGACGGAGGAATTAAAGGAGCTACAGCAGCAGCATACGGAGGTTTTGCAGGAAATTAACGTGGGGGAGCCAGAGGAGGAGGAGGTTATCCGTACAAGTGAGATTAAGAAAATCTTGGGAATGTGGGACAAAATTACTGAGTTCATTGAAAAGAAACACCCTGAAAAAGTTGCAGCAGGTCGTGCGTTGGCGTTGTGTAACGACACTTGCCTCACTCATTTTCGTAATATTTTGAAAGGGAGGAAGAAACAAACCTCCTTGGACAGGTTTTTATTGAAACGCCCTGAAAGGGAAAGCAAGGAAAGTGTGGCGAAAAAGGCAAAAGTCAGTGAAGAAGAAGATTAAGTGAAGTGAAAAAAAAAAAAGTAGCATTTAAGTTTAGCGATAAAGTGTAGCATAGTGTGTAAGTTAAATTTAGCAATAAATTGTAGCATTAAGTGTGTAGCGAGTAAGTTAAGTTAAGCGATAGAGCACGAAATGAAAAACTCCCCCAACCTCCTCCGCCAATCGCCTCCACTTCAGCCAGCATCTTTGTCTGACCTTCAGGGTAAATACTGTACACTTAATAAAACCAGTTTATTTCTTTACATTCTCTTTTATTATGTATTATTTTTTAAACATTATTTGTTGTTTATAAAGTACATTTTTCTTATTTAAAAACATGTAAAAAAATTGGGGTGGTTTTTGGAGGGCGGGAACGGATTAATAGCATTTCAGTTAATTTCAATGGGGAAAATTATTTTGACATACGAGCAAATTAAGTTACGAGCTCGGTCACAGAACGAATTAAACTCGTAAGTCAGGGTACTACTGTAGTCTGAGAAGACTCATGCCCAAGCCTCAGCACAGATCAGCACCATCCTCAGTTGGCCTAGACTTGGTAGGTACATGTATCAGTCCTAGAAAACCTGGTTCTAATCGAAATTAACAAACTTCTCTGACTTGTCCCCTCTCCGCAGTGGCTCTGGCTGTGATTTGTACATCAGCCCTGCTCATCAGTTTACTCATATCAGCTTTGATCTGTATTAGTCAATAAGAGGAAGTAAAGTGTGTCCACTTCCTCTCCAGTCTGTCCCAGATGAGGAGGGGAGACCCTTCCCCTTTGTGGTTGGCAAAGGCCTCACAACTAGCATGACCTATTGAGTATTGACAAGTACTTGAATCTGACCTGTCAAAATACAAATGATTATCAACCACAATAGGTGTTTTGTCTCCTCCTCACCATATATAATTTGTTTAATATATGAAGTGAAAGAAGACATGATAAGGTTAACAAAAAGATAGAAAAAACAAGGGAAAAGAAAGAATACAGCAGCTAGTACTGACCATGCTCCTGGGACACAATGTTCCAGATTGTTAAGGACAAAGGGTGACTCCCAGCTTTTGACACATATATAAATTACATCATGGTACCAGAGTTCACAAGATATACTTGTGTTAACCACACTTGTCCAATTTTTCCTAACAAGGGCTCTCATACAAAGTATGATTTACCGTGTGACACAAAAAGACTATTTATTGCAAAACAGCAGCCTTTAGTGAAATCTAGTAGAGGCCCCAATTGCTTGTTCCCATGGGAAATAATTTTCCAAAGTTGCTAGGACACTGCTAGGCTGCCCCTCCTTGAGTTTCTGGGAAGTATCTTCTCAGGCTAGAGGGGACTGGGAAGTCATGGAGTGAAGGTGGTGCCACTGGTTGCTTTCAAGATGGAGTCACATTGCCACTGCTAAGGCTCCCTGTGGTTGCTCTGTAGTAGCTGTAGAGGGGTATCTCCAAGATTCAATATTACTTGAAACATCATTAACGCTACGTTAGACTTCTGCATGGAAATCCCTGGTATGAGCAATGCCCAGTACTGTAGATAGGAACTAACTTACTCCATCTCCTCTCACCTTGTCATTTCTCTCATCTCTAGTCCTTCTCCTCCAGTCCCATGAAGTTCCTTCTGTGTAGAGCAGCTGTCATAAGGGAGAGAACCACAATCAAAGTCCACTCATAGAAGAAGTGGGGGCAATTGATCTGGGACAAAATTATATCTAATTTACATAAGGTACACTCTGCTGCCTTGAATCTTATCTAAAATAAATATTTAGTTAAAATACAACAAAAGGGAGTACAGGGGGATGCAAGGAATTAAAATATGCTAAGACATACTCACTACAGTAAATATATTTACTTAACATTTATTGAGGTGTTACCCCAGATTTTAGATGTATGTTTGATATTTCCAAAAGTGAATGGTTGATGTTTCTCATTGATGACTGCTATTTTACTCATATATAGGCTCAGGTCCTGATTTTTAAAAGCCACCTTTAGGCCTACCTATGGGCATAATCCTTAGGGTAAATTAGAGCAGCCACAGGGAGTTGTTGTACTAAATGAAAATGGCAAACCTACATTAATTGTTAGCCAAGCTGATGAAAAGAAGGTAAAAGTTTATGAACTGTCACCATAATCTATTATAGAAGACTATTTAAGAAAAAATGTGAGGAGACAGAAAGACTGGATTCATTTAAACAGAAAGGGTCTACTGATACCACTCAAGGACTGTGTTAAGATTATGATTGGTAAACAAGAGGAGCAGAGAAGCAGAAATTAATTAACTAAAATTGGTGTGTCAGAAATTAGGCCTAACTGGTGGATGAAATAATGAGAGGATCGACTATTCCACTCACCCAATGTTTGGGGCCCTTAAGAAGAGATTTGGGGGTGTGTGGAGAAAGAACTTGTACCATCTCTGCGGCTGTGGTGGAAGGATTGTTGCCACAACACTAAACCCTGAGTGGGGAAGATTGACCAGCATCACTGCACCAACAAGGACCCCAAGCTGCTATTTGAGATCCTGTCTGCCTCACCTCTCTCTCTCTTTTGGTTTTTCACCTGATCCTGAAATCAACCACATAGAACCTGCACTGAGAGATGAGACAACCCATCCAGCTGTGAAACCTGAGAAAGACCAGTCAATGAGAGGGACCTGACCAACTAGATGATGTCCCTGATCAGGGAGCTGAGGCATGAGTATAAGTAACAATTATTGTGGCCAAAGAGCCCAAAGCATCCAGCCATGTCTTACTAGCCACTCTGTATCCTGTGAACATCCTCAAAAGTCATATTTCCCCCATCTTTACTATCCTATCTCTTCTCTCCTTTCTGTGTGTCTCTTTTGTCTAAGGCAGGAAAACAACTATCTTTCTCAATTCAGAATTGAACGAGAGAGCTAGCCCTTTCGCCCCCATCAAGATGAGTATTTGACTGAAAAGAGACTTTAACCAGTATTCAGTTAAAAAAAACCAACAAAAAACAATACTTCAATAGATTTTGATTGTTTTGCATAAACAATCAATTTCAGTTTCAATCCTCTTTGCCTCATTTTGATTCTTTACTTTTTGTGCGTTTCAATTTCTAAATTTCTAACCTTTAGTCTGAATTTTATAGACGTTTGTCATGATGTTAAGCAGGCCAAGGTCTCTATATATCAAACTCCAGGCTTTGTTTAACACGGATTAATGTGGGATGGTGACTGGGTTATGTTAACACCTTTGGCCAGTATTATCAATAAATTAATACAACAGGATGCTCTAGTCTGCCAACTGACTCAAGGGACTGTTCTGTCCCAACAATCATGAGGTGGTAGAGGTGCCTCATCCGCACTTCCTTCTCCTTTGCCATATTCCCTGCTTAGCTCTGTCCTACCCAAGGATTTATCTTACATGTGGAGAAATCCTCCAACGACCAGTTAAACTGGCTTTAGGGCTTTTTTGTGACCTTGGTGCCACAAAGCAGAATAGAGGATCTTATCCAATATCCTTTCCATCAGGAGGTTCAGTCTGCTGATACAAAACAGGACTAAAAAAAAAAAAGTTTACTTTAACTGGTTTTTTTGCATTTAGCCATCAAAAAAAAAAAAAAAAGATAATCTTCAAGTCTATATTGACAGTCCACAAGCACCGGCTGGTGTTGCATGTTAATTTTCAAAAATTTATATTGGACACTTAAAAATCCCAGAATTTTTGCGTCTGATCTTTATTCTGTGTAATTAGGAATAATTATTAGAATCCTTTTGCATTACATATTGCAGTTTTCTTTTAAACAAAAGGATGGCTGAGTGGAGAGTGAACACATAAGGGCCATAAGGAAGTGAAGTGAGCTTGTACATAGGCTGTATGTCAGTTGGCTCAGGAATAGCTCTTTAAAACATTAATTTGTTAGCTTTCCCAAGCCAGGTTAGCATAGCACACCAACAATATGCAGTGTACAGCATGGAGCCTGAGGCAGCACGCGAGAGGAAATGCCAAGCCACTTGTGTTGTTTTAGCACCATCATGTGGCGAGAATAAGATAAGAAAACGTAAAAGAAAACTGCTGATTCTTATTGGTGCCGTGGATTTGCAGACTCGGTGTATTAGTTAAATCTACACAATTTCAAAAAGGGTTACACAATCCAAAATTAAATCATCAAAAGCATTTTCTGGGTTCTGGCTTCATTGTAGGTTAGACTTTGGTGAAGCATTTCTTCCAGTCAGGCTATTCTATGGGTTGGTTGGAGCAAAAAACTTGTGCTAGACTTGGGCAATCTTTCCTCCCTCATTTTTATGTTGGTTCGAAATGAATCAGCCTTTGACACCGTGTCTTGTGTAAGCAGTAGAGAGTTACAAAAAGAGTCTTGTTTCTCTAACACTGAACAAGGAACATTATTAGAATAGGTAAATCTGTATTATTCCTAAAACTACTGTTTTTCTCTTTGCCTCAATGTGGAAAACCTTCACTAACTCTGTCCTACTTGGCTGTCTGTGGCAGATTTATGTTGAGTTGTATTACACTAGCATTTAACAGCCCCAACTGAGATTAAGCATCCATTGTGCTAAGAACAAAAACATAGTTAGAGAGTCCCTGGCCTGAAGAGTTTACAATCTAAATAGAGGGGAAATGGAAGCAAAGACTGGCCCACACTAACAAAGCAGCTCAGTGGTAGAACTGGGTATAAAACGCAGATCTCCTGAATTCCACACCAGTGCCCTGTCTACTGGACTATATACACATAACCTTTCAAAGGGAAGAAACCTTTGCACCATCTGTTAGAGAGTGTAGACAAGCCAGACAAAGCAGTCCCTGTTTAGTAAGTATGCTTTGTGTATATGACAGAGTTAAAAGGAGAGTGAGAACTTTCCTTGGAAGAATCCCGGGAAAGGTTATAACTTGAATTAATAACAAATACCTTTTTGGAAAATAAGAGAGTTTCTTTCCTGAAAGTATAACAAAAATACCAAGTCTGTATGAGAGCTAGTACAGACAAATGAAAGTGTGGATTCAGTAGCTCAAAACTCCAGGTGCTGCTGACTTTCACCTGATAGCTCTTCCCTCCAAGGGACTAGAATGCACTAATGATCCATTGCCATGCTTGTTTAGAAAAGCTTACAGATATTTTACCTAAACTCTGTGTAGCATGTACTTTCTGCATTTCTCCTTCCATCATTCGATTATCCAGCTGTTTGTACAGCAGCTTTCTGTATAAGCAAACCTGAGTCCCGTCTGAGTCATTCAGCAATTTCACAATCCAATGTCGGTGACCTTGCAATTCCCAGCCCTCCCTATGAACCAGACTGATTAAAGAGGAGAAAGCGTCTACTCTCTCACAGCTGTCTTAGTAGTTGACAATGATGGGAAAAGAAATACAGAAAATCAAGACAACAAAAGAGTTTTAATACAATACTGTTATTGTTAAAACTCGCCCAACCATGCCAGTAGCTTTAAGGAAGCCACAAGAGTTTACACTGTAATTTCTACTGTGGTACTGTGAAGGATCTGAGAGCACTGAGATTCAGGCCTGGTCTACACTTAAAAATTAGACAAATTGCTCATGGCTGTGAAAAATTTCACACCCTGAGTGCTGTAGTTAGGTCAACCTAACCCCCAGTGTAGATGCAGGTAGGTCAATGAAAGAATTCTTCCATCAACCTAGCTACTGCACCTCAGAAACGGAGATTACCTACATCAATGAAAAACCCCTTGCTGTAGAAAGTGTCTACACTATGGTGCCACAGGGACATAGCTGCAGTGATGTAGCTATGCTGTTATAGCAGCTGTAGTGTAGATACAACCACAGTGTATTAGCTTAGGTTTCATTTATGCCTACCTTTGCCGGAAAATGACTGCCGAAAATGAAATTGCTAAGAAATGTTACCTGATTCAAGGCATCTCAGACTGAAAAATATGAAATCTCTAGGATCTCTGATATCTTGATCGCAGTTACCTCAGTGCATCTTCACTGACTTTTCCCTGAGAACAGAATTTGACCTATGGTGTTTGGGAGGAAAAGTCTCCTTTAATACATCACATCCCATTTTCTCAAGGTTGATGGGATACAGGAGATCTCCTCAGATTCAAAAACAGGCAATAAGAACTGTTTTGTAGATTGCAACTCAATTAATATTAATCAAAATACACAAAGGAGGTTTGCACCAAAATATACAGGGCCAGGATTTTCAAAACATTTTTTTCTTATTCAGTTTGTTCATTTTGGCCTGATCCAAAGACAGTGACTGCCCTCTGTGCATTTACTAGCAGGTTGGATCTAGTCCATTTCACTGTTTCCTCTCTATATAAAATGAGTCAGTTTCCCTTGTTTTTCATGGGGGTCTTTTCCAGAGCAACAACAAAGAATTTTTTTTTTTAAATTGGAAAATGTGATTATAAAATCTGAAAAATGGGTGCTAGGACTTAAGGGCAGGCATAGCACCTAACACTATTTACAACTCATTTTTGGAAACGGACTAGATTTCAAGTTGATGGTGTTCCTTTAAATGGAGTTACTCCTGATTTACACAAATATATGAGACCAGAACCAAACCCACTAAGTTTTTGTGCTAATTTTTGTCCTTTGTTCAGTAAACACTGGGGAAGAGGAGCATATATTGAAAATGCTACAAAATTCATGGATAAAAATAGGAATAAAATACAACTTTAAAGTCCTATCCTGCCTAGCACTTATGATCATGAAAACATTTACTCAAGTGTAAAAGTCTTACTGACTTCTAACATTATTCACTTTCATAAGGATTATTCATAAGAGTTCTCAGGATTGGGCCCTTATATTTCACAGTATAGTATTTTTAAACAACCTATATGCCAAAGTGCATTAAGAAGAGAAGTAATACAATTTCAGAGATAAATGGCAATAGAATGAGAAAAAAATTGAGAGCCAGGGGCAAGGGATCTGTATCTAACAGAGATTTGAAATTAAATGGAGAGCTGATATGGTAGAGAAATACACAGACTGTTCCAGGTGGCAGGAACTACAAGGAAGAAGAGGGTGACTGGGAGGAGGGATAAAGAGGAAGCCAGTGACAGATTAAGTTGGACGAAGAGCAGCCACAGCAATACACTCATCCAATTATCTTCAAGTTTTATAAACTGTGAAGAAAAATCCCTCTAATTTTATGTACTGCTGTTATCTAGTTTGTGTTATGTATATTATAGATGATTTGGTAGTGCTACCTGTAGGGTTGTCTGGCATGTCCCATTATAAGACCTGGTTTTCAGTTGCTTATGAAACTTTGACAGACTTAAACCCATTCAGTGTGATATTTCTCATGTCAGGTATCTGCTTCAGGTTGAGGATTTGCTTTGAAAGTTGAAATGGCTCTGGTGTTTCTGAAATAAGATTAGAAAAAAATACCTTGTTTTGTTCATGCCGAAAACAAATCTTACAGTTATTCTGTTAAGAAACTCTAGCACCTCCATGCTTTGGAGCAAGGGCTTGAACTGTGCCTTTTGAAAATAGAATCATAGAATCACAGAAGATTAGGATTGGAAGGGACCTCTGGAAATCATCTAGTCCAACCGCCTGCTCAAAGCAGGACCAATTCCAACTAAATCATCCGAGCCAGGGCTTTGTCAAGCCAGGCCGTAAAATACACCAATTTGGCCAAGTTATAAGACTTTGAAAAATGTCAGTTTGCGCATGCACAGTAGAGACTTGATAGCATTTGACAGCTAAATGCTCCAAAGATTTTGTCTGGGCTGAGTGTGCTCCCTCCCCTCTCATCTGTTACGTGCCATCCTGTGCAACTCCAGTAGATCCCACTTGTCGTTGGCTGGGATCCAACCTGGGACCTCAAGGCATGAGCTTCTACTGCATGAGTTAAAAGGCACACCTCTCTTAGCCAAGGCTGGAGCAGACTCAATCTCTAGCTCGTCTAGGAGCCACTAGAGGGGTACAGAGTGCCACCCAAGAGGCATGAGCTACAGGTGCATCATCCCCACAGAGTGACTGAGCACGCTCTAGTACAGGTCCACAGGAGTGCACACTAAGCACGGTCATATCAAAGCTTCCAAACTACGATACACCCTTCAGTTTTTTCAGACCACTTTTAGCACTACTGGCAAGTATGTGTCTCATCTGCTTCAGTGGCTCTCCACACAGGATGAGACCTGCAGGTGTGTAGTGAGTGCGGCAGGGAACTACAGGAAGAGAAAGGATGGTCTCATGAGCAAGGCATTTGAATGCTGCCAGGAATTGCGTTCTATCCCTGCCAATGCTACAAAGTTCCTATGTGAGTCTGAGCAAGTTACTTAAACCAGACATTGCACAAGTGGTCATAGTTGTGTGTTCCTCATTTTCTGGGTGCTCAACTGGAGACCCTGGTGATGTCTGAGAAATACTGAACACCCACAGAGGCAACTAAAGTCAATGGGAGCTGTGCTCAGAACATATACAGTGCTACATAATACTCCATACTCTGAAAAAAACATTCTCAGCTTCTTAAATTAGGCACTCAAAATTAGTGGGCACTTTTGACCTTGATCTCTCTGTATCTCAGCTCCCATCTGTGAAGTGGGGATACGACCTCTCCTCACGCAGGTGTTGTGAAAATTAAATTGATAACCGTTTGTGAAGCGCTCAGTTACTAGTGTGATGAACTTCACAGAAAAGTCCATGAGGAAATTAATAATTCTGTCTTCTGAGCAGGGTTTGAATAGTGTGCCATAAATAAGGCCTGGGACCACACACTGAGCAATGATAAAACAAAATTGTTAGACAATACATATAGATTATACATACACATACAACCCCCCCCCCATTAATAGGTATTATGTGCATGGTATCAATATTATACATACACACATAGGGTAATCATGCTAAGCTGTACTTATTCTCGCTCACTGATGCTAAGGCATCTATCTCACAATGCCCTAGGACGAGCATAGCTCAGCACTGTAAAGAACTGTCAAAAGCTAGATGGATGAGTATTACGAAACAGGTACATTGTGGTACAAGGAAATAATGTAAGATGTATGAAGGCTTCATATTAGGGAGCATCTTCATTCCCCTTAATGTTTGGAATTTAATATTCAAAACGAAAGATGGGAAAGTAGTGGAGGCATCAAGGACAAAGCTAGGACAAGCTGGCCATTTACCAGTTACATGAATAGTGGTGTATAACTCAAACAGCCATCCTATAAAAGATGGCTAATTTAAAGGGGCATTTCGGAAGCACACCTTCTGTATAAAGTGAACTGAATACGCTGTGAGAATTCACTTCATAGGAAGGATTGGTGATGTGTATTAACTCTTTCTTTCCTGTACCATGGTGCTTTCTCTTTAAATTTTCACTGAGGTTGGCTCTTGGTCTCTTGAATATTTTTAAACTTGAACCTCATGTGTAGTCAAACAATTAACTACATCTTTTAGAAATAAAAATCTTAGAGCTGCCTGTAAATTTTCCAGTGGAACATTTTTCTATTAGAAATGCAGATTCATCAAAATTGACACATTCCTCAGGAATGTGTAAACTTTAACATTCTGTTTCGGGGGGAAAAATCAAAATAAAGAGTTTTGATAAGGTCAAAACGTTGCTATCTTTTATTTTGAGACAACTTTTATATTATAAATTATAAAATAAAATAATTACAAATATAGAAATAAAATAAAATTGAAAAAGTCAAAATTGAAATAAAATAGTTCAATTTAATCAAAGTGAAATATTTTGATTGACCTAAAACCATTTCCCCTCACAAATTTCATTTCATGGGAAATTTTGAAATTGGACATTTCATCCCAATTCAAAATGGAAAAAAATGAAAATCGTTGAATTTCCCACAAAACAGCCATGCTGGTTCCCAACCAGTTCTACAGAATATTAAATAAGCTACTCATTCAGTGAGCACCATCCATGTGGTACACTGAATAAGGCAGGAGTTCTGTGGAAAAATCAGTATGTGATCATGTAATTAACGACTATCATAATGCATACACATGAAAGGTGGAACCAATTAAGGTTGCACAAGCACCTTAATTCTGGCATTTCCTATCTTTGATTGCTGAACTTTGCAACCTTCTTGTAGTTTTTTTGTGCGTAATAAATTCTACCTCTGACATCGTCCTTTTAGTAAGGCCTACTTGATTTACATTCTACTGATGCATGTGTCAGTTGCACAATCATTTCAAGTACTGTGAGACCTGCGAAGTCTCAGTCAGTGGAAGGGACACTTACTTATTTTACCTTCAGTTTATAGCAGTGTTGTTTTAAAAATATTTCTCTCTCATTATGACCTGTGATGGAGTTTGTTTTAAAGAGATGTAAAAATCTCACTAAACCACATTAGTAGACGTGCAGCTGAATGAGCTCCTTATGGTGTGGCTGATGTGGTTAGGACCTGTGATGGTTCACTAGAGTCGATGTGTGGGCAGAGCTGGCAACGGGGTTTGTTGCAGGGATAGGTTCCTGGGTTACTGTTCTTGTTGTATGATGTACGGTTGCTGGTGAGTAATTGCTTCAGGTTGGGGGGCTGTCTGTAAGCAAGGATAGGTCTGCCTCCCACGGCTTGAGCGAGTGAGGGATCATCTGCTAGGATAGGCTGTAGATCCTTAATGATGTGTTGGAGAGATTTATGCTACACCATGATCAGCCACACCATAAGGAGCTCATTCACCTGCACATCTACTAATGTAATATATGCCATCATGTGCCAGGAATACCCCTCTGCCATGTACATTGGCCAAACCGGACTGTCACTACGCAAAAGAATAAATAGACACAAATCAGACATAAAAAATGGAAACACCCATAAACCAGTAGGAGAACACTTCAATCTCCCAGGACATTCTGTAGCTGATTTGAAAGTTGCCATACTTCACCAAAAAACTTTAAAAACAGGCTTCAAAGAGAAACTGCAGAACTAGAACTGATCTGCAAACTTGACATAATCAAACTGGGTCTGAACAGAGACTTAGGGACTTGGAATGGTTATCTAATTACAAGAAGTAATTGTCACTGTTCACACATTCTTACCTTCTAATCAATGGTTGTGAATAGGCCTCAGCTACTCTAACTGTATGGACTTTGCTATTACCTACCCCCCTCATTGTTGCACCTTCCCCTTGACTGCATATATATACCACCTATCTGATTTCCATTCCCTGCATCTGATGAAGTGGGTTAAAGCCCACAAAAGCTTATGCCTGTAAAAATTAAATGTGTTAGTCTTTAAAGTGCTACAGAACTCTCATTTTTGCTGTATACAGACTAATACGGCTACCCCTCTAGAAATTCATTTTCAAAAGATCCTTCTTCCCTTGTACATAACAATAAGGCAAAGTTAGTATTTTATGACAAGCTTCACGAATAATTCTCCCTAAAGGAAAAGAAACGTAAACTGAGGGCATCTCTACACAGAGCAGCAATGCGTACTTTACAGGGTTGTGATTTCTAAAGCTCATTAACATATTGCACAGTAGTAGTTGTGTGGACTCTGCTGATATATGCTAAACGTTTCCTAAACAGTTAGATAAACTATTTCACACACACACACAGTCTCTCTCAAATTTTTGGTCGTATGTTCAAATAAAGAACTCATTAACTTTGTCTGGCTGATTTTTCCACACAAATATCACCTACATTTTGAAAAGTCCCACTGAGTTTCTGCCTGACTAAGTTACAAGATTATGATATAACAATTTCCCGGTTCTATGTGGGGTACTGTTTAAACAACAACAACAATATTATATATTATATAAGCATGTTCACTAGAACATTATTGTGATAGGTGATACACACACAAACATACGAAGTCACGATTACTGCCCCAGTGATCTTATGATCTGAAGTCCTGGGGCTGCAACCATTTATATACATAATAAATAACTTTACGTACATGAGTGGATCCACTGAAGTCCGTAGGCGTATTCATATGCATAAGCATTTTCAGGATCAGGGCCTATGAAGTCACATGACACCTGATGGGGGAGTTAGAGAGGGGAAGAGGGATTCAATCAAATGTTATTATATATAATAACTCTCAACAATACATGATTGGGGGAAATAAATTACAGTTGTTATCCCAAATATGCTTTCACAGTTCACATTCAGAATTTAGAATAGTGTGTGTCATTCATCTCTATGGATTCCAATGTGCATTTGGAAATTTAAACTCTCAGATAATATGGTTTGCATAATACTATGTTCTGCCAAGGAACAGAATGCACTCTTTTTGCTCACAGTTATGTTTATGTATTGTGCCTCTGCATATCTTAAACAACTTAAGTTAAAAAACAAACTTAACTCACATATAAATTACAGTGTTATGAAGATGCAAGTCACAGCTACACAATTAAGATTAAATTTTGGACTAAAACAGAAATTCAACCTCTTTGTTATAGCTGAAGAGCACAGAATGTGTCCTCCCCAAATTTATGGCACTTACTCCTGGAGTACTGAATAATGACTTGCAGGTAAATTTGTTAATTAATTTATGGTAAAATTTAATTTTAAATGGACCTTTTAAGAAATGTGTCAGACCTTCTTTGTCCTTAATCAGCTCTGGCATAGTCAATTTAAAAAAAAAATTGGCAGAGGTGAAACCTGAATCATAAGAGATTATGTTTGAAAGGGACCACAGAAGGCCATCTAGTCCAACCCCTGCTCAAAGCAGGAACAACTGCAACTAAATTGTCCCAGTCAGGGTTTTGTCAAGCCACACCTTAAAAACCAATCAAGATGGAGATTCCACCACTTGCCTAGGTAACCCATTCCAATGCTTCACCACCTTCCTAGTGACAAAGGTTTCCTAATATTCAACATAGACCTCACTCGCTGCAATTTGAGACCATTTCTCTTTGTTCTGTCATCTGCCACCACTGAGAACAGCCTAACTCCATCCTTTTTGGAACCCCCTTTCAGGTAGTTAAAGGCTGCTATCAAATCCCCCCTCATTCTTCTCTTCTGCAGACTAAACAAGCCCAGTTCCCTTAGCCTGTCTCATAAGTCTTGTGTTTCAGCCTCCAAATCATTTTTTTTTTGCCCTCTGCTGGACTCTAATTTGTCCACATCCTTTCTGTAGTGGGAAGTCCAAAACCGGACACAGTACTACAGATGTGGCCTCAACTGTGCTGAATAGAGGGGAATAATCACTTCCCTTGATCTGCTGGTAATGCTCCTACTAATGAAGCCCAATGTGCCATTAGCTTTCTTGGACATAAGAGCACATTGTTGACTCATATCCAGCTTTTTGTCCACTGTAACCAGTCCTTTTCTGCAGAACTACTGCTTGGCCAGTCAGTCCCCAGTCTGTAGCATGCATAGGATTCTTTCATCCTAAGTGCAGGACTCTTCACTTGTCCTTGTTGAACCTCATCAGATTTCTTTTGGACCAATCCTCCAATTTATCTAGGTCACTCTGTATCCTATCTCTACCCTCCAGCATATCTATCACTCCCCACAGCTTAGTGTCATCTGCAAACTTGCTGAGGGTGCAATCTGCCCCATCTTCCAGATCATTAATGAATATGCTGAACAAAACCAGCCCCATGACCAGCCCCTGGGGAACTGCACTAGCCATCGACCCATTGATCACTACCCGTTGAGCCTGATGATTTTGAGAAGATCTAGTGCAATCAGCAATTTAAAAAAAATTATGTTTAATGGTCATGTTTTCTGTTAGTCTTCATAACTGAAAGTTTCTCCTTCAGTAGAGCTTGAAGAATAAAATTCTCCTTCAGAGAAAATCACAAAGTATTGCCCTCTTTCTAAATAGCCAACACCTCCTATTATGAGACTGACGCTCAGTGAGACCTGGGCTGTCATTAGCATACATGACCATATGCTCAATTCACCAGCTCCCCAAGTGCTTTCCTGCTTCTTGGCAGCATAGTAAGCTATCATTTTCCCAGAGGATCACTTGGCTTTATTCTCATTGGCAATAATGGAGGGGAGTGCCCATTTTGTTTGGGCAGCCTGAGGCCTCAGTTCCATTGAAAACAATGGGTGATGGTAGCCATTTTGAAAGACGGCAATTATAAGTGAGTTTCTCTGAAGGAGAAGATTTTACATGTCTACCTTGCTGAAAGATAAACTTTGAGTTCTGAACAAAAAAAATGACAATTCTTAAAATTTTATTTTCAGAAACTACCTGTTGCACCATATCTATTTACTCAGGAGACAGGAAATTGAAACTGCACACATGCAAGGGATTATAGGGCACTAAAGCAGGGAAAAGAATGATCTGGTGTTTGTATTCAGTCTACTTTGCATTGCTCTGGAGATGCACAGAAGCCGTAAACAGAATTTATATGATCAATATGGTCAGGCTGCTATTTACTGCTACCAAGTGATATCCAACAGCCAGAATATATTGGTGAATCTATCCCTAAAATTTTTTTTTTTTAAAGTAAGGCTGATACTATTTGTCTTTAAATCATTAGAAAGATCACATGGTAGCATTGTCTTTGGGTTCCTTGTTCACTGTTCATGTATGTAAGTTTTAATAATTAAAAAAAGAAAACCAGGCAAACTACAACATTAAGACAGAATACATATAATCATTTAGGGTAAAAAAACACAGTTTAGGGAAGTTGTCATTATTCCAGATCAATAAATCTAGGAAATATAGAATTAAGGGCAAATTTTAAAGAAATCCAAACATAATAAGATATAGAAAGACACACAAAGCACCTTAAACCTGACCCGTAGTGATACCAGAAAGAAAAAGTAATATCTAAAAATCAGTGTAATCAAGACCCTTAAATACAAATATTAATCATGATTGCAGTTATTGCATTATGTCACAATAGGGCAGAGTTAAGTGCGTCTAAGTGCCTTACCTGTGCATTTCCAGAGAAAGATCCATTTGAAAATCAGGCCCCCATTAAGATTTTTCAAGTTGGCTTTCTAAAAATCAAATCACCTTTGAAAATTCAGGACAATAATCCCAACTTTATTTTCATGGCTAAGCATCCAGATTTTATAAAGCAAATTGAGCTTCTACCATAACCACGTACTTTCTCAGTGCTGTAACTACATTTACTTTTGTAGCCTTAAATTCTAACTGGATTATGATCCACTTTGGTTTTCAACATGTTAGCCTACAAACTGTGGATTTTGTCTAAATGAGCATATGCTTTCCCATCCCTCTGCCTTCACTTTATTGCCCTTGTAAGTAATTTATGTGTTTACTGCCAGTGTGACTATGAGGTGTGCCAAAGGCTTCTGATTGCTAATAGGGCTATTCTATTTACATTTGACTCAACATTGGATAAATTAGCTAACATTACCTCATACGTTATCGATTTTTTGCAATCATGTGGACTCATCCCCCTCTCAAAATTAAGTTAACATCTCAAGTGTTCTCTTCCTTTCTGGCAGACATTAGTTCTTAAATGTCCCAGTTATTTGCAATTAGTAGAGTTTTTTGTTTTGTTCTGTTTTTTTGGCAGCGCAGAGTTTAGTTGTGCTACCCCCGTTTACTGATTAATTAAACTACATCCATCCTGATTCCCTCCATTGTGGGAACAGTACCAGATTATAGGGACACAAATTCTGCAGATTTAGGTAATAAAATACAAAAAAGTGATGTCAACAAAACTCAGCAATGAAAAACATCAGTGAATTTGTGGACAGTGTCCCATTGACACTGAATGAAAGATGATGACTCTTTTTTTTTTCATCAGTGATCAAGGTTGTGCAATTCTAGCAGGTCACAATGCAGATTTCCATAAGACACATCAAATTCATATGGAGGAATTCCTGCCAGCTATCTCTGCAAAAGGATATTGATGAACATAAAGACTTTATGTCATCATATAGTTGAGCTTGAAACTCCACTTGCTGGCCAAGACTGAACAGGGTTAGAGACAGCTACTCCTTTGTGCCTGTTAGTTAATTTCTGCCAAAGTCTTTTTATTCCATTGGGGCCACTAAGTCACTTGACCATGTAACTAGTGAGGATCAATAAATTGGTCCTACCAACGATCTCAACTAAATCTTCCTCCAGAATCTGAATTGATATTTTTATGTTTGAGTTCCCAAAAGTTAGATGAATAATTTCTTTTAAATGTTATTTTCTTGTACCATGTTCTGGTCACAGCTGGAAATGCCTTTGTCACAACCTGACTTAGTCCTGCTCTCAGGATGGACACCAGTCTGTTATGATTGGATGCAACTGCTGAATCCAACGTGCTTCTAGACCCTGGAGTCTGAGTAGTGACTGGGCACTGTTTTTAGCTCAAGTTACCCAGGCACCCTTCTAGGTCTGACCCTGTGTCTGACAACCTTCTTGGGCAGTAGGACCCTGAAGTTGAGCTTCCTTACAATACAGTACCAGTGCCAAAGCCCTCCCAAACCCCCAGTGGCTCAGACTAATTTCCTCAGTGTCCATCATTCAGTGGGAGCATCTGGGCTCCCAGTTATACCCTTCAAAGATAATCTGGCAGCAAAGCAAGATAACACAGGCTTAGCAAAGGAATTTCCTAACCATCGTCTTTACTCTTTAAAAAGCACAAGAGAGTTAGAGATCTATGGGTAACAACAAATGGTCTTGAATGCAACATCCCCTGTCTGATATCACCCTATCTGGTTCCAGTTAACATCCTTAGGTGAAGCAGAATCAGTTCTGCCATCTTTTCTCTCCAGCCTGGCCTGCTTAAGCATGGTAATGAAATGGTCTCCTGCTTAGAAAAGCAGCCACCTTTTACAACCATCTGTCCCCCATGTCTGCCTATTTCCCAGCTCCCTCCTCAGACAAGTTTCTATTTACAGAGTCCATTCAAAGTCAAAGGCCCTGCCAATAGAAAACCTATTGTTCTAATAGGGAAGAGTCACACAATGTTGATGGATCTCTCTTTATTAGACTCTTTCAAGGTGTCCCACTCCCTAGCACAAGCATACAGTGTCTAGAATCATCTAACCTGGTCAAGTTTTGACTGGTTTTCATCACCAACACCTGGACATCTTAACCCATGATGGAAGTTACAAAACTAAGTGACGATAACGATCAAAATGACATTCATCAAACAAAATGGAGTTCACAATTTGCCACAAACATGTCCCCCTCTATCACAACCATTTTCTCTTGCTCCCCACTGTGGCTTAGTGAGAAGGTGCCATGCAGGGATGAATGTGTAACACCTACCACCTCGCTCATCATTGTCAGGGATCAAACCTGAGATCTCTTGCACTAAATACATGAGCATCTATCACCTGAGCTAAAAGACAAACCTCTCAACCAAGGCTTTAGCAGGCTTATCAATGTCTAGCTGGCCTAGCCACCACTAGGGTGAGATCAAGTGTCACACCGAGCAGGCAGCAGTTACGTATGCTTTGGGCTGGTAACTACATTCAAACAAAGTTACCCACCCTGGCTCTTAACCCCAGTTTAAAACTGTTTCAGGCCAACATGATATACCTGGCCAGATGGAAGAACTTGTGGTCCACATTTAACCTTGTCTAACTTTATATTGCTATCAAAGGCAACTGGCGAGTTTTTAAGGTGATCACTGTGTATAAATGTAAAGTGTCTCCTGTTGTGGGCGGCACCGGTGGCTCTGCCTCGCTGTCGATCTCTGAGGGAAGCCACAGCTCCTGGCACCTGCACTCTGCGGGGAGTCCAAAATAAAGGGGCTGTCTCCTGCCCTCAGCAGGGCGAGCCCCGGTTTCAGGCCCCAGCCCGTTGGGGGCGAGTCAAACGAACGGGGAAGTAACTTTTGACCCTTTAGTAGGGCAAGCACGCAGCCCTGATCCTTAGGCAAGGCGGGCAGGTAAAGGGGAACAGTCTCGAGCCCTTTGTAGGGCGAGGAGGCAGTGGTGAGCCCTGGCCCTTAGGCAGCGTGGGCGTAACCACGGGAACAGTCTCCACTCCCCACAAGGCAAGAAAATAGTCTATGATGCGGCCTGCAGCCGGGCGGGCAGGCAGCGGGGAACAGCCTCCAGCCCCAGCAGGGCGAGGCAATAGTGCAAGGTCCAGCCCTCTGGCAGGGCAGGCTGGCAATGGGGAAAGCAGTCCCAAAGCCCTTAGGCAGGGTGGGGCAGGCAGCAGTGAACAGGCAATCACCCCTAGGTCAGGGTAGGGGGACGCAGGCCCACCTATCTCCACTGCATCCCAGCCCAGGGCCCCGTCAGCGATGGGCTGCCCTGTCACTGGGTCAGCAGGGCTCTGCCTGAAACAAGCTGACTCACAGCGAGCGCGGGCTCAGCCCAACTGTAATTGGCTCCTCTGGGCTATTTCCTCCCACCCTCTCCCCCTGGTCTCCTGGGCCATACCCTGGTTCCTTGGGGCACTCTGCCTGAGGGAAACTCCAGAAGCCCCCAGCCTTGTCACTCGACAGCAGGTCTAGGAACTCTTTGGAGTCGTCAGCAGAGGGCAGCTCCTCTAGGTCGCAGGGTCCTGGGGTCTCCTCTGGCTCACAGAGGGTTGGCAGTTTGGGTAGCACCTCCAGGTCCTCAGGGCTGAACGCCATGGATAGATCTGGCGGTCTCTCCTCCATGGAGCGGTAGCTTGCACCCCTAGGCTCTGGCACCAGGGAGCAGCGTCCTTCTCCCGTCTCCTTCTAAATTCATTGCTTTACAATAGTGTATATAGATTGACAGCTATTATCCTATGCTTACCAACAAGGAGTAACTTTCACTGAGTCTTTTCTCCCCTATTAATCCACAAGCCATGCACTTCTGGAAAGCAATCTGAAGTATGTCTCAACAGGGAATCTCAGTGTCCAGAATGATGGAAAGAAAGGAACGGTGTCATGGAGCAGGAAAAAAATGGTTCAAACACGTAGAAGGGGTGATCAGGCTTGCAGAGCTTGCATTTCACTCTCTCCTCAGGCTGTGCTGCAACATAAACATTGATCATTACAGACAGTAACGCAAAGCAGAGATTAAACAACAATCATCCTTTCTAGTCACCATCCAACCTATACAATGTGCTAGCTCTTTGAAAGGTGGTTCTTAAATCAAGTCCCATACCTGCTCATCTGGCTCTGTATTTGTAATAGGCTTCTTTGTTTTATCCTTTTATTGAATGCATCAATTTTCCTTCAATTTAAGATTTATTTTTTCTCTGACAGAGAGCTGCCTCCTGTGTGTATCTGGAGTTGTAGCTGCTCAATTTAGTTTCAAAAGTAAGTTTTTACTATTGCCAGCCCTTCAAAACCAACACAGTTTTCAAAGTTTCTGTCCCACATATCAACAGAACTGTTAAGTTTTCGGATAATAAAGGGGTATATAATCTAGCAGAGAAAGGCATAACAAGTTCTAGTAGGTTGAAAGCTGAGGTCAGAAAACTTCCAACAGGAATAACACCTTTTTTCTTTCTTTTCCTTTTTTTTTTTAAATGAACGGTGGGTGATTAACCATTGGAACAATTTACTGAGGACTTTGGCAAATTCTCTTTCACTTGGAGTCTTTAAATCAAGATTAGTGGTCTTTCTAAATGATGAACTCTAGCTCCACCACAAGCTAGAATCACTGTGTGAAAATCTATGGTCTGAGTTATAGAACTATAGAAATGTAGGGCTGGAAGGGACCTTGAGAAGCCATCAAGTCTAATCCCCTGTGCAGAGGGAGGACCAAGTAAATGTAGGCCATCACTGACAAGTGTTTGTCTAACCTGTTCTTAAAAACCTCTAATGATGGGGATTCTACACCCTCCTTAAAAGACCATCCCAAAGCTTGACTACCCTTATATTTAGACAATTTTTTTAAACCTAAATCTCTCTTTCTGCAGATTAAGCCCATTACTACTTGTCCTATCTTCAGTGGACATGGAGAACAATCAATCATTGTCTTTTTTATAACATATAGATATGCCCATAAAATATTTGAAGACTTATCAGGTCCGCTCAGTCTACTTTTCTCAAGACTAAACATGCCAGTTTATTTTTAACCGCTCTTCAAAGGTCAGGATTGCTAAACCTTTTATAATTTTTGTGACTCTACTTTGGACTCTCTCCAGTTTGTCCACATCTTTCCTCCAGCTGCTTATAAACTGATTGTGTAATAATTTGTTCCAATATCTTTCCAAGTATTGAAGTTAGACTGACTGACTCTATAATTTCTTGGGTTCCCTTTCTTCCCATTTTTAAGGTAGGTACTATGTTTGCCCTTCTCCAGTCATCTGGGACCTCATCCATTCTCCATGAGTTCTCAAAGATAATTTCTTGTGGTTCAGAGATTGCTTCAAATAGTTTCTTAAGTACTCTAGGATGACTTTCATCAGGCCCTGCCAGCTTGACCACTCCTAACTTAGCTAAATACTCTTTAACCTGTTCTTTCCCTATTTTGGCATGCATTTCTTCCCCCATGTTGGATTGTGCTGAATATCACCATTAGCATTTTTGTGAAGACTGAAGCAAAATAGGCATTAAATACTTCAGCCTTTTTGATGTCATCAGTTATTACCTGTCCTTTCCCACTAAGTAGAGGACCTATACTTACTTTCTTCTTTCTCTAATGTATTTAAAGAAACCTCTTTTTATTGTCTTTTATGTCCCTTGCTAGATATAATTCATTTTGTGCTTTAGCCTTTTGGATTTTGTCACTAGATGTTTGTTTTATACTCACCCTTAGCAATTCATCCTCGTTTCCACTTTTTGCAGGATTCCTTTTCCATATTGTCCTATTACTATTATTCCCCTCTTTCCTTTGCATTTGGGAATGTTTGCAGTTGTGCTTTTAATACTGTATCCTTGAAAAACTACCAGCTCTCCTAACTCGTTTTTCCCTTAGATTTTCTTCCCATGGGACCGTTTCTACTAGTTTTTAAAGCCTGCTTATTTGAAGTCCATTGCCCTTATTCTGCCAGTCTCACTTTGTCTTTAGAATCATGAAAATTATTGTGATTCAGTCAAATTGCCTTCCATCTTCAGATTTGCTAGCACTTTCTGCCTGTTGGTCAGAATCAAGTCTAAAATGGCTGTCCCCCTGGTTACTTCCTCCGCTTTCTGAAACAAAAAGTTGTCCCCAATACTTTCCAAGACATTTTGTGATTTGCCATATTACTTTTTCATCAGCTGTCTGGGTAGGTAAAGTCCTCCATTACTACCAAGTCTTGTGAACTGGATATTTCTGTTTCTTGTTTAGAAAGGACTCTTCCTAATTTGATGGTCTGTAATAGACCCCTACCATGACATTTCCCCTATTTTTCCCTTTATCTTTACCCAGAGACATTCAATTGTTCTTCCTCTCACCTCCTGGACCTCAGAACAAATGCATATTCAAGAGGCCAGTCTAGATCAGTGGTTCTCAACCTTTCTAGATTGCTATACCCCTTTCAGGAAGCTGATTTGTCTTACATACCCCAAGTTTCACCTCATTTAAAAACTACTTGATTACAAAATCAGACATAAAAATACAAGTGTCACGGATCACTATTACTGAAAAATTGCTTACATTTGCATTTTTACCATAGAATTATAAAACAAATCAATTGGAATATAAATATTGTACTTACATTTCAGTGTATAGTATATAGAGCAGTATAAACAAGTCAATGACCATATGAAATTTTAGTTTGAATGGCCTTTACTAGTGCTTTTTTTGTAGCCTGTTGTAAAATTAGGCAAGTATCAAGATGACCTCTGCATACTCCCACGTACCGTACACGTACCGTACACGTACCTCTGGTTCAGAACCACTGATCTAGATGATCCTAATGGTCTCTTTTGCCCTTCAAATATCTGAATCAATAAATTCCTTTTAATCTGCAGGACCAGCTACACATTCAAACTACACAAGTCAGTTCCATTTGTATAGCCACACTGAAGACAATAGGCTGGACACTGGACACTGTGACACTGGAGACATAACTGGAATACAATGGCTTCACACAGGTAAAGGACAGCATTGGGCTTGCAGAAACATTATTACTGATGATCCACAAGCCAGAAAGAATCCAGCTTGACTTCCAGATCTCAGAATGAGTTTGCAGGACTGCCAGTTAAGGAAAAAATATCTTTTATGTGTGTGTGAACTGCCATTCACGTTCTCTACCTTCAGCTATTGCATACCATTCCTTCTGGGCTATGGTTCGTTTGATAAAAAGCTTTTTAGTAATTACATGTGGAAAGCAAAAATACCTTTCCACTTGTTCTTTCCCTGTATTTGGTCTGATTGCTGTCAGGTACGGTGTGGGTCATTACTGCTATGTATGAAGTGAGCTCTGAAGCTACACTCTGATTTCTGCTGCACTCAGCGATGGTCAGCACTGATTTCACACCAGTAATCTTGGAGCATGTGGCATTTTGTTCATCATAAAGCCGAGAGAAAATGTCTAAGGCCAGATCCTCAGTTGGTGTAAATTGTTGTAGCTTCACTGACATGAACAAAGCCACATCAGTTTATAGCAGCAGAAGATCTGGCCCTCAAGGCCTGCTAAAGATTAACTATTTCTGTGAAGCTCACGAACACTAACCTTTTTCAGTAAATACACAAACACTATATATATGAACCTCCAAGTCAACACCTACTCTGCACTTTGGATCTCCCAAATTGTCTTGTCCTTGTCTTCTCTACAACTTCCTTGTAGACTGTACACTCGTTAGGGCAGGAACTGTGGATATGTCATATGTAGTATGCAATGGGTATGTTCCGTGTGTGTAGACATACCTGATTTGACTTTATTCTAACTAGAACAGGTACGAAGAACAGCGAAGCCACAGCACCATGGGCTTCAGTGTGGGCCTTGGGAACTTATTTGGGCGGTGGGATGATTCACATGATGGGAATGTTAAAATCAGTGGTTATAACCTACTCAGGAAGGATTGAGTTGGCAAAGGGATGGGGGAATGGCACTCTATCAAAATTGGCATCACCTGTTTCTGAGTCACTGACAAATTGGAAGAAAATTATCTTGAATGCATACGGATTAGTGTCCTAACAGATAAAGCACAAGATAGAGCATTAATTGTTTTCTGCTACAGACCATCAAATCACACTAGGGAACAGAATGACCACTTCCTTATGCACCTATCTATAAGATATAAGGGGGAAAAAGCATGCGGGATTTCAACATGAGTAACATGCTGCAGATCTTACGTTGCCAGTATGAAAACATCCTTAGAATTTCTAACTGATATATATAAGCTGAAGAAGAGTGCTGTGTAGCTCAAAAAACTTGCCTCTTTCACCAACAGAAATTGGTTCAATAAAAGACATTACTTCACCCAGTAGGCCTTTTATTACACAGATTATCCCATTTCTCTTTGTAACTGTTCACAGAACATTAGCTTTCTTCCTCACTCACCTTGTTTCTCCAATATCCTGGAACCAACATTTTGCAGATGAAACAAAAATTGGGGGAAATTGATGAATATGACAGGTCACTGATTCAGAGTGATCTAGATTAGTTGGCAAACTGGGCACAAACAAACAATATGTATTTTAATATGCCTAAATGGAAATGTATACATCTAGGAACAAAGAATGTAGGTCAAACTTATATGATGGGGACCACTATCCTGGGAAGCAGTGACTCTGAAAAAGATTTGGAGGTCATCATGGTGGATAATCAGCTGAACATGAGCTCCCGGTGTGATGCTATGGCCAAAAAGGAAATCTTGAGTAGGAGTAGGAGGCTATTTTATCTTTGTAATTGGTGCTGGTGAGACCACTGCTCAAATACTGTGTCCAGTTCAGGGGACCACAATTCAAGGAGGATGTTGAAAAATTGGAGAAGGTTCAGACATGATCCACAAGAATGATTAAAGGATTAGAACTTTTTTTTCATTTGCAGACCCCTAAAAAATTCCAAATTTCTTCCTCCCCACTGCCAGAGTGCTGTCAGCCCCACCCAGCCCTGGACTGGCAGGTCAACCCCAGCCCCCGGAGCAACCACAGCCACATGCCTGCGTCCTGGCTCCCACAGCACTGACACAGCCCAGTCCCGTGCCCGTGCAGCACCAACAAGGCCCAGCCCTGGGCCGCCACAGTGCTGCCACGACCTGGCTAGTCCTGGTGGCACAGCATCACCACGCCAGCCTGTGCCACTCCCCAGCCCCCCTACCAGGTCAATCATTTTGTTGTTGAGAGAATTGTGTATATATATATATATAGATAGATAGTAAATGAATTCACACTACTGTGGCTCTTTTGGGTAATATTGATTGCTAATTTGGCTCCTGAACCACTGAGGTCTGAGTATCACTGTTTGAAGGTTTAACACCACAGAACACATCAGTGCAGTGTGGGAGAGAACAGAAATAAGTTCAGAAATTCCTGAGGGAAGGAATCCTAAGAGCAGCCATAGACTGGAGCTCTCCTATAAGAGAAGCAGCCAAACCTGCGAAGAAGGCTTAGGTCAGGGTTTCAAATATAATATAGTTTGGAAGGCCCTTTCTGTTAATAATCCAGGCCCCAGGAGAAGTGACTTTCTTTAGGCTCTGAGTGTGTAAGGATTTATTTTTCTGAGGGGGTTGGAGAAAAAAACGGTTACTAACATTCCGTAACTGCTGTTTGAGATGTGTTGCTCATGTCCATTCCAAGTAAGTGTGTACATGCTGTGTGCACAATTGCCAAAAGGTTTTTCCCGTAGTAGTATCTGTATGGTCAGCTCTGGGGCCTCCTGGAATCGTGCCTTCATGGAGCTGTATATAGGGGCCTGTCAACCTCCTGCTTCAGTTCCGTCGTGTTGGCTGGCTGTGTCAGAGGGGTAGGTGGGTGGGTCTTGGAATGGACATGAGCAGCACATCTCGAAGAACAACAGTTACGGAAGATTAGTAACTGTTTTTTCTTCTTCGAGCGTTTGCGTATGTCGATTCCAAGTAGGTGACTCCCAAGAACATCCATTGGAGGAGGGGGTCAGAGTTCAATGATCTGCAGATTGCAGTATGGCTCTACCAAATGCAGCATCGTCTCTGGCTTGCTATGTAATAGCATAGTGTGCAGCGAAGCTCTGAATAGATGACCACGTTGCGGCTCTACAAATGTCTTGGATCGGGATCTGAGCTAGGAATGCTGCCTAGGATGCCTGCGCTCTTGTGGACTGAGCTGTCAGTGCTGGGGCAGGTATCTTGGCCAAGTCATAACATGTTCTGATACAGGATGTGATCCATGAAGAGATTCTTTGGGATGATCCTGGAAAGCCTTTCATCCTGGCTGCTATTGCTATGAAGAGCTGAGTTGTTTTCCTAAATGGTTTAATCCTTTTGATTTAAAAAGCCAAAGCCCACCTTCTGCAGAGTGGTGAAAATGGCCAAAGAGCACCTAGGGGTTGATTCCCTAGCGTCCTGCACCATGTCTTGTCATCTATATCTCAACTCTGCAGCTGTTCTGACATGATAGCATTTTGTTCTTGCTTTTCACCGAGGTAAATAACTATACAGTGTGCAAGGCAGTAGAGAATCACAGGCCTCCCATTTCTGTGAAATGGGAGGTATCTGGGCTGGCAAGGAGGGTCTGAAAGAGAGCTAGGATCTAGTTGTGACAGAATGCACCCCTGAATTCACAACCCTACACACTATTGTCATAATCTTTGTACAAAACGTGTCTTGTGAGGCCTCATTTGAAAATTTATAACTTACTGACCAGTAATATCATGGTAACAGGGATGGCTCCAGCCTCTTTCCGGTGGAGGGACCGAGGTGGGCGAGACAGAAAACTGGGCGAGCTGCACTATACATCTTGAGGGCACACATTTGTGTTGTATCTATGGTATCCTCAAAAGAAGAATAAAAATATATACAGACAGATCAGTTGTAAACTTCATCTCTGGCAGCTCACTGGGGAAAAAACCAAGCCAAAAAATAAACAAACAAACTAATAATATTAACAACAATAAACAAATGCAAACTTCTGGGGAAAAATCACGGGTTAAACACCACTAATAGATAATTATGTTACATCAAAGAATGTACTGTATTATATTTACACAGCAAAGTAAGATATTTGGAGACTCAGAGCCATAATACAACTTATACTGGGGTCAATCTGGATCCGGGCCTCAGTGCTAGAGAACGCTAACTGACCACAGGTGCTGTGGGAGGCATTTACCGGAGCACCTTCCACTCTGTCCTCTGTCCTTAGCTGCAGCTGGAGCAGGCAGTGGGTGTCAAGGAGGATGGATGTTGCATTTATGTGGCGCCTCCTAAGCCCCAGCCAGTTTGCAATCCTAAGCGTCATGTGGAGCTGCAGCAGGCATGTGGCAGGGAGCTGCGTGCCGGGGATGTAAACCAGGCAGGGAGGAGGCAGGGGTGCCATTTCAGATTTTTTTCAGGGACAGGGAAAGGGGCAATTTAACCGTGATTCCAGGGGCTACTTAGGCCCTTGAAAACACTAATTTTTTTGCAGATAATAATTTAGAAATTAGCTGACATGAGCACTGTATCTAATTCCTACATAAAGACAAAAAAATACAAACACCAATTAAAGCCATAATTTAAGTTTATATGTAAATTTAGAACAATCAGGAAATAATACAGCAAGATATTCCCAATCCCAAACCTTGAGGTATCAATTTTGGCGTTTTAACACAGATATCAGAAACACTAGTTTGATACTTTGTACGCTAGTTTAGTAAAGCTAAATAAAAATAAGTAAAATCTGCTTACTTTCTCTAACAGGCTCTGTGTTATTGCCATTATCCACTCTCTTTTAGTCTGTTTTTTGTTCCACTAAAAATGTATTTAGTTAATCTTAACATACATGATTCAGGTTTTTTTCCTTTTTTATTAAAAATGGGAATTTATATTTCTGATTATTTTGGCATTTATGATTACCCATCACAGCCATGCACATGACTCACTAACATGTGACTCCATCATTGCTATTAGTATCCAACTTGGAACTGCATCTATTTTCTTAAAAATTTTAAGCTATTTTACAGATGTCATTAAAAATACAATTTGAAAATAAGTGACTTCATCGGCCCAGTGTCTAACAATATGAGTTCCGTTTTTTTTTAAACTAGCATTGCGAAGGTGAGTACAAGCTACATTTACATTCCAGAAAGATACGATGATTTGATTGTGCCAAGGACAATATGGTGATAAAAGTCATGATAATTACTGCAGCCAGGTCAGGTTTGGCATTTTAGAACTCACTTCTCAAAGAATTACATTTAAGCATAAGGAGGAAATAAAATTATGAAATGCCCCGACTAGTCAAAACACGAGTACAACAGTTCTGCAATCCTCAATGACCGTTGGCAGTACCAGGAAGTACCAACAGCAGCCATAACAACATAACGGTGTGTGAGAGAGACAATGCTTTCGTGTTGGGGGGAGCGAGTGTGGAAGACTGTGCCCGAGCGAGCGTCAGCGCTCCGTCTCTTGAAGCCAAACATTCAGGAGCCTGAAGGCTTGCTCAGTACAGCAGCAGCTGCACGCTCACCAGTGAACCAGAGGCTCCCTGTGCCCCCACCGCAGCTCAGCAGAGACCCACTCGGGCACGGCCACCTCTAGCATCAGGCGAGCTCTCCCCAGCAGCAGCAGGAGAGTAGCGGCTGCTGACAGTGCCCAGCTGTGGGAGGGGTGGCTATGGGGGGGTAAGGCAAATTTTGGAGTGGCTACAGCTCCCAAAAGCCCCCCCCCCCAGCACCACCCCGGCAAGATCAAATGTTCCGGTACCATTGTGTGTGATATTACAAACTTCTCCCTACGTAAGGTTAAAAGGGCATCACAAGGCCCCCACCGGTCTGGGTCACACCCCAGTATGGCACACTAGTGGCAAATGCAAACGTTGACATCTTCGAAGGGGGGAGGGAAGGGTCACAATGGAACTCAAAAAGAGCTGGAGATAGAACTCAATATCCACACTTCTAAGTGGCTGGCAAAAGCCCTTCTGTATCCGTTGGATACAGCAGATTGTCCCGATCTCAGAGAGGGTATTTCAGGCTGGGCCTTGTTATAGCAGCCCCAAGAGCATTTGTATTGTTTGTATTCCCTCGTGTTACTGACAGTTTTAAAACTACCGTTTGGCTTGTCATCTTCGTAGACTCGAAGGTCAGAAGGGACCAATATGATCATCTAGTCTGACCTGCACAACGCAGGACACAGAACCCTACCCATCCACTCCTGTAATAGAGCCCTAACCAGTCACTGAGTTATTAAAGTCCTCAAATCATGGTTTAAGGTACAAAGAATCCACCAGCAAGTGAGCCATGCCCCATGCTACAGCGAACCCCCCCCCGAGCCTTTGCCAATCTGCCCTGGAGGAAAATTCCTTCCCAACCCCAAATACGGTGATCAGCTAAATCTTGAGCATGTGGGCAAGACTCACCAGCCAGACACCCAAGAATGAATTCTCTGTAATAACTCAGAGCCACCCCATCACAGGCCATTGGCATTTTTACCAGCAGTAGTCAAAGATCAGCCAATTGCCAGACTAGGCTGTCCCATCTTCTCTAATCATGACCCAATGACATCTCTGCCAGGCTGGAATTACCCCATTGTACAGGTGATGAAGCAGAGGCAGAGAGGGGAGACTGACTTGTTCATGATCCCCCGTCACTTGCTGAGACCACAACCCACTTCTTAAATAATTACCCAACTTCTCCTTTTCCGTATCAAGGAGACAATTGATTCAATGTGTTTTAGGCCGTTTGCAGCCAAGCAGGAGGTTGACGTCATTAGGCAAAGAGCTGTGTGGCTGAGCCTGAGCGGGAGGATGGCATATCATCGCCACGTCAGGTTTTCAGTGCAACTGCAATAAGAACTAAGCTCTTCTAGAGATAAGGCTCTACCAAATTTACGGTCCATTTTTATAAATTTTACAGTCACAGCATTTTAAAAACCTTGAATGTCAGAGTTCTGGATATTGAAATCTTGCATTTCCTGGTGTGGTAACAAAGCATGAATATGTATTTTAAAATGGCAAAATATAAACATGGAAAGCCCAGGATGGCCCTTCCCTTGCCATTACCATGCCACCCTTACTTCTGCGCTGCTGGTGGCGGTGGTACAGATGTCAGAACTGGGTGCCCAGCCAGCAGGCGCCGCTCTCTGGCTGCCCAGCTCCAAAGACAACGCAGAAATAAGGATGGCAATACAGCGACCCCCCTGAAATAGTCTTGAGACTCCCTTTTGGCTTGGGACCCTCCACTTTGAGAATGGCTGCTATTGGGTAAAAGAGGAGGAGACCAGATTTCACTAGATGTGTTTTTGGTAGGACCCTCTCTATAGAGCTTACTCGGATGCCCACTTGAAGGTCACAAGCTCTCTCAGCCCCCAGCCAAAAGGAGATTGGTGGTGCTCCTTCCATAGTTAATTAGTACCATATTGGGTTAGTATTTGCCACAATGAGGCAATGGAGATGCAGGCCCGGAGCACAGGGCCTGTATTCAAGGTGACTAGAAGAGTGCTGCATCTCCCACTCGGAGCTCTGCTTGGAACCAAAGCTCCGGCGTATCCCACTCCTTCCATTCAAAGCTGGAAACAGAAAATACGAGTAACTTGTCTTCTGCATTTTCAAACTAACAATTCCTTGGGAGAGTATGAATAGCTCTCTGAGGGAAAGCAGTAAAGTGAAAGCAACAGCATCTGGAGATATGAACACCTGGGCTGGGCCCAGCTGGCATGTGTAGGCCTGAAGTTTCACCTCTGGCATGTTGTTCATGGTACATTTGATTCACTAAAGAACGTCCTCAAGGAGGGGCTGTCTCCTTCCCGCTCCACAGTATTTTTATTCATTCCTGTCTCTCTGATCAGCAGTACAACAAAGGGAGGTAAACACAGAAACAGAAAGCAGTTCAGCAGCACTGGCAAAATCATTGAACATGCATTAAAACCTGTTCTGGGAAAGGGCTTGGCTGACGAAGGCAGAATGGGTCATACACGTATTAAATGCAGACTGCAGGAGCAATCCAGGTAGATAAAATGTGAATTACCCAAGCTTGATTTTGGCCAGAACCACAAAGAGGAAATAGTCCTTGGTCTACAATAGTGCAATGGATTCTCTCATGACCAGGGGCCAAATCTGCCCTTACACTGATGGAGTCTGGAGTAATTTCACTGACTTCAGTGGAATTGCTCTGAAGTGACACTGGAGTCCCAGTGCACAATCACATGAATACGAGCACAGCTTTTCTTCTAAGTCTCATGAAAATTACTTCAACAAGAATGGGGCTACATGGCTTCAGGGAAAGAGGCAGCTGTGGAAGGACCCTGCTTCCTGACCAGGAGAAAGGTTCTAGTCAACATATTTCAGCTTCAGCCAGAAATACATCTTTTCCACAAGGGCTAAATGAGTTTCAGGCGATTTCTGGCTTCCCTGGAGCAGGATTTTCATTTACCAACTTTGAACTGCACTCAGCCCACTGCCTCTTTGCCACATTCAATCTCGGTTAGTTCAGTTCATGAACAAACTGAACACAGTCAGAACATATCAGTGGACAGGTAGCTGTTAGAGCGCCCAATATCACTGTGCTGATTGGGGCAGGAGAATGGCTTCAGACTCTTCCCAGGTAAATCTAGCTAGTCCTGTATTATTAACCTTTGGATTGCAATGACATGCACAAATACCTATACACCTAACCTATTCATTATATATATACATAGCTATATATTGTATTATTAATTTATATGGCATCTTTCCTCTGACAATTAAGAAGCACAAACAAAAGAAAGGCTAAGATGGGCCCAAGGTCAGACAGCAAGTGTGTGGCAGAGTCAGGAATGGAACCTAAGGCCTTATTCATCCACAGCAAACTGCAAGTAACATCTATTTCCTTTAATAGCAATTGCTCAGCTCCTATGCAGGGGGCACACAAGACCCAAAGACCAAGCTCAAAGCCTACTGATATCAATGGAAAGACTTTCACTGACTTAAAATGGACTTTAGATCAGGGCCCCAAGTTCAGAATGCTCTCTAATATTCTCAAGCAACCATTCCACGATGACAATATTTAGCAACAAAAGTTACAGCATAGAAATGGTTGTCAAATGAATCAACATGTTAATTTAAAAACAGCCTGTGCTCATTGAGGTGGCTAAAATGTTCATCTTAGGCCTGGTCTATGCTGCCAGCAAAATTCGGTGGCAGACCATGGGAGTTACGCAAGCTAGAGAGAGTAGCATGCGTAACTGCCATCAACTTTTTAACTTCCGTTTAGCGCGCCCATCTCCACTGCACTGCGCCGACAGGAAATACGTACCCGTCGATGCAGCGCTACGCTTTTTGGGGAGTGGTTCTATTAAATCAACTTCTGGTTCACTTCCGCTCAATCAATCTGGATACATTGATCAGACGGTGGTGAATTTGCCACGGTCAGTGTAGATGTACCCTTAGTGCCTGTTTGAAAGTAAAAACTCACATTAACAAATGGTAAATCCGCAGAAAATGAAGCTGTAAGTCACCAGGCTATGCCACTAAGCACTATATTATTCATACATGAGGTTTAATTCCTGCTGTAAGTGAAGATCTTAATCTGCGAGATGCACGTGTGTAGATATACAGTGTGTAGAGATAAGATATACATACATGTGATATGTGGCATTAATAATGTACTAAGCTTGAAGACAGCTGCAAGTTTTGAATTCATTCTGCAAAATGCAGGTGTCTACCTGAGACCACCTCTCCTTCCCTGCCATACTATTGCAGCTGAGACCCCAGATATGCTAGTGTCTCCTTGATGTAAGAGATAGGGAGCTACTAGCAGCATACACTTTGAGTTTTCATTTCCCTCTTTGGTCCAAAATAGCCAAATATATTGACTTTCAGGGCATTCTACAACATCCATATTTTTAGAGAAGTATCTAGTGAGGAAGTGCTGCTGGGGAGAGGAGGATAGTATTTAGGGTGATGGGGTATTCTCCCTCATTTTATTGGTTCAATTATATATAATGGATGATGCTCCTGGAGGTCTGTGCTCCAATTTGTGTTTCTAAAGAATTGGAATGCATGCCTAGTACTTGGGATAGGCACTTATTTTGTGTTTGTTCTTATAAATCCAAATAAATCAAAGATCAGTCCAACTCAGGTTTTCACATTAGTATACAGGGCCTTATTGAATATTTTCTTCATTTGTTACAGTTAATAGATCAAACTATTCTTTTTTCACATGCTCAATGGAACACACTTTATCCTTAGGGGTATGCAATTACTTGAGCCTCTCAGAAAGGAGGCTGGGGAAAAGCACTTAGCTGAGTTTGAGAAATGGTAGTGAGGGGTAGCCACACACGCAAGGCACAATGGGATCTGCATCTCTTATTCCATGTGCAAAATTCGAGTTCTGATTTTGTTTACACTCTTCAACAAGGGAAGTGCCAGAAAAACCACATGGATGTTTTGGAAAATAGCAAGGACTTGAGAATGACGACAACACTTGGTACTTAAATAACACATTCCATCTTCAAGGGATTTTATAAACATTAATTAACCCTTACAACACTCCTAGGAAGCAGGTATCATCATTTAGCAGGGAAAGCTGATGTAGCAGGGTTAAGTGTCCTACCTAAAAAATTACAGAGAAAGTCAGTTGTAGAACTCAGAGAGGGTTCTCATTTTTCAGCCAGTGTTCACTCTACCAAAGTGTACCTAACACTACACTCCAAATGCAGCTTCTGCACTTCGTTGCAGGTGTCTGACAGATCCATTCCTTTGGTGTGACCATCTGCTAAAAGTTAAAAGGAAGTTAAAAGAAAACACAAACAAATGTGAATCCAACTCAAATAAAAAGACGAGTTCACCATATGTCTTCACTTCACCACCATCAGAACAGCTCTGAAAGAGGCTAAGATACTCTGCCATAGTACAACAATCCAGATCTGCTTCCTTCATATTTTTCATGGCCTCTGTCAGCCTTCACCTTTTTTATAGTGGCTGCGAAGCAGAATCCATATGTCAGAACATATGACACTTCTCCTGGTAGTAGTCTGTAGTTTACAGTAAACCTGGAAACAAATGACACACATGGAACCTTTCTGTAAGAATGGCTTTTGTTTAAAAAAGCATTTATTTTCCAAGCCTAGGATAAGGAGTAGAGATGAGAATCAAAATGCTTTATTTATACATTGCTAATATTTGGCTGTCTGACAGTTTCTTTAGCACACATGCCTCTGGCAACTGAGATTTCAATTTCTCAGTCTCCTCTCTATCTAGAGGCTTATATTGGTGCCCAACATCATAATATCGGAGCATGTCTTTATGATTAAATCAATATCTACAGCAAATAAAATCAACCTCCATTTTTCAAATACCCCAAAGGCACAAAATTTTAATCTCTGAGTTTCACAGGGTTAGAAGCTTCTGGGTAAATATTTTTAGTATTTGGATAATTTTAGTGTGCTTAATTCTTAAGGGCCTTTTTCTCCCTAGGGATATTTAAATGGTACCTTTTAAGTCAGACACTGAAATATGAGCATGCAAAAAAAATAGGTTTAGTAACACATTGCCTTTGTGCACTTGCACGCTTATGATTAGTCAATCTTGAAGGTGTGATGAAGGGATAGTTGCAGAGGATAAATGTTTGAGGAAAGTATTGCTGTGGCACTCACTTATCTTCATAAACTCCACTCTCCCAACTAGATCCTGCTTTTGGAAGAAAAAAAAGTGGGCTGCATGGATCTCATACTTAAGAAACCTCTAATGAAAAACTCATGAGAGAATTGGAAAGGAAACTGAAGGGTAAAATACCAGGGTGGAGTAATGTCCTCTAGAAAACATCAGGCTGTTTTAAGGTGGAGCACAAAGGAAGAGAGATGGAAAAAAACTGCAATTAAAGAAGGGATAAACAAAACAAAACTCAGTTCTGAAATTGGAGCTGCACTTCCCACTTTAATAATATTTCAAAGCAACTGCAGCAGCAGGAGGAAAAAGGAGCAAACTGCAACATTGTTGCAAGTGAGGAGGAGTTTTAATGGGTCTAACCAGATTAAATCCTTAACTCGATGTTCTTACGCCTGGAATGAAAAATCCCCTTCCAGTAAGTGTGACAGAGATTTTAAGCTGTGATAGAGATGAATAGTTTTGCTCCAGATTTGGTAAATCTCTCCATTTGGAAGTCTACAGTTCTTTAATGTCAAAAAGAGGAAGTCCAGAATTTTTCCTAGATCTCCTGTAAAAGCCCTGAGTCATAGACTACTCATCAATGGACACAGATATAGGAAATGATACTTATTGTGTCTGAAACGTCATTGAGAAGGAAGGAGAAAAAAATTCAGCCAAGGAGTTGATACTGACCGAAATGACATTTAACAAGGCTATCACAAAGGAAACATTTGAATGACTTTGAAATGGAAGAACTGGAAACATGAGGCACCTTTAGAATCACAGTTGATATTGGACATGAGGAAGAAGTGCAGTTTCTTCTTGCGGTAATTCAGCCCCAGTAACTGCACTAGTATGGAGGAGAGTCCGTGTATCTAGCATCTGACAACCAAACCCAGAAGCCAGATAAAGAACCTGGAAGCAAAGTAGCTGAGAATTTTTCTTCCCCCTTTACAGTAGCTCTGGGAATAAATAGGAATCAATCACATCTCAAGTGATTAAATGTGGTGATTGCTTCTCAGCAAGACAACCTGCACCAGGAGCTGAGCAGAATTTGAATCCCAACATTTTGATAACTTCTGCTGTAGAGGTGATAAAATTGAGAAAAAGCAAGAGAATTAAATTCTAGAGCACAGGGACAATGTCTTCCTCTGCGAGTGCACAGCACCTAATACAAGGGGGCCTCAATCCTGACTGGGATCTTGGGGTCTACTGTAATTTCAATAAATTATGGTATCTAATGGACAAGAATACATAAAATAAAAGCACATCAGAGGAGCTTAAGTTCAATATGTAGCAGAGGGAAGAAAGGAAGCTCCAGATAGAGCAACTTCTCTCTTACACAGAGTTCGTTTTGGCATCATCATATGCCTTAGGAAACAACATATATTGTCCTGCCACAGGCTTTGGACATGTCTACACAGGGAAAAAAAACCTGAAGCTGGCCTGGATCAGCTGACTTAGGCTTGCAGGGCTCAAGTTGAGAGACTGAAAAAAATCAGAGTAGACATTCAGGCTTGGGCTAGAGCCAAGCTCTAGGGCCCTGCAAGGGTGGATGTCTACACAGTGTTTTTTAGCCCTGCAGCCCAAGTCCCATAAACCTGAGTCAGCTGACCCGAGCTAGCCTTGGCCATGCCAGAGGTCTTTTATCCGTGTAGATACACCCTTAGTCACTCAGTTGTATTTTGAAATCACTTATCAGTCAAAATGTAGGCCTATTTGAATACCCTCCATGATTTTACAGAAAGCTCTAATGCAACCCAATTTAATATACAAAGTATGGTAAGCTTCATGACCATTTGCATTTATCGCACAAGAGATCAAAGCTACTATTTACAGACATTATCTTAGGCACTCCCTGTAGCATCTGCATTACTGGGAGAATTTTAAGAGACCGGTTTAACTTAGAATAAAAAGAAAACCAAATTGATAGCCAAAATGCACTAGAATTGATATCAGTCTTGACAAATTTACTGGGCCCGTAAACTTTGTATTCATCGTGCTTTGTCAACAGCTTTCCCTTTGGAGCGCAAAATACATTGTGCTTTGTTTGGTTTAAAAAGGCACCAAAATACTACATGGTACACTTTGATGCAAAGTTCTCACTAATACTTCTAAGACAAGTTGGTTCTTTAGTTTCTGTTGTTGGCTATACTATTTTACTCACAAAATTAGAAAGTTAATCACTCTATGTGCAACAGATATTTCCCAATTTTGATGCTATCCAGATTTACAGAGACTTCAGACTAACTGATCTCCAACAATAAATAAGGTGATGAAATGACGTGGCACACACCTTTTACTCATCAAAATGAAGCTATGATATGGTACCTGGTTCTCTGCAGTTCATAACTGCATCCAGAGATTAACAGTCAATTAGCTCTACTCTAACTCAAAATAGTCCTCCAGAAAATCATGGTCTAGGTGGATCATAGTCCAACCCAAACTGAATTTCCTTTCTAAATAATCCCAGATGAAAACCATCCTGCTGCCACTATGCCCTGAATATCAGCACACTGAAGCCTCAAAGCCCCCTTGAAACATTTTATTCCAGGCAGACTAAAACCTGCACTTTTGTTCACAGTCAAGTACTGAAAGTGATTTTAAAAATCATTCTCACGCCGTTCAAGAACATCTGGGTCCTATCCGGCACTATTGCAAAACATTCCATTAAGGGCTGCCTCTGAAGGCTACTCAAGCTTCAATTAGTGCAATATGTCATTACCGTTTACACAGGGTAGGCTAACATTAGCACATAAAGCCTGTGATCCATGCTTTGCACTGGTTCCCAGTTCACTTTCAGGTGCATGGTATGATGAGTTGGTTTAGAATTTATAAAAAAAACCTCAATGACTATCTCCAGGGGTAGGTGGCAGACCATTGGTGGTGGAGGGGAAGTAGAATATATTGGACCTTTAATGGAAAGAAGCACAAAACTCCATTTAATGTTAAAAGCTGTAACTACATTCTCATGCTGAACATAGGAACTCTGGATTGCTAAAAACAAAGGCTTAAGGAAAGTTTATATATAAAGGTTATAGGTGTGAAGAATCACCTGGCACAGAAGCCATTTGGATCTTCCATTTTAAGGAAGGAAAAGGATACCAACATCAAGAGCCCTATAGACAATCTGTAAGTGAAATTAAACTGGAAAACACACACACAACAGACATTTTATGAAGATTTCAGAAATCATAGCTCAGAACCTGAAATTGAAATAGTGTCTTTACTGGTGACCTGCCATATGATGTGAACCTGGAGTCGACCAAAATGAGGTAGCCACCTAGGCAGGAAAATCCTAAACATGACAAACATCTAAAATTAAATGGAAAATTTCTCATAATGAGTAAGATTCTTAACTTTTAGTGTGCTGTCAAATATAATAGGTTATTTTGCACTATTAACATACTGCATTACACAAGTTATGAGTGATTTTCTCCCAAATCTTGTAAACATGTTTAACTTTAAGCACTCTAGCAGTCTCACTGACCTCAAAGGACTACTCACTGGGTTAAAATTAAGCATGTGCATAGGTGTGTGTAGGACTGGGACCTATAATTACAAAAAATATTAGATGGGGATTAAGAGAACAAATAAAAAACTACAATGGGAACTCACAAACAATTCTAACGTGCTTGCCTGATTTAGGGCAATCAAATACCTTTATATACTGTTAAATGTAAAAACAAACAAGATGTTTTAAGCACAAAGTATATATTTATATCACATAAAACAACTGAAAAAGTATTACATAAAGAAAAATAATGTAACAGAGTTTACTTAGGTACCTAACATACAAGCATGCTCTTACATCTAAAAAAGTAACATTGGTAACTATACATATATTTTTGACAAGTGTGCATCCAAGACTTCTCTAATATAGAATGTTTAAAATGTGAGAGTACTTTTTGAATATACAGAAAAACAAGTAATTAGTTTAGACAGGCACACTGGCTATTTGTATAAAAACCATGCTTGCAAGTGAAAAGTCACTTTAGTACTAATTCACCAGATGTGCAAAAGCTATGTAAAGTGTTAATCGTGTTGAAATTGTTTCTTCGTCTTTTGCATTGCTTCAGTTCCAACACTGATTGGTACAATTTTTGATCCATGTGATTTACTGACACCGCAGCCTATTCCAAAGCATTTGTCTGCCAAGGTACTGCTGTAGCACAATAGTGTTAATATGCCTTCTCTGTATTCTGAACACAGTGTACTTAAATCTAGAAACTATAACATTAGGACAATGATTTTTGTGGTTTAAATATATACATCAATCAGTATAAAATACTACCCAAAACACTTGCATTTCAAGCAAATTTTAACCATTTCATCACTTCTGCTTTTGCAGAATAAAGTCCAAATCAGTTTCAATTACAGCTAAGGTACATTCCCTAACGAACGGAAATGTCTTAAAGTTTATTAAAGAATCACAAAACAGGTTTACTGTCAGAGCAATTCAAGAATTCCCAGTTTGTCAGTACCTACCCCAGCAGTGCTACCCAAATATGGTATAAGCTATTTAGTGTTTTTACAATGACAAGAAAATATTCAAACATTAAAGCTATGAGAAACACATAAAAGCAAGGAAAAAAATTGATCAACACTCATCAAAACTCTGAATTTCCTTGCTTTTGTGGTTTTATGTCAGACCATTCAAGTTAACTTCAACAATGTAGTGTCTTTTCAAATATCTTTATTTTTTAAGTAGTGGAAGGAAAAGGAAGAATTCTTAATAGGAGTGTAAAATTCTCCTCTAATCCCTATCATGGACACCATTTATTGTTTCAAGGGCTGTTTTTGTCATTGCACATGTAAGTGGCCTACTACTAATCTGTGGATTATTAGTGTAGTAGAATGTAACTACTGTTGGGATGCCTCAGTGGTAATCGACACTTTAGATACCATACTTTGCAACAATCCACATATGAGTTTGTAAATTCTGAGAACTAAAATATTTATGAGAAATAGTAAATCTACATACTTACTGGCAATTTTTCACATCTCAATCTTTGCTGCTTTAAATTTTAAAGTAAAATTTAAAATTTCAGAATCAAAGAGTCCTAGGTTAATCTACAAATTAATATAAAGTACAGCCATTTTAAGTTCTTGGAGCACAGAAGAACTGAAAAACAACTCAGTCCATTCTTGAGTTTTTTAATTTACTCCTGTATCTGAAAAAAACATTGTCTTTAAAAAAAACCATTCCTTTCAGGCTGGTATTTTTCATACCAAGTTTCAGACAAAGTCTTTTTAAATCCAAGTTATAAACCCTTGAAAATAAGGACTTACAATGGGAATCCTGACAGACCCTTAATTACAGAGATGCTTGCTGGTGCCACTATTTTTTAATAAAAAAAATTACATCATAGCTTATACTGAAAGTTTGATTCATGCTCATTTTGTTCATTTAAAATACTCTTTGGAAACTGTCAACTCCTGTAGATGACTTAGTGTTACATCTTTTCCTGCTAAAATATAGGTAAGTCATATTCACCTCTACCCCTGCACTAAACTCTACTACTAATACACACTTCATTACCTGCTCATTTCACCATCTAACACATATCTTTACAATCTTCTACACATTGTGTCCAGGGCTTATTTTTCCATCACACAGAACTAAATATTTATTATTTTGTTTAGGACAGTCTTAGAAGACTGAAGTTTTTTATTTTAGCGTTTTCACTATAGTAGAACGTGAGATGACAATTTAAATGATTTTTCCATGTTAAAGGAAGACTTTTAATTAAATTTTCTCCCATCATGGACTTCACAATCTAAACTCACTGATTTAATCAAAATTAAAACAAACACAAAGAAATTACATGTGACAGTCAATTAAAACATGTAGTGTATGGTTTCCGCTACTTTAAAAAGCATTATAAAAACTTAGATATGACACTTAAAAGTAATTCTTAGAGTGCTGCAACCAGATTCTAGTTTCAAATTCTTGCAAGTAGGCATGAAAAATAAGCCACTGGTCATTTAGTCTAATGATTACTTTCAAAGCTAGCCTTTAAAAATAAAAGTTACAGGCAAAACATAAAACCGTATGTACTCACTAGCTATCAGGCTACAATAGACATTTTAGATATTAAAAAAGCAGACAACTGAGACTTAAATAAGACTATGTGAAATCAGAAAATTTAGATTTCACTATTAAAAAAACACCTACAGTTACTTCCCAACCTACAGCTACAATTAAATTCACTAATGAAAACAAAACAAAACAAAAATCCCACTAGTTTTTGACTGACAAATGTTAGCCTAGAGTACATGGCAAAAATCAAAGTTTATATAAGTTTCTATATAAAATGACTCATTTACTACATAAAATACGAACAAGAACACTCTGTTGCATAACGAGAGAGCTAGCAGTAACAAACACTTAATGTCAAACAGTCTTCAGCCCTCCTTTGAACCATACCTCCAAATCAGTATTGACTTCTTTTGACCAGATACATCATTTTTGGCTTTTCAGACCAGTAAGTTGTGTTTTACCACTTGCCACAGACAGCAGAGGAGACAACTAGCTGAGCAAACTACAAGTGGTGACATGCAGATGTTAACTCACAAATCTGAGTACTTAGATAAAATGGTATGCAAGCGCATATTAGTACAAAAGGAATGGCATTCGTCATCCAAACAGGCTCATCATTCACTCCCCCACCCTCCATTGAACAGTAGTTGAAACAGCAATAGAAAAAGATCACATAGATGTCTATTCTTCAGAGTCAACTGTGAGAGAGGTCAGCAATCTATAACAGCAGCGATGGACAAGGAAGAGCAAAATGTTGGATGAAAGAATCTTGTTGAATATTTGTTCATTTACTTTTTCTGACCACAAACCAAAAGTATGCCACACTGGTTTGTTTTGAATTTCAGGTACAGATGTCTTATTTCCTTAGATCCTTCACAGATTTACAATGCAGTCTCCCTGGGGCCTCTATAACCAAGTAAGAAAACTCTCTTTATCTAGTTTGGTGGCTGCCAACACAGATTCCATGTCATTAAGGATGTCAGAACTCAAAGCCTCCTGCAGACTTGGCATCAGTTCCTCTCCTTCTATATTCATCCCATCTCCTTCCAGCGTCCCAAGGTCCACATTTGTCCCTGGAATGGCTTCAAGGTAATCTGGGAAACGGTTCTGATGGGAAGGTATGTTACTTTGGCTGATATCACCTAGTTATAACACAAAGCAAAATGGACACTGAACATATTGAAAGGATCAAACCAAAACACCTGATTAGGATAACAAATTAAGGGCTTAAATCATGGTTGCCATACGTTGACCCTTTGCAGCATTTGATTACACTTCATACAAGAAAATCACTTGCATCTTGTAATAACTGAAAGGACATTACATAATTGAGCACAATAATACTCAAATATGAGTTTCTGTCCTAGCCTAGGAAAACAACAACATTACGCAAAAAAGCAAACGCACACCCAAAACCCACATAATCACAGGAGACCAACACTATTAAGGAGAGTCTTCTCTTAAACAAACTGATCTGACTAATTACAAAGAAGTTTCGGACAAACTGCACACCGTTTAAATCCCTGTAAGAGACAAATGTTATGGATAAGAATGTAGTAATATTTCTGTTCTGGTGCGTGTCCACAAGAAAATGCTGTTAAGAATCTCTCAGCTTCCATGAACTGCATGTTCCTTCTTGTGCACTGATGATTGGGCAAGCAAGACAGACAAATATATTTGAAAAAAATACATTACAGGTGTAGAGAAAAACAAACCTGTATCCATTTCATCAACACTGTTCAGGAAGTCATCAGGGGTTCTGGGTACACTATAACTACTCATGCTGAGGCCACTGTCTGTGCTCTCATCTCGGGAGTGATATGTCCCACTACATTGGGAAAAAAAAGAAGTGACAGGTGAAGGTGGAGCATTTCAAAACTTAATCTGTAAAATGTGCACATTCTGAATCAGCTCGATGGCTCTGGTGAATGTGTAACATGCTGCCATACTGAAGACTGCATCAGAATTAAAAGCTAACAGCTTGTATACAGGAGACAGCTGCAACAGTTTAATTACATTAGTTTTTAAAATCTTCGCAGACAGACATTTCTTTTTCTACTTAAAAGTGAGTTATTACAGGTTAGCTATAGTTTGGAAGGAATCTCATTAAGCTGATCTTTAAAAGTAGCAAGATCCAGACCCACAAAAAGTATTTGAGCACCTAACCCTCAGACTTAGGCACCTATGCTCCAATTTTAGGCTACACTGTGATCCGCAAAACTCCCACTTGGTTGCCACCTAACCACGTAGATGCCTTGACTCATTTGGTGCCTAAAGTTTTTGCAGTCATCAAGTTATGAAGGCATCTACGTTTCTGCTTCTGGGCATGTGCACAGCTGTCTCATGCTAAGGGGGTCCAAGCACTTATCTCCTGCTTAAACCTCAGAGCAATCCACAACTTGGGGGAAGATAGGCATTTGTCCACCACCTGTCTTGCCTGATCTGGTGGATGTGCTCAGAGATTGCCTCTCAAACTGGGTCCCATGCAAAATCTGACCACTAGAGGTGGTGAGGGAGGAAGCCGTGGTGGTGCCACCTTTGAACAACAGTGGTACAGCACTCACCTGGTTATGGGAGAGCCAGGTTCAATTCCCCCCTCTTCCTGAGGGGGAGAAAGGATTTGAACAGTGGTCTCCCAGCTCTCACTAAGATACGGGTAATTCTCATGTAGGTCTCCCTCAATCTCTCCTAGGGAAGTTGCTCTACTTTAATTGTTTATCCGAAGAATAACTGGAGCATGGGGACTGAAGCCTCATTCTCCCACTTCACAGGTAGGTGCCTGAACCACTAAGCTACAGTCATTTTCTCTCTCTCTCGCTCTCTGACTCAATGACCAAATATTCATCCATCGTGGAGCAGTTTCAACAGGAAATATTAAGGGATCCCACATCAGACCATCCCACAGCTCAGTGGTTAAAGCCCTGTCCTCAGAGGGGGGAACAGAACCCAGATTTCTCATATATCAATTGAATGCTGCAACCACTGGGCTAAAAGTTACAAGGCAGGCACCATGGCCTCCTCCAACTATTTTGTGTGGCATGAGGCAGGCACTTAAGTCATTCTCACAAGAAATAATTTAGGCACCTAAGCCACTTGATCCAGGAAAGGGGCTCCTGGTTGTTGATCACTAGTGAGATAGGTGCCTCTCTGGAGCAGGCCAGACTCCATGAGAGAGGCGGGGCTCAGTGCATACCCCACAGGATCTCACACCAGCTAGCTTATTTGGCTCCCCACCTGGCACGATGGCTTTTATGGATTGCATTTTTAGGCACCTATCCCTCCCATGCACTATATCAGGAACCTAGATACCTAACTTGTGTGTTGTGGATGCAGTGATGGGTCCTGTGATTTTCTAGGCGTCTAAAAGTTAACACTGTGCATCACAACCCCTAAATCCCTTTCTGGATCTGAGCCTGTGTGTCCGTACATAGCTTTGTACTTGTTTAAAAACATACCTTTAATTAAAACTGGTGCAAGTTTGTATGTAGACAAGGCTTAACAATCACAATATTTATCCCGGGTGTAGCACATTTTCATAGCATAAGCATTAACTAAATAAAAGGACACTAACAATTTAAGAAAATCACCTCTGAATTTTTTTTGTAGCCCAATATTATTATAAATGAAAGCCAAGGTTGTGTCCATGCATGCAATTTTCTAATTATTATCCATGACTGTGCTACCAACAGTTCAGCTCCACTTTTCACAGCAATGGTGGGAGCACTAATGTAGATCAGCTACTGGTATTTTAACCACTCAGTAATCTAACCCTGTTCAGAATAGGTCTTAACATGGAGGTTAACACACAAGGAGTTACTAGCAACCTATCAATATTAGCTCTCTTATTGTTGCTTCTACCAGGGGACACAGGAGGAGTGCTATGGTGGGAAGTTTTTAGAAAAATACTAGTGTAAACAAAACCTAAGGTACTATAACTGAAAATGATTAGAGAAACCGTCCAATTGTTCAGTTTGTTTACTTCGTGCATTTGTCCAAGTATTAATTTATATATAGTCAGTTTTCCTGTTTACTTGTATTTTTGGTGAGAAAACAAGCAGGATGAATGCAGAAGAATTTCAAACCACCAATTCCATTATGAATATTTATTATGTGTTTCCAGTGTCAATTATTATTGTCTAGGCTCTGTACAATCATAAAAAGCCTCAAGACTTACAGTTTCACTTTCAGCTGGTCTGGCCTATACTGGCGGTGACGGTTGATTGGAGATATGCAAGCTACATAACGTTTATGTTTATGCAGCGTGGTGTTTTCTTGGAGCTGCATCAATGGGAGATGCCCTCTCATTGATGCAGCCTTACTCTTTTCGGGGAAGTGGACTAATTCAGTCGACTGGAGGGCGCTCTCCGATCGACTGAGCGGGACTACACAGACCTGCTCAATCGATGCCAATACATCGATGTCTGCAGCCACGGCAGTAAAGACATACCCTCTAATCCTGCAAACACTTATGCATGTGAATAGTCCTGCTGAACTCAATGGGACTACTGATGAGTGTAAGTGATTGCAGGATTGGGGTTTGAAGAAATAACCTTTTAATAGCTAGACTTAACTATATCATTTCATAACCCATATTTCTTCAGATTGTGGCAGCATAAAAACCAGACATCAGTTAGTGTCCTTAGTGCTGATCTTTTTCAGTTTAATACTTGAACCCTAATGTAGCTTTTGTGAATAACTTGAATTAACATTCAGACACACACTAATCCTTCTAATAATGCACTCATGACACATATGGCAGTAATTTTTGTCACCTATAGACAGTGGATAGTTGACATTTATTCAACACAGGATGTAAGTAAAATACTGTCAACAAAAAATACCAATTAGATTTGCTGAAGACATTTGTGTCATACTATCAAGAAAACTCAACGTTTTTATAAGATTACTGCTTAACAAAAAGCTTTTCTCCTTGATTTTGTAATAGCATATTTGATTAATCATGCAGCATATTAAATGTTTTTTTCCTTAAGCCTGCAGAAATCAACTGTGCTGTTCAAAGCAATAAGTAAGCTATTTAAAACGTCTGTGAAAAAATGCCATTTCAATTTGTGGAGTGAAATGCTAGAACTGAACCTAAAATGAACTAAATTACTAATTACTAATGAAGTTTTCTTGGCTGCTGCGCTCATGCTTGGAACTGCCACCCTCTCCTCTTCCTTCAAATCACTCCTTAATGCATATTTCCTCTGCCTCTTCAACAGAAATCTCTTGATATATTCACCATTTTGGATGGTCGTACCATCCAATGCTATTGTGTGTGTCTAAACGGTCTTACCTAAATTAGACTGAAAACCTTTCTGGAGAAGACAGTGTCTTTCTATATGTTCATACAGAACAAAACACAACACTAGGGCTAATGAATGTTACCATCATCACCAATACAGAACCAAACAGCTAAATATTATAGGACTACTGATATTTTATGTATACAATAATAGAAATGAAAAGGTGGGAAACACCTATTAACCTAAAGATGCATCTTTGTGTGTTCCATCTTAAAAGATTAAAATATTACAAACCCTCAAATAGGTGCCATTAAAATTGTGTTCAGTGAAATGCTGACAACCCATCATTATAATTTTAAAAAATTGGTATCTTCCTCTGATTAGCATCCACCCTCGCAGGGTGTTTTGTATTTCTGTCTATTTAGACTGTAAGCTCTTTGGGGGCAGGGTATTTATGTTTTGTACAGAGAACAGCAGATTGACATCATAGAAGTCCATCTCCCTTGCCAATATGCTACCATAAAACAGATGTATGTTTTTATTGAAAATAGTTCTGAGGGGGAAAATGCTCAATTCAAAATAGGAATTAAATTTAAGAAATTAAAAGCATTTAAACTAGCTATTCCAAGCCAAGTATTCCTGGGGCGCATACTCCTAAAGAGAGATACTATAAAAAAGAGTTATAAAAAGAATGTTTAACCCACAAATACTTGGAAAATCTGCAAAAGCTACAATCCTCCCATTCCCCCCTGCAAAGAGATTCAACAGCTCAATGGGACTGATAAAATACGTTTTTTGTATTGGGCTCAGCATGGCTGTGGTTCTTTGCAGTAGACTACTTACTGGCTATTTTGATTCTTATGAAAGTGTCACTTAAGGTCAGCTTAAAACTTTGACTTTCCTAGCTCGTGGCCATTTCAAATAGAATCCATCGCATTCATCGGTTTTGAATTCAATGAGCATGCATCAATATTATTTAGTTTACTACATTTATAAATCTACAAACGGAATTACCAGTAACAAAAAGCTGCAAGCCAAGTTGCCAGGGATATGGCATATAAAGGTATAACAAGCATTTGAAACCAAGAACTATTTCTCTAAGGTCAAATCAATTTTGAATATGTGAAGATACTGACCACAAAGAGTAAGTCTGCACTGGCTACAGTAACTACACCTGCAAAACAACCTTTTCATACCAGGGGAGGAAGCCATGACCTACTTAGCAACTACAGCTCGTGGGGCTGACTTGGCATGATGTTGCTTGCTGCATGCATTTACCACATCTACTATTATCGAATTGGGTTGAGGACACAAACAAAGTCTACCTCTTTGGGAGGGATGTAGTATTTATTGTCAGCTGTCTTGCAGGTTGGTGCGATGGACGCTAGTGTCTGCCAAATGATTTTGGCAAAATCTAGAGGTGCCTAGAAAATCGGGAGGGCAATTCTGGATGACTAGGAAGAGTGCAGAATATCCACCAGCTTGTGATGTGTATCTGCCATCTCCTGTAGGAAATTTGAAGCTCATCCACCACCTTCTTAGTAAGATCTTGAAAGTTTTTAAAATCTTCAGCTAGTGATGGGGATTGAGGGGGCATTACAGCCTCAGCTGGTGATGATGAGAAGTTTGCTGGAGGTGTAGCCTCCCTTTCAAGTCTTTCCTCTTATCGTTCAAAAGTCTCCTTCTCCTCCAGTTCAGGGGCTCTGGACAGTTAAGTTGTAGGAACAGTTCACCTGAGATCTGTACATTGCCCAAGGATCCCAATACAACCACTGGGGAGGGAAGGGCATGAGGGGTGGGGGTGTCCAAGGAGGCCCATACCAAGTTTGTGGGCCAGTGTGAGGGTGGAGCTGCAGAAGTCACTGGTACTGTAACAGCAGGCCTCAGTCAGAGGCCAGAGAAATAATAGTCTCTTGGTCATTGCCAGACTTGTCACTGGGCAAGGGTGGCACTGACGGGAGTGTTGGAAGTAAATGGCCCAAGTGCTGTGGGTGATTCCAGGCTTTGGGATCTGCTCGACACCGGGGCCCTGTCACTGACTAACAGGGACTGCAGTTCTTCTGTGATCACCAGGTCTCTAGGGTACAGAACTCTTGCAGGTTGCTTATGTGATGAATACTCTGGTACAGGGAGCTTTGCTGAACTCGGTACCAATGATTTCGCTGGTGCGATCTTTGTGGCGGTACTGCTGCCTTGGAGCCTGAGTCCCTGGTGTCCTTAGGCAGTGCAGCAGAGTTCATAGCGGAGGAATTCTGATGCTTCTGGATACCACACTTTGGAGCCATCAATACTGAGGTGGCTGAGTGCACTGGGTAACCCCCTCTGGCTGGCCACAGACTCTGTTTGGGGGGTTGGGGCCTTTTTTTTTTGGCGCCTTTACAGGGGAAATCTGATTTTTTCCCATTGGAAGCTGAAGACTCTGGGAACGATCTGTGTCCTGGAGAAGGTTTGGCACCAGAGTCAGCTGACGGCTGAAGTGAACTCTTCATCAGGAGGAGTTTTCATTTCAGCTCCCGGTTTTTTCGAGACCTCGCCTTCAGCTGCTGGCAGAGGGCACACTTAGGTGGGATATGTGACTGTCTCAGGCACCTGACACAGTGAGAGCATCCATCTGTTGCCGGAATTGCTTCCTTTAAGGAGAAACACCTCTAGAAACCAGGGGAGCCAGGCATGCCCTTGGTGGAGCTATCAGCCTCCAAAAGCGAGGAATGCAAAAGAAAAGTCCATTTTTCTTTTTGTCTTCTCTCTCCTTTTTTTTTTTTTGTAATGGAGAAAACAAAAGTCCGACTAGCAAGTACCTTTGTGGGAAGATTCCTCCTCAACCCCCCAAAAGGGTGGGAAACAAAGTAAAAGTTTCTTTTGTTTGTTTGTTTAATACCCAATGGGGAAATGAAAATTCTAATGATTAAAATAAACTAAACTATTACAAATAACTATGACTTTTACTAATGGCTGTGGCAAACGGCCAGCTTCTCCCTAGTGGGTCTTGCACTTTCACCTCTCTTAGTGGGCCAGGGTGTCGCTGGTTACCCTGTCTTCCCAGGGATGGGGGTAGGGACCCGGGCCCGCCCGCTCCTCTGGGTCCCAGCCCAGGGGCCCTCTGAGTAGCAGTTATGTGCTGCTGGAACCTTACTCGCAGCTGCAGGCTTTTCCCCTGGGCTACTTTTCCCCCCTCTGTCTTTCTGGCTTCTTGAGCCCAGTACCTTCCTCAGGACTCCACCTCTCCCCAACACACCACGGCACTCCGTTCTGTTCTTCTCCACGACTCCACACATCACTGTACTCTGTTCTTCGCAATCTCCACACACTCCTCTACTCGCCACACACCTACTCTTTCAACTCCCACCCTGTCTCTCAGGAGTAGAGGGTTTTTATAGGCACATGGGTGGGGCCTTAATTGGTGTCAGCTGACGCTAATGACCCTGTACTGACTCTGGCTAGTCTATAGGGAATAAAGTCCGGATCATTCTAGCACTTACATACCGCCCTTCCAGAACTTTCCTGCTGCCCTCTGCCTTTGCTATACCACATGGTGCAGATATAGGACAACTGCTTGCTCCCTTCGAGGTCAAAGGCAGTCCAGAAAGAACTAGGGGTAGTTCACCTGCACAGCCCTAGATAGTCTTGAGGCAGACCACAAGTGAGGGAGAGCCCATGTGTGGGCCGAACAGACAGTGCTACCTAAAATCTCCAATTAGAGGCGCAGATACACCGACAGTGGAGCATCCCCAGGGACCCTACTTGAAGAAAAAGTTAGGTTTAACACTGAAAGGACTTCTAAGATTCTTATTTTTATATTATATGAAATAATGTCAGGTTAAGAAAGAGGGATGAACATGTTATTTTGGTGCATGGAAACAAAATATGCTTGGAACACCTACTTTTTACAAAGCAGACCAACATTTAATTTGAAATGGGATAAAAAAATGTATGCCTTATTTCCAGTCTGAGTTTGTCTAGCTTCAATTCCCAGCCATTCAATTGTGTTATACCTTTCTCTTCTAGACTGAAGAGCTCATTATCAAATATTTGTTCCTCATGTACTTATAGTCTCTAATCAAGTCATCCCTTTACTTCTCTTTGTTAAACTAAATAGATTAAGCTCATGGGTCTATCACTATGGACGGATTTTTTAATCTTTTAGTTAATCTTGTGGCTTTTCTCTGAACCGCTCCTATTTTTCAACATCCTCCTTCAATTATGAACCCCAAAAACTGGACACACTATTCCTGTAATGGTCACGGCAATGACAAATACAGATGTAAAATAACCATGGTACTCCTACGCATGACTTCCTTGTTTATGCATTCAAGGATTGCATTAGTCCTTTGCGCCACAGTGTCACACTGGAAGCTTAGTTTCGGTGATTATCCATCATGATCCCCAAATCTTTTTCAGAGTCACTGATTCACAGGAGACAGTCCCTTATCCTGTAAGTATGGCCTACATTCTTTGTTCCAGGTGTACAAATTTGAAGATGACACTAAGCCGGGGGGAGTGGTAGATACCTTGGATGGTAGGGATAGGATACAGAGTGACCTAGACAAATTTGAGGATAGGGCCAAAAAAAATCTGATGACATTCAACAAGGACAAGTGCAGAGTCCTGCACTTAGGATGGAAGAATCCCATGCACAGCTACAGACCAGGGAATGACAGGGTAGGCAGCAGTTCGGCAGAAAAGGACCTGGGAGTTATAGTGGAAAAGAAACTGGATATGAGTCAACAGTGTGTCCTTATTGCCAAGAATGCTAACGGCATATTGGGCTGCATTAATAGGAGCTCTGCCAACAGATCGAGGGAAGTGATTATTCCCCTCTATTCAGCACTGGTGAGGCCATATTTAGCGTATCGTGTCCAGTTTTGGGCTCCCCAATACAAAAAGGATGTGGAAAAATTGGAGAGAGTCCAGCGGAGGGCAACAAAAATGATTTGGGAGCTGAAGCACATGATTTATGAGGAGAGGCTGAGGGAACTGGGTGTGTTTAGTCCGCAGAAGAGAAGAATGAGGGGTGTGGCAAGGGAGGCCTATTCTGCCCCTATGGGTCCTGTGCTCTGTTTGGCTACGCCAGTGGCGTGGCTGGGTGGGAGCGGAGGGCGAGGGGGTGGTCCCATCCTCAGACCTGGGCCCCGACCCAGGGACCCTGTGAGGAGTAGCCTCAAACTGCTTAGTTCATGAGAGCTACTACCTTCCCTGGGTCACCTGTCCATGGCCCCATTTGTGGTCCGCTTCCTCGAAGCGGGGAGGAGGGCTTTTTCCACCTTCCCTGCCATGAGTGTCTCTGTCTCTGTGATCCTCCCCTGTTTGGGTGAGGTTCCCACACTTCAACTCCTGTGCTCAGCTGTCTGAGCAGCCAGGCCCTCCTTCAGGCTTCTGGGCCTATGACCCTCAGCCCCACCCAGACAGGCTTCTCCCTAACTCCTGTACCTTGGTGTTGTGGCAGCAACAGCACAAGCACCGAGCTTTGTAGCTGCTCCATGCCTTCCCTCAACTCCCTTTCAGCTGCCCCTGTCTGCCTGAAAGGAAGGCTTTTAACTACTGGGGCAAGCCCCTTAATTGGCTTCAGGTGACCTAACTGACCTGGAGTAACCCTGGCTGAATTACCCAGGGACCAAGGATTTGTTAAGCCTGGGGCTAATCTAGATGCCTTCCAGCACTCTCCTATAGGGGTTCTCTGCTTGGTGTGCCCTTCCGGTTCCCTCTGTTTGGCCCTTTGACCCTCACGCCTCTTCCTGTTTTTTCATTTGTTGTCCCAAGTAATCAGATGAGTCCTGGGTCCAGTGGCTCCTCCCCTTAGGCTTGGGGAGAGGCCTTTAGCAGTGGGTGAGCTTGCACCCGCCCGCCCACCCACCCTGAACTCAAATAGTAGCGCCTTCCTATAGTTGTCAGGTCTGGCCCTGTCACCGGGGGATTTGATAACAGTCTTTAACTACCTGAAAGGGGGTTCCAGGGAGGATGGAGCTAAGCTGTTCTCTGTGGTAGTAGATGACAGAACTAGGAGCAATGATCTCAAGTTGCAGTGGGGGAAGTCTAGGTTGGATATTAGGAAAAAGTTTTGACAGGAAAAAGTCTGACAGGATCCATTTTCCATAAACCCATGTTGATTGGCATTAATAAAATTACGCTCCTTTAATTCTCTATTAATCTAGTCCTGTATCACTTGCTCCATTATTTTACTCGTCAGACTGACAAGCCTATAACTATCAAATTATCCCATTTACCCTTTTTTAATATTGGCATATTAGCTTTCTTCTGGAACTTCTTCAGTGTTCCAGAACTTATTGAAAATCAGCACTGACGGTCCAGCGAGCTCCTGAGCTAGATGTTTTCAAATTTGTGCTTGCAAGTTATGTGGACCTGCTGATTCAAAAATGTCTAACTTCAGTAGCTGCTGTTTAACATCCTGATAAGATACTACTGGAATGGAAAGAGTGTTATATGATAGCACTGCATTATCTGTTTTCTCCTCAAATACAGAACAGAAATATTTATTGAACACTTCTGCCTCTGCTGCAGTATTATTGATAATTCTACCATTTCAATATAGTAATGGACCAATACCATTGTCAGGATTCTTTTTGTTCATAATATACTTAAAAAACTCCTTCTTTTCCTTAAATCTGATGGCCACAGATTTCGCCTTTCTTCACTGATGTACTTTGCATAAGCATAATCCAAAATGCCAACACCTTGAACCAAAAAATGAACTTCAAACAATACATTTAAAAAATATATCCCATCACTGTTACTACAAAAGCAATAAAAATACTGCCAGGCTAACTACCCTACGTGAAAACACCTTAAAATTAACCTCCAGGTGTAGTCCTAAATGTGCCTCAGAGTCCATTTGATCTCATAGCAAGCTGTTCACAATCTCTTCTGAGTCAGTCATTTTAAAGTGACTGTTAGTCAACAGACTATGCATAGGGAAACATGTTATGACTTTGAATAAGGATCATTCCTACAAGTCTGAACAGTTTACTTCCTCCCACAGGAGACAGCTTTTAATCCCTAACTTTTACTTCACTTGCCGTTTATGGAAAGATTCAATTACAGCTGTGGTTTTTGGCACAGAGGAGATGTTCAAAATAAACTATTACATGTACTAAACAGAATCTTAATTTTTTTCCAGTAGCTACTCATACAAACCTGTTAAGAAAGGGATCAGAACTATTTGTAGTCATTGTTCTCAGTTCCTGAGACATTCCAGGAGATGACACTGGATTCTGAGAGCCACCATCTTGTTCCATACTTGGAAGTTGGCTACGGAGAGCTAACTCCTGAAAAAACAAAAAATGAGCACATTATTAAATTCAATGGGATGTTTTAGGCACCTCATTAGCATTTGAGGGTACAAGTGAATACAAATCTCCATAGTTTAAATTTTTTACATATTTTAAATTACTGGGTATTAAATAGAACTAAGTTTCTAAAGTGAAAGGAACAATCCCCACTCTGAGGAATAAATTAAAGAGAATTCAAGATCAGGCTATTTCCCCAATTATTACAATGACTTAACTGTAAATATTTTACTTAAGTAAACAAATTGTTGTTTGACACCATCACCATGCAAACTAACACCCAATAACCAGTAGAGGTGATTGCAAATCATGTAATTAAAGAATTTCTCTCTTTTCCCTATTTGGGCATTATTCATGAACAGATGGATTTTTCATAATTGTTCAAACAACTACTTCAAATGAATATATTCTGATCTAAATTTGCTTGTAAACTGTTTGTTGAGTGCTTTTGTTATTCACTATTTACAGCTGTGTAATTGGTCACATTGAGCTGTTTCTGTCTTTATTGAATGAGTGAAGCCATAATAAGGAGGGACAGGGTGTGATCAAACGATTAAGTCTTTGATTCCCTAAGGGAAAGGATAAAGTCAATTGTGGAGTTAAGAAGAGGTAGGTAGGTTTATAGGATTAAAGAATTTTTAGACCATTTACTTTTTTTTCCTGTTCTGGGCCAAACTTTGCTTGAAGTATTACTTGTGGGGAGACAGGAGGTCTATTGCAATATTATTGGTTTGGCTACCTTTTAAAAATAATTTTCACCATGTTCACATTAAGTCATTGTATGGACATAAGGATTCCAGCTGTGCAAGGTGTGGCTAGATAGTCCTCTGTCTTATTTAATTGCCTTTTTGCCAGGGCTCTGGTAAGGGGATATGCACTTTCCTAAGTACACAGAGTGCAGCCATATACCCATGTATCTCTTGTTTAACTGTGGTCTCGCATGAGGTTTTGGCAATTGTCCCTTTTCCTGTATCAACCAAGTACATCTGACTGAATTTACTAGTCTACAATTTTCTGTCATCTATCATTTGTCATTGTTACAAGCAAACTTGCAGTATAGACACGTATGCCCACTCTGAGCTGGAAAGGATGCTGGTGGATCTCCAGAACAGCCTCCTATGGTGTTGTGTTACATATGTGTTACATATGTGTCTCATATACAACAATCAACTGAAATAATATTTTACGAAAAAGCCCTGATCACAGACACACAGTCAGCATCACCAAGTGATTTAGTATTTAAAAAAAAAACCCAAAACCCTAGTCCAGATACCCTTCTCAAGAGATAATGGTGCTAAACTGACCAGAAAGAAGATCCAGAGTTCATCCCTACATTGGTTACTCAGAAGAATCAATATTAAATTGAAGGTGTAAAGAAAAAATGACAGTCTCACAGCTTTATTAGTTTAAAAGAAAGGAACTTTAGACTTCTCAGGAGAAAAACAAAAAGGGAAAAGGTAGTGGGGACTAAGTCGTCTTTACCATTTGGTATTTTTTTTTAAAAAGTGTGGCTGTTATTACAATATCAATATCTGAGAAGTATTCAGTTACAAGAACTCTCACAGCTGACTGAAGAGACCAAAGTATTTCATCAGGGAAATGTCCTTTAAAATAAGAAAAGATGGATACCAGGATCTCTGTTTTGCTTATTCAGAGGTATACAGTACCATCTACAGAATGACTGAAGCTTGTATCAAGTCAGTAAGGATTTCCCCCTTGATTCAAGTACATCTCACTTCCAAAAGCGTGAACGCTGCATCACATTTAATCAAGTGCGGATAAAAACTGATTGCACTGACATTACTGTCAAAAAGTTCCTGTGTCTATGCATCAGCACTTCCCACTGAGGAAAGAATATTAGAGCTTCATCCCACATTTCCTAAAACCCTGTAAGAGTTACCCACATTAGAACAAGATGCTAATTACTCACAGGCTGATAAGAAAATACAATATCATTGGCCCATACTTCACAATAATGAAAAAAAGTCTACTGCATGACCTGTATCCTCTGGAAATCTTAGGCATCATAATATATGTCGTTTTTAAAAGTGAGTGTGTAGAAGGACACAAGGGTTGTGTGTAGTCGATGAATGCTCATTTTTTTCCCGTTCAGTTTCTCTTTATAAAAATGTCATTTCCAATAAATAACCCAACTTTCCTAACTATTTCCCAGCCCTTTAAAAAAAATCCATGAAAGAGTAAAATCATCTCATTTTTACATCACTGTGTTTGAGAAAGTGAGGTGTGAAAAAATTCAGATTTTTATATTCATGTTTAAAAAACTGCTCTGCATTTTGAATTATCTGACCTTCTAGATGCAAAAATAAGAGTCTGACGAAACTCTGGCTGAGATTACTATGGCTTGTTCTTGTCCTATTTTTGTAAGTATGTTAAACTTTTCTAACTACCTTTGGGAAAATAAAGGCTTAACACTCACATTGTTAGTATAAAATTCTAATTTTGGATATTACGTACAAGCCCAAAATGATCTATCAACTCTTTAGATAAAGTTATTTTATAAAATGAGGTCACCATTTTGTAATTTATCCAGCTGGTATTTTTCAAGTTTATTTTACAGATAAACAAGTTTTTAACAGTTTCACTGGATATTCACAAAGTGTATAACTTATTCAAAACCGATCTTAGAAAACTGACACTTTTTAAGGAGCTTTTTCCTTTTACCTTCACCATACTTTTACATGAGTAGGGCTGTATTAATAATTGATTTCTTGGTTTGATGACAATTTCAAACAATTTTGGGTCATCCTTAACCAAAACGTTTCAGAATTTTCAGCAAATCAAAAATTTAGAAAAAAATTGTTTTGATTTTGGGCATTTGTGTTTATTTTAATAAAAGCAAAGGAAATTTGAACACACAGGACTAGATTCCCAACACCAGGAGGAAGCAATGGTTATGCTGCCCCCTTATACCCAATAACCTAGCAATCAGGACATTCTTGGCATGTGAAGACCTGGGTTTGAATCTCCACTCTGGAGCAGGTCTCCCCTCCTCAGGTGAATAACCTTTCCACCCGGCTACTGGCTACTCTGGGTTTGGGGCCTCTTTCACACTGAAGCTATTCCACTTTGTATAAATAATTAAATATTCACTGGAACAGGGACTGGAACACAGGTGTATCCGCAACCCCGGTGAATGCCATAACCACTGGTCTAGAGTCACTCTGGCTCTGGTCTCTCTGACCCAATGAATAATTATACAAAAAGTGAAACAGCTTTGAGAAGAGAAAGGCACCCCTACCCTAGGATAGCATGGTGATTAGGATGCACACCTGAGAGACAGGAGACCTAGATTCAAACCTAGGTCTCTCACATGCCAGATAAGTACCCTAACCACTATGCTACTGGGTATAAGAGGCAGCAAACCACCTCCGCCTTGGTTTTGAAAATAGCACCCAAGTCCCACTCTAGTAGTTAGACCACATACAGAAGTTTAAGAGTCTGCTATTGCCTCTTAGCAAAGATACATGTCTTTTTATCTCAAGCAATAAAGGCTCATGTTTTCAGATACACAATTTGGGTTCAAGCTTCACCAGCAACCTGACCAGGTGGGGTCCATGCATCATTTATATACACCAAGGCCTATATTCCAGCTATAACATGAACACCAGAAATTAGTCAAGACCAAACTGTGTTAAGGAAATCAACCACTGTGTTTCAGTCTATAAACCAAGTTTTAGAATAATAATAATAATAATAATAATAATAATAAGTGAAAAATTCCAGGTCCCAATTCTGCATTAGGTCCTGTAGGAATGTAAAATCGGGTTCATGCTAGTGCCTCTGTTTTAACAATCAGAACCTTATTTATTAATACATAACATTTTGTAATCTGTAAAGGGTCACCCATTAATTTCCTACTGTCTTTCAGTCTGAGTTACTTGCTGTTAATTTTAAATAGAAAAGTTATTATTCTCAAATCTTTATGAGAGTTCAGTAATAACTTTGCCCTGGCTTAGCCAGTAAAATGTCCTAAATGTATTGCTGATTTTACATATAAATAGTTATCACAAAAAAGTTTATTTTAAGCATCTTTGTTTAACACTTCATATGCACACAAGCCAGCTAGGTTACAAAATTAAATTGCCAAACACGAATGGAATCTCCAAAGTGGCCTCTGACCTAAGACCGGCGGAAGAATTATAATTTCCATAGACCTACACTAATTTTGGATTATTGATTAATATGCAGCCTGTTGGTTTAAATTGCTTTTGCATGTCTTCTCGTCTTTTAAAAAGACAAAAGCTTCTCTAATACTATTGTCCCTTACATCATCCGTTGAATTATTTTCTGGGCTTAATTGGAATAACATTTGAGTGCTGAGTAGACTGCAGTGAAAGCAGGGAAAAGATATTACAGAATACTTAGTGAATAAACATCACTAAGGCTGAAAGCAGCATTATTAAAGGATGATAATTTATAGTAACTAGAATTCTTCGAGATGTGTGGTACCTCCCTGTGGGTGTGCATGTGTTCCTGGAACCGTGTCTGTTCGTCAACACGTGCATCCTACACCTCCTCATACTTCCAACAGAGGGCATAAGAGGTGATGCAGACCAATCACATCTCCAGTTCCTGCTCTACCATGAATCCAAAGAGGACCTGAGCAGAGGGGAAAGGGGGTAGATCGTGAATACCCACAGGGACCACAAATCTTGAAGAACTGCAGCTCCTAGAAGGTAACCTTCCTTTCCTTTTCCAGTGCTGATCCTCCGCAGTATTCACATGGATGAGTCCCAGTGTTTAAATTAGAAGGTGGGTGTGAGAAAGCATGATGCACCGCAGGATCATTAGAGGATCATTAAACCGAAAGGAGCATCTCCAGTTGCAGCCTGAACTAGTGTACAATCGCCCAGCAAGTTACTGCTCTACATATCTCAGAGGGATTCGCTGCAGAGAAGCCACTGAGGTTGCTTGCGCTCTAATTTTGTGAACCTGGACAGTCTGATGAGCGGCTTCCATAAGATCACAACAAAAGGAGGATACAGGTGGAAATCCATTCAGATAGTCTTTGGGAAGAGATAGCGTCCCTTTTCATTCTTTCAGCAATAGTGATGAATAAGCTTGAAGACTTAAGGTTTTGTCCTATGTAAGTAGAAGGCCAGAGCCCTGGATACATCAAGTAAGCGGAGTTTCCTGTACTCTGAGCTATGGTGAGACTACTGGGAGGTGAATCATCTGGTTTAGATGAAATTCAGAAGGCACCTTAGGGTGAAAATTTCAAGGTGTTTTATCTCTACGAAAGACCGTATGGAGAGAGCCATACGGGCCCCAACCTCACATACTCTCCTAGCAGAGGTAATCACTATCAGGAAGGAAACCTTCACAGATATATGTAGAAGGGAGCAGGAGGCTCAAGATTCAATTGGCGGGCTCATAAGAGCGGAAAGGGTAAGACTCAGATCCCAAGTTGGGACAGATTTACATACGGAAGGGAATGTCCTTATGGCATCTTCAGGTTCTTCACTGTAGTGGGATGGGTGAAAACAGAGCAGTTCATAACTGGAGGATGGAAGGCATTACTAGCTGCCAAATGTACTACCTTTAAAAATCTAAAAAATAGGTCAGATGTCTTCAATGAGAGAAGACAGAATGAGAGGGATTCCTGATTCCTTAGGAGGTGAGCAGTGCTGGCACAGCACTTCCTTATAGAGGGTCACTTGCTACTGTTAAAGATGGATTAGACATTTTGTGACCAGTTTTATGTTCCTTGTTCATCTAGAAACCATACTGCCAGAAAGAGGAAAGCTGGACCGGGGTGCCTGGTCCTTTTTTCGTTCTGAGACCACAGATTCAGGAATGGATGAAGGTGAACGCAGGGGCGGGATGCCAACTGTAGGATGGTGGTGAACTAGAACCACCTCCACTACCAGGAAGCTATCAGGATCACTTCTGCCTTGTCCGGCTTGATCATGCTGAGAATGCAAGGTAGCAAAGGTATACATCAGTCTGTCCAACCACTGCACCACAAAGGTGTCCCCTTTGGAGCTTAGGCCTCGGGTGGCTCAGGAACAATATGATGGCCACTTTTTGTTCTGCCTGATAATTTGCTATGGGGAATAATAGGCCAGCCAAACAGAAATCCTTTCTGCCAGAAAGATCCAGTCTCTCAATGTCTTTGTCCAGAGAGGAAGACCTGGGCTGGTGCAGCCTACTCTACTCTAACTGCCCAGATCACTAATGAGTTGGGATCAGGGTGGGAAAAACAAATATTCTGCTCCCTTGGGGTGAACAAAGTACTTATTCTCAGCCCTCTTAGGGGTCAGAGCACAGGTGGCAACCATGTGCCAAATTTTCTTAATGGGCTCCATAATGACCTCACTGATGGGAAAGGCACCTCAGAAGGAGGGGTAGCCTAGACAATGTCCAGGAGCCAGTGGGTAGGAGCCTGAACCTCCTCCAGCAAGATCTGAAGAAATTTAGCAATTCTCCTCAGGTCCTGGTACTAGTATTGCTTATAATCACAGGGAGGTGAGGGAGATCCTGGTGTCAGTGCTTCATCCGGGCAGAACAAAAAGTGCTGCTGGCGGATCCAGTGGTACAGATTGCTCCTCCTCAGCCAAAGGTTCCTGTAGGGGCTATGCTCCTCTCTGGAAGGAGACCATTTCTGGGGAAGATGTGCAGAGTCCTTGTACTCTGGTGCCTGAAAGAACACATCCCAGGGGTCCCGATATGGCCAATGGCTAAGATCATAGGAAGAGGGAAGTAGTGGAGGCAAATGACTTATCTGGCTTTAAGACTAAGCTTGATAAGTATATGGAGGGGATGTTATGATGGGATAGTTTAATTTGAGCAATTGATTTTGGATTATCGGCAGATAAGTCTGCTCAATGGTCTGTGGGAATGCTGGATGGGATGGGAACTGAGTTACTGCAGAGAAATCTTTTTTGGGTGCTGGCTGGTGAGTCTTGCCCACATGCTCAGGGTTTAGCTGATCGCCATATTTGGGGTCGGGAAGGAATTTTCCTGCGGGGCGGATTGGCAGGGGCCACGGAGGTTTTTCGCCTTCCTCTGCAGCATGGGGCATGGGTCGCTTGCTGGTGGATTCCCTGCAGCTTGAGGTCTTCAAATCTCATTTTTGAGGATTTCAATAACTCAGTCATGGGTTCGGGGTTGTTATAAATGTGTATGGGTAGGGTTTTGTGGCCTGCCTTGTGCGGGAGGTCAGACTAGATGATCATATTGGTCCCTTCTGACCTATGAGTCTATGAGCCCCATGGTGGGCGCCATTGATCCATTGACCATTGTAACTCTCTAGGACACAAGGACATCCAGGTAGCTCTGGAAGCTCTGGCCATGCTGATTGTTCTTTGCCAGGTTGCCGTTGGTACCAGATCATTTTTGTCTGATGAACAGGAGTCATCAGACTCAAATGGTGGGGCTGACGGCACCACATGACCTGACTTCAATGCACCAGGGACAGGAGCTGGTGAGTGGCGCACCAATGGGCTTCCTCCTGATGGCTGGAGCTCAGGACCAACTAATGTGGTGTTGACGGAGTTGGGTTGTCTCTTAGCAGAATTAGATGTGAGAAGACTGGAGATTCTGAATCCGTATAAATTGTCAGATGCTTGAGAAGAATATCAAATTCTCATTTGAGGAAAGCTAGCAGGTATCTTGAGTTTAACCAAATCCACCCATGCCATTTTGGAGGTGGCGAAGTTTTGCTGGATTGGTACTGCTGATGTAGAGGAAAAACGGTCCCTCTGCTTGCTGATGGAGTTGAACCTCACCTCTCAAAATGCAATTTCAAGGTGTTAGCTGCACCTCGTACCATAAGCGCTGGCCTTTTTCTGTGAGTTCCAAATGTACTAGATCTGGGGCATGGTGTCCCATGTGGTGACAGAGACAATCCTCTTTTTTGAGTGTCTGTAGGGTAATTTTCCCCCCTTTTTGTGAGGGTGTTTACTCCTTTCCTTCCTTGTGCCTTCATTTAGAAGAGTCTTTGGGCATGGAGGAATCTGAGCATACTCCTGGGCATAGTCTGGTACCTATATGTGGGTATGAAGGGGATGTGTGAAAACCCCAAGTCTCTCTAAAACAACTGAATATAGTAACTATTAAAAAATTTTAAAAACTAGAAAAGAAATAAAACTTGCAAACTACTGTAAAAACTGTTTAAAAGCTATGTACAAATATCGTTTCTCAAAGTGTATCAGAGGTGAGGACCCTGCCAATTCCGATATAGACCATGAGAAGGAACTGAAGTCATGGTCAGTCCACCCTACTGTTTATCTCCTGAGACAGAAGCATGAAGTGAGTCAGGGCGCAAGAATGGATCAACTGACATGCCTTTCAAATTCTCCAACTGCGGACGCCTGACACTGCTCATGATAGGTACCCCAAACTGTGGGGAAATGAAGGGAAGAGACAGTCTGATCCCGGAACTAACTACCCTATTTAAATATAAAAACTACTTACAGGTTTGAAAATCAAGCAGCAGTGCTGGAAAGAGGACAAACAGAGGAGGTTCTATTCCCAGACCATGAGTGGTAGAAAGGAACTGGGGAGACCATTGGGTCCATGCTGCACTTTATGCCCTTGTTTGGGAGCATGAGGAGGCGCAGGCAAAGACCAAGACATTACTGTTGAAGAATTTCTGGTCCCAGGCACACAGAACACATGTGGACTCACAGGAACCAGCACTCAAGAACTGATGGTAATTCGGTGCAGTACAATAGAACTCTGTACTAGGTACAAGGACATGTCCCTAGGGCACTGGAGTCCTACAAAAACTGCAAGAGAGGCATTGGTTGAACAGCGGTTGACTGATTTCTCTGTGCTTATTTCATTTTGGGGGCTTTGCACATGAATAGTTTTTAAAAAAATAATTACTATGAGTGGGTGAAATAGGTTAAATTATTTAGCTTTTTTGGAAATTCATTAAAAATTTATTCTGCTGCCAGCGGGGTCAGTACTCTGTTTTGGTTTTCTTGTCATACATATATAAACAAATATCATTTTGCATTGTGTAAATTCCAGCTACTGAAACTCAAACTCCACCCACATTTGAACTAACCAAAAAGCATAAGCCTCTTAGTAACATTAACAACCCAGCTTTCACTACATATTAAACAAATTTAACTTAGATTAATTGTCCTCAATAAGGAGCTCAGATATGCAGTTTCAGAAGCGACAGAATATTTATAACAGCAGTGCCCATGAAAGCTGAAAGGGTAATGTTACCTCTGCAGTAAACTTAATGAACGTATTTTGCGTCTTGTATGTTCTTTTGCCAGCCAGCATGCCGCCCAGAATTCAGCCACATAGGACACCCTTTCACTGACAGAAACTGTTCAGATCCTATTTTGTTTACATTTTCTAGACACTTTTGAAAGTAGTGGATTATAGTGTTCTCCATAACATTTTTCACATTTCTTAGCTGTAAGTGATATCAAGCAACCTCTTCATCAAATCTTAACCATGTAAACATGAGCTTCAGTTCTGTATGAACATTCCTCTATGCTTTGGCAAAAGTTGCAGCTACACAGAAAAGATGGAATATTAGAGAGAGTAATAAGCTGTTTTCTGAAGAAACTTCTATTCTGCCAAAGAACTCACAAGAAGTGCTTAGTCTCACTCCCTGAGGCACCAATTCAGGACAGTACTTGAACATGTACTTAAATACTCTCCTAAACTAGGGCCCATGCATTATTGCATCACATGGATGGACTGCTGGACTCACACAGAGCCCTAAAGTTAATGGGGCTTTGTGCAGATGAGGTACAGCGCAGCATCAGGGCCTAAAACAAGACCAGACAAGAAACACAAACAGGAAAAAACTTATTTTAGGAGAAACAAAATATAATTGATTATATGTGAAGTGTTGTCAAATGCACAAAACCAAAAGGAAAAAACAGCAAAAAGTGTTTTGCCTCTAATTTGTAGACAGTCATTTTAGGTGTTACTTGGATAACAAACTTCAGACAGAAGCATGATTTTTAAATTCACCATGTCTTTTTAGGATGAATTTTTGATCCATCTAATCTAGGGCTTCTAAAACATATTCATATAATGAACCAGTTCTTGACACATGACATTTGGTCATGGACAATCTTCTGTCCCAAACACAGAGAAATCAGACAAAGGGAGACATAAGGCAGCTTTTGCAAAGAGTTGCTTGGTATTTTTTTCCGTTTAAGTTTAGTTGATCAAAAAATGTTTATTGGAGCCAGAATCTATGTCATCGCTGTAATAAACAAACAAACAAACAAACAAACAATGTTTTTTACAGTGAGATAGCTAACTAGAGTTTTTACCTGAATGCAGCCAGTTGTGGTTAACACTATGCTCCTCCCCTACCTCGGTTAGATCTTGACTAGCTACACTGAGATAAAACTATGATACTTCGTCTCCACGGGGATTTTTAAAAATGAGATAACTAACTTGATTTAGCTATCTTGCCGTAAAAACATACCTTTTTTGGGGGGTCAATGAAGACATGTAGCCCATGATTCCTGGGCTGGCTGAAACCAGCATCCCTGCTTGAAGTCTGGAGTTTGGTTCAGCACTGACAGTTTTGTGGACCACCTGGAAGTGCTCCGTAAACTGTAGTTTGAAAACTGCTTATCTAGTCTGTTCCCTGCCACCTGGCAGGAAAGCTGTGTGTCAGTATAATGGTACCAGAGACCAAGTAGATGTCTACACGTCCAGCTCTCATCGTTTGTTCTAGTAGTGAAACATTCTCATGAAAAAACTTCCTCTTAGTATCAATTCTAAGCTTGCCAACTTCAGAGCACAACTGCTTCCAGAACATATAGAAAGGTGTTATTTTAAAATGTTTGTTATTCCCCATTGTTTTCTAAAACCAGAAAAAGAGCTGATTTATGTTCCTGCCTGGTTGATGTGGCTGGGCTTTTTTTTTTTTTTTTAATAACGAATCAACGGGTCTTTTTTAAAAAAAAAAATGTACACGTTATTAGTATTCTGTTTCCTGAAAAAGCTAAATATGGAGAAAATAAAAAAATCTGTTAGTTGGAAATATGTTTAGTGGTAAAGACAAAGTTTAGAAAATGATATTTCTACAGTTTTATTTGCTTATCTTATCTTTACAAATAAAAGTTTTGGTAGGTACTACTATCCATCTACATCAGTGTTTCAATTAGCATTTATTTATAACTGATCTTGACACAAAGAGCGAGAGTGTGTTAATAAAATTTGCGGATGACACGAAGCTGGGGGGTATTGCTAACACGGAGAAGGACCGGGATGCTATTCAGGAAGATCTGGACTACCTTGTACATTGGAGCAATAGTAATCGGATGAAATATAATAGTGAAAAGTGCAAGGTCATGCACTTAGGGATTAATAATAAGAATTTTACATATACGTTGGGGATGCATCAGTTGGAAACGACGGAGGAGGAGAAGGACCTTGGGGTATTGGTTGATAACAGGATGACTATGAGCCACCAATGTGATATGGCTGTTAAAAAAGCAAATGCGGTTTTAGGATGCATCAGGCGAGGTATTTCCAGCAAGGAGAAGGAGGTGTTAGTGCCGTTATATACGGCGCTGGTGAGACCCCACCTGGAATATTGTGTGCAGTTCTGGTGTCCCATGTTTAAGAAGGATGAATTCAAACTGGAACAGGTTCAGAGACGGGCTACTAGGATGATCCGAGGAATGGAAAATCTGCCTTATGAAAGGAGACTCAAAGAGCTTGGCTTGTTTAGCCTGGCCAAAAGAAGGCTCCGGGGGGATATGCTTGCTCTATATAAATATATCAGGGGGATTAACGTTAGGGAGGGAGAGGAATTGTTTAAGTTTAGTACTAATATAGGCACGAGGACGAATGGGTACAAATTGGATATTAGGAAATTTAGACTAGAAATTAGACGAAGGTTTCTAACCATTAGGGGAGTGAAGTTCTGGAATAGCCTTCCGAGGGAAGTAGTGGGGGCAAATGACTTATCTGGCTTTAAGACTAAGCTTGATAAGTTTATGGAGGGGATGTTATGATGGGATAGTTTAATTTGAGCGATTGATTTTGGATTATCGGCAGATAAGTCTGCTCAATGGTCTGTGGGAATGCTGGATGGGATGGGAACTGAGTTACTGCAGAGAATTCCTTTTTGGGTGCTGGCTGGTGAGTCTTGCCCACATGCTCAGGGTTTAGCTGATCGCCATATTTGGGGTCGGGAAGGAATTTTCCTCCGGGGCGGATTGGCAGGGGCCACGGAGGTTTTTCGCCTTCCCCTGCAGCATGGGGCATGAGTCGCTTGCTGGTGGATTCCCTGCAGCTTGAGGTCTTCAAATCTCACTTTTGAGGATTTCAATAACTCAGTCATGGGTTCGGGGTTGTTATAAATGTGTATGGGTAGGGTTTTGTGGCCTGCCTTGTGCGGGAGGTCAGACTAGATGATCATATTGGTCCCTTCTGACCTATGAGTCTATGAGTCTATGTTTGTTTATAAAATAAGCCTACTGGCTATAGGCATAAACATATAAACCACACAAATTAGGACAAAGAGACAGTTCCAGGTAAAATATATTTAAAAAATAAGTATAGAAGAAACTTAAACATGCTTTCAAGGTCCTTAGTTATTTATGTAGCACTCAAAGTGTAAGTAGATCATGCTTCTATCCAGATGAGTTTATGATTTAAATAGGCAACAAGCAGATAAGAATATGGCAAAATAAAAGCACGTGATTGAGCACATGGTGACGTTTGCCATGTGTCTTAGATATCTCCTTCTAAAAAAATGATCTCTCTCTGCTTTTCTTAATGCTCATCCAAAGTAGGTGAGGAACAGAAGTTAACAGGATTGGTGGAAGAGGAGACAATTTGTGGGAGGTATCTGAATTACAGCATGGACCACAGTGTGGAGGCATGGTGGACTGGGAGAGCTCCAGTTATATAGGACCACATGGAAGGTGGCACAGAAGAGCATGAGGAGAGACAGAGAAGAGCTAGAGAAGAGACACAGGTACAACCTAGGATTGGGCAGGACTTTGTAAGGACCTTAAACAGATATGTGAACCTACTAGTGGAGGACTGCGCACTGGTTAGGGCTGCAATGCTATCAGTGTTCTGATGACATTCAGTTCTGCCTTTTTCACTGGACCTTGGCAGCATAGATTCTCTACTTTCCCAGAGTCTAGCCACATTTGGAGTTTGGATGAGAGACGGTTAAAGATTACTTCCAGTAAGATATTGGTAATAATGACTGGTGCTGGGGATAATGAATGGTGCTGGGGAGAGCCATCCAGAAATGACACAGTCAATAGTTCAGCTGAGGTGATATGTCTACTCTTCGTTAAGATTTGCAACTTTAGATGTTTGTTGGGCACTCTGATAGTAATGAATGTGGTACAAGTCCCTATATAAATGTTTGGTGGGCTTCTGGATTTCCAAGTAGCAGCAATAGCTGCGAATGATTTCCTATATCTTCATCTGACAAGGAAGTTGCAACCTCTGCTTTCAGATGCTCTGCATTTTTGGTTAAAATATATATAGGAGTTATGACTAACTTAAGTCCCCCTCCAAACAGTGTTCCTTGCAGTAGCCTTTACGAAGATTAGCAACTGATCAATACCACTCCTCTCAGATCCCTGACAGAAAAAAGCATAGCCACTGGTAGTGTTTGCAGACTCAAACACTTCATGTTTAATCCCATCCAAGGCAGCTGACAGCTAAAAGAATTGTTATGGACACTGATCTTTCCCCACTGCCAGAAAAAATTAACCAATAAAACCAGGGCAATTTCAGGTTTCAGAGCAGACAGAAAAGTGTCAAAGATATCTAAAGGCTCCAGGTAAAAGTCAAAGCACCTTACCAGAGTTTTCAATACCCACTCTCACAACGGAAATACGTGATGAGTGGTCAGCATCAAGACACATTTTTACACAAGGAATCATTTGAGAGATGATGGCTCCTTGACCTCCCAAAGGGAGACAGTGATAGACTCCATCAAAAACAGACCAATGACCCACTAATAAAGGCAATGGATCCAACTTGGTCACAGCATGAAGCACTCTCAACATCTCTAAGCTTTGTAAAAAAGTCACATGACGCTTACAGAAGATACTGTGTTTGTCTCCCAAGCAATTATCTACCATTGTGGAAGTAGCTAATCCTATCTAAATCTGATGGATTTTAATAAGCAAAACAGAGGAATGACCTGACAATAAGAAGTTGTTTATTGAAGAATTAGATTACTTCTGACTAAAGACAGCTGCGATTCACCAGGCTGTTCATCACCTGGATTAGTTATGCTAATTGGGACTTCAGATATATTATTGCCAGAAATGAGGACCAACCCCTTCCACCTCTATGTGGCCATAGCATAAGACTTCCAAGAAACTTTCAGAGCACAATTTCCACTAGTGGTTCTCTACTCATCTTTCTCCATCTGTGGCAGATCATCTACATTACTACAGTCACGTGTGAGGAAAGCATAAACATAAGGTATTTTTAGATGCCACTGTATGAACAAAAATGCTTATAATCTCTTCCAGGCTATCAACAGAATGACCTACTACTGTTTGTACATTTCTGTTCACCTCAGAGCACTCTGAAATCTAATTAAGTCCTTTAATCAAAAGGAAAACTAGTACAACAGAGCAAAGCTGAGCTCCAACATAAAACTGAATTAAATAAATCAGACTATGAGAGGTCTGTAATCCTGATTTCGGCGCATGCCTCATTAACCAATCCCAGACCATAAAACAGGATTGAGGGTGGACAACTGTTGAAAATAGTCTTATGCTCATTAAGTGGCAGAGGTCTTCAGCTAACTTACAAATGTCGTTACGAGCAAAAATGCTGAAATCAATAAAGATTCCAAGACCATCCATTTTTTTTTAGCTTCTCTAATCTATCCAACTAATTATATTCCAGGCCTCATAAATGCACACTATAGAAGGTCCCTCTGAGTTCTGTGGCATTTTGTCATGGTCACCTAGAAATTGAAAAGTAGTTTAAAAAGCTGACATTTTTATTGAGTTAAATATGAAAATATTCAATATTTTATTTTCTGCATTATTTTAATATTTATACTCTCCCCAAATTTTTCAGTTTGCTGCATATTTTTGTATCTGCAACAGATTTTGTCGGAAAGGAAGAGAAGACGGAAGTTCTGATTGTTGCGTGCGGATAAGGCGGGGCTTCAGTACATGGGAAGATATGGAAGGCAGTTTGGAGTTTTGGGGGGGGGGAAGCAGCTCCTTTTTATCATCACTTTGTGAGCAAGTATGTAGGTGACTTGAATTTTGTGCTACCTGGAAAGGACTTGAATTATGTCCTCATCCTGCAAACCCAACAGTCAGTTTTTCCATTCTTCATCACTACATCCCACAGTGATGGATAAGTGCATTAGCTGTCTCTCGCCTAAAATTATCAGTGAGTTTTAATTTTAATTACCATTGTTAAGTTTCAAAATTGACATGGCCCAGATAAATGGGAAAGCTATTTGGGGGGACACACATTTTTTTGCAAGATCAAGGACACAGCACAGCATGTGTTTTCATGAAGTTCAGACTTTGAAGGCTCTCTTTGTAACTGTAAGGGCTAGAAATTTACTTTTAAGGTTTTGGATTCTGACATTTTTTCCGCAAGGTCTGGATTCTGCAAAGCTTTTGTGGCTGCAGAAATGCAGGAAATATGGGCTTTTATTATATTATGCTTTCTTACAGTAAAAAGAACAGTAAAAATTTTGTATATACCTCACACAAACTGCCGATGAATGTTGCACAAAGAATGGGTATATTAACAATAATCAGACTGCAAGTTCCTAGGACAAGTCAGTCCTAAGAGCACTTCTAGGGAAAACCACCTTTTCAATAACATATTAAATTGCTTTCAATTCCCTATTGATTGAAAGGAATTCACATTCAACTGTTTATGTCTTCAGAATCTTATTACTCCTTAAATTCTGGTTACTTCCTCTTGCACTGATTTTTTGTTTGTTTGTTTTATTTTTTATGTACAATCTATATAAGTGGTGGTTTAATTGCAGAATTTAAAATACTAAATTCTGATTTCCACATTGCATACTATGTGATTCCAGCCACTATTTTGGCAGTTTAATTTATTCTCACCGATCCCGTTATATATACACAAGTGGTTTTTTAAAAAAAAGAAAAAAAAACTCTGAATATTCTGCGTGATCTTTCATTCAAAGAAATAATTTATAGGGTATCCATCTCAAGATAATGTTTATTTTAGACAAACACTGTGCTGATCAGAACACAATTCATGTCTGAACAGGATTTAAAAACCACTAGCTACTATATTACATTTAATAGGAGTCTTTTATGTCTATTCTGATGGGATGAGAATTGGAACTGCAGTATCATCAAGAATGAAAAACAAGAGAAAGTTCTTTGCAATGCAAAAAGTGTAATGAATTCTACATTTGCTTTGAAATACTGATGAAGTAATGAAGCACTCAACATTGGTGTTGGGTCATAACTAAAGCAGTGGTTTAAAAAGGCGTATTGCAGTGCTAGCTGTTTTTCAGGGTGGCTTCATGTAGAACAAGTTCCTCAGCTAGCCTAATTTAATACTTTAATTATTTCTTATTATGCTGAATCATCAGTTAAGAGCCTACCTGACGTTTTGGAGAATTTGCTGTGCTGGGACTGATATTCCGCAATGCCTAAGAGTAAAAAATAAGATGGATACAAATTACTTTAAGCTGCATAATTTGGCTGGGCAGGCTGACTTACAAACACCATCTTGTAATATCGAGTCCCCAAGACAGCCCAAGATGAGACAGAGTAAGGGAGCGAAGAGTCGACGAAAATCACTTCACAATGACACAAAACTCAAATGTTTACTGAGCACATGAACATGACAGGAAAGCTTAAACGGCCAGGGAGAACATGGAGGCAACTGACGGTCACCTGATCCAAAGTTAGTCAGATTTTTCAAGGAGAGCTGAGGTGGGAAAATTAGAAGGCCTGTCTAGAAGCATGCTAGCATAAAGCAGACATTTGCTGGAGGATTAATAGTGAAGCAGGAATGGCAGAGGACTGGGTGCTGAAGCAGAAAGAGAGTCTTGATGCTATCTTATTTAGGCACTATTACCTAAAGCACCTTAAAAAGAAGTACTGAATTTTAAAGATGACCCAACTTATATCAAGAGATGCTAAAGTTTCCTACAAACAGGCCATGGTTCCAGAAGGGACAATGGGAGTCAGACTCCAGGTCAAAGACAGAATACCACAGGTGATGAAGAAAAAAGAAGAGGGCATGAAGATATTATCCTTTCCTGATATAAGGCCCATCACCAAAGTGGAAAAAGAAGAGGATAAGACTTCAAAAGTTTATCTCATAGAAATGACTAGGGTGTCAGTGCCCCCAACAGTGCCACAAAACTGAGGATAACCTAAATTCCTGAGACACCATAGTAACCAGCCTTCTACCAAAAATCCAGAAAGAAAAGCGTTAACAGAACTTTTAAAGTGGCGATTGTGGAAACACACCTCATGGTCTGGTTGGGTTTTCTTTCCCAGGGTTACGCAGTCGCAAAACTAAGATAAAGCCCATAATCTACAACTGAATCCGGGTAAATTTTTAAATTAAAAGCTGGTTAAAACAGACTCAATGTAAAAAAAGCAACATGTTAAATGCTCTGTTAAGCATGTTTGCTTATAAGTAAATAATTACACTGTTAAGATTACTTTCTTATTATGACAGCATAAGCAATGCTCCACATACGTATTTTTCCTCACATTTTCTTTACTGTAACTCATTTAAAGATTATACTTGTGTGTTTAGTTAGTGTATCAACATACTTTATCCACTTCAAAGTGGATATTTGGTGTACCCTTACTCAATTTTGAAAGCTGGCTTAATTATATTATTGTGTGTCAAGTTTTCCTTTTGCTTTTACTGTATTTCTATTTATGTTGCTGTTATCCTTTGAAAACACTGGGCTATTTAAATAGTGAGCATTTCTACAGCACTTTCCATCTTCCAAGTACTTTCAATCATTAATCTTCACAATACTCTGTGAGACAGTAAGGAAACGTTATTGCCATTTTACAAATGGAGAAACTCAGGTGGAAGGTTTAATTAGCTTGCCGAAAGCCACAAAGGGAGTCAGAGCTGGGATTCAATATCCAGAATTCCTGCCTCCCAGACCTCCCAATCTGATAAATAAACCTCAGTTCTCTCAATGACCAGTTTTTGTTACTAGAAAAGTTCTAGAGGGAATGGTGTAACATTTAAGCACCAGGTTTGAAATATCTAGACACAAGAGAAACACAGGTTCCAAACTCAGCAAAGCCGATTCAGTTGTTCAGTCTGTACTTCACTCATAAGTGGATGAATTTCAGTAATGATGTGATTCCTTTATGTACAGCATGTAACCTGGAAAACACTTTCATATCCTTTGGATTGCAATGTGATTTTAAAAAACGATTTAAAAAAATGTTATCGTGAAAAAGATTTTCCTTACAATGAAGGACAAAGCAGATGTAGGGATTCAGCCTCCCTGCCTCTTATACGAGTCTGAGCTCTTTGGAGGTGAAAAATATTCTTAGAGAATTCTCCAAGAAGATAATTTCTCTGTGGTGCGCTCTTGCTCGTACCACACTAATGACACTTCAACTAGTGAAGATGTTTGCTCTTTGGGAATTTTGCTGAGTTTCTGCTACGGAGGTGACATCCTAATGAATGCAGCCCAATCCTCTCTTTGGAGCTTAAGACTTTGTGGTCACTGGTGCTTTACATTCGCTGGAACTGCCACGTAAGTGCAACAACAAAAACATACAAAAAAATATAGTGGAAGTCTGTGTCTAACCTGTGGCCTCACCTGCCGAAGCAGTTCTTGGTGTTTCAGTCGTAGCCTCTCTTTCTCCATTTGCAGCTGTTGCAGTCTCATTTGTTGTTGCTGATTGGAGCTGCCCCCGCCCATCACTCCACCTTGAGGACTCTGAGGAGCTAGTGGGGGTGGCTGTTTCACTGGAGCACTTTGGCTGATTCGCTGATTCATAGCTAGGGAGCCAAAACAGCACAACACACATTTTACAAGGACATTCAAACATGCAGGCAAGGAAAGAAACACTCAAAGTAATTTTACAGAACTGATAACCCGTTGCACTACAAACCATATACCTGTACTGATTTCCCACATGATGTGAGATAGAAATCCAAGACAGTCAGATACTATTGTTGTGGGATCAGAGCAGCATGCTTACATTTGCAAGAATGTGTATGCTCCACTTGCAAACACTTCTTTGAAAATGTGGATCTATGTTTAAAGGTGGTACAAAACAATTCATTCTAAATGACAGTAATCAAAACATGAAGTTAAAATGTGACCGATCTTGCCTCCATTTTTTAGTTTATACTCGTTGTTAGGACACACCAGGCGCATTTTACCTATGTTACGTAGATGTAACAGACTCAATATTGCTATCACAGAAGCCTAAATATTCAAACAACAGCCCACATAGAATCACCTCATCTATATCCTGCTACTTTGGATAATTGCCGGATATAATTTCCTAGCTTTAAATGACCCAGTTTATGGGTCTTTTATGACTTCCCTTGAGAGACTATTACATAATAAGATCTCACTGTCAAAGAAGCTTTTTACGTCGACTTAATTTTTCCTTTAGATTTCATCCAGCTACTTCTTTTTATACTCTCCTGTACAATCCGAAGCAATTTTTCACCATCCCTGGCGCTGACATGCTTCAGGTATTTCTAAGCTCCTAGCCTCTGTTCAGCCAAGATATACACTTTGTTCTATAAATAAACTCAATCACTCCCCAATTTAGGGTTCTTAAAACTCCTTCCCAATTTTTGTCAACATTTCTAGATTTGATGCACTCGGCACTGAAATGTAATGACAGTGGTTTTACTAGTCATACAGAGCTTCTCTACTCTATGATGCTTCCCAATGCATCATCTTCCCCACCTTCAACCTTTCAGATCATTCTGGTTACAATCTGTGATAGATGAAGGGAAAAGCAAGATTGTAGTGACATAAGTCACAGGCTGTAAAATATTAGTTGGTAATAGTCAAGACTTTTTGATGTAGCTGTTCAGTAGGCACAGAGGATGCTTATCCTCTCCTATGGTACCTGCAGGTTCTCAAACAACAGATTTAGTCTGTACGGGACAGTCTACTTAATCCAGATTACATTCCTTCAGGTGCTGAGTTCAGCACCACCAACTGCGAGGAAATTTCTTATTATTTTGCAGAGGAAACTGGACATGCAAAACTTGGTCTGAACTCTGAGCTCTGTAGACAAGCAGGATCTTGAAAGGTTAGAGGCTAAGATTTCTCTGCTTCAGAATAAGGCAGGTGCTACAGAGACTCTGAATGTGATGGGCAAACTTTGTTTCACAACCTGCTTTTTAATTTATGCCCTGCTTGACCAGTAAAAGTTGTGCCTGCTGATGGCACTTTTAGTATGTGCCTACTGCTGTCCCCTTATTATTCAAGCATGGAAATTTTATCCATAGAGATTCCATGGTACAGTTTGATTCATTTAAGATTTTTACTATATTTGACTCTATGCTTTCTTTCACATATAGTGCCACTCCCCCACCAGCACAACCTATTCAGTCATTCCTATATATTTTATACTTTGGTATTTCAGTGTCCCATTGACTGTCATAATTAGACTATGTTTCTGTAATGCCTATTTTTTTGGTTTTGAGAGAGATGTTTATCAGCCTAATTGAATGTTGTGTGTCTCACTTTCTCACTCCCTCTTTGAACTCCCTCGCAAAACTTCTGTTTGCTGCTCCTGTTCACTAGCACCTCTAATGGCTTAGGAGCTGGCTTTTTAAACATCTGTTCTCTCTGAGTAGCCCCTCCCCTTTGTTAACAGATTCTTAAGGGATTGGGGATCAAAGACTCATTAAAAAGCTCTCATCCTTGTCTAGCAAGCCACTAGAGTCAGTGCACAGCCCCACAAAGAGACCACACTATATAGTACAGTCAAGCAGCGAGCACACAAACACCCCCCCCAAAGGTAACATAACTGCTACTCCCTCACCTGGAGAACTCCCTTTTGAAACTCCCGAGTTTGCTGTTCCTGTTTGCTCACTCACCCATAGCTGATCTGATTTTTGTGTGAATCTTTTATCATTTTTCTATGAGAGTTCATTTGTGAGTGTAACGATGGTCTCATTTCACCCACATAGTTGTTATTGGTGGTGTTCTGTGTTCGGTGGAAGGTTGTTAATGTAGCAGAGTTTTTGGAGAAAGTTGGTTGTGTCCTGGAGGAAGCTGGTCCCTTTTGTGTGGTGAGTGGGTTGAGGTTTCTATGCGTTCCGATATTCCTTAAGAGTGCCTTGGCCAGATATGGTGGGTCTGCTTGGGTTCCACTGTTTGTGTATCTTGGGAAGCATCCCTAGCGTGTGGAGTTGTGGGGGATGAGGTTGTACAGTTTCTCTTGGAGTTGTTTGGGGAAGGATTTGATATCCTTTAATTCCGGGGTAAATTGTGATCATCTTTGAGTTCTTTACAGTAGCTGGTGCTAAACACTGTCCCATCTTGTATTTATATGTGACACTCAATACAATTCTAAGACCTGAAGAAGAGCTCTATGTAAACTTGAAAGCTTGTCTTTCTCACCAATAGCAGTTGGTCCAGTAAAAGACAATACCTCATCCACCTTTTCTCTCTAATAACATGGACCAACATGACTATAAGAACACTCCATACAAAATTGTTCCAGTACTCAGAGGTGCTGCTTATCTGAGACTGGAACATATAATCAAAGTTAGGTCAACATCAGTCATCTTGCGTTGACTTATCTGTATGTATGTCTACACTCAAATTTGTCTCCCATCACCATATGCACCCTTTATGGCAACACAGTAACACAACCCCCCCCAAATGGCATTGAGTCATGGTCAACGTACTGTGGTCGATGCGGTGAGTGTAGACAATTGTGTGACCTACATCATCTGCAGCAGTCCTCCAGCAGCTGTCCCATAATGCTGGACAGTGACCACTCTGGTCACAATTGTGACTATCACTGCCCAGAGGTCACAGAGACTAGATGCCATACCCCCCATTTAAGAGCCCCATGGTATTTTTGAAAGGCCTTTTCCTTATAGCCCAGCTTGGTAAGTACAACTAGAAACTCTCCCTTGTTGCGTGCAACCGTCCAATGACCATGCCAGCTCCACGCACTAGACGCACTCCCGCCTGGAATAGACAGGACATATTAGATCTCATGGGCCTGTGGGGAGAAGAGGCTACAACAAGCCCAGTTATGGACTAGCTGTAGAAATGTGAGTATCTACAAAAAGACTGCACAGGGGTGCAGGTTTATGACAGGGATCAGCAACAAGGCTGCACTGAAAGCAAAGAAACTGCGGCAGGCCTGCCCCAAGGCTAGGGAGGCCAACAGTTGATCTGGCGCTGAGTCACAGACGCTGCTTTTGCAATGAGCTGTATGCTATCATTGGACCCCACAGACCAGTAGGGATACCTTGGGGGAGCCCAAGGCAAAGTGCCAAAGCGGTGAAAAGAAGGAAGACACATGCAGCTATGCTACAAGCCAGGATCATTTTGAGATTCCACTGCAGTCTAGACAGTCCCACCAGCCAAGCATGGAAGAGCTCAATCCAAGGGAAGGAACCTCAGGTAAGCGCCTGCATGCATTCTCCCTTAAAATGTGAAGGTGACAGCTGGCCCAATCCCAAGTTAGAAGTACACAGCTATCAACTTTTCATTGTTTTACTCATATGAAAAGAGGCGGAGGTACACAACACTGGCAGGGTTGCCACCTGATTTTCATTCCCCTCTAGGGCTAACTAAGGAGAGGGGGCATGCAGAACAGTTTTTTTTTATATACATACGTACATCTCCCTTGTATCCCCCTGGGAGATCTCAGTGAAACTTTTGTGGAAGCACTTGGCAATCCCCTCCCAAACATTTCTAGGGAGGGCTGCCTTACGTCCTGCTAGACGAGCTTCCAGAGTTTAGCAGGTATCATTGCAGTAAACAGGCTAGTGGCATACAGGCCCATGCAGCTTTGGAATGCCAGCATCAGCTGTGTTTTCTGTACCTTTGTGACCCTCAGGAGTGAGATATCAGCTAAAATCACCACCACCTATGGAAAATGGTGCCACCATGCCACTGCCCTATACTCGTACTCATGGACATGGGCTGAATTTTATTGTTCTATGAAAGCGAACAATACCCTCCTCATATCCCCTGGCTTGGCCCTGGATGGCCGCACTCACCATGGCTGTGACTGGAGAGCTATGCTGGGCAAAGGCACACCAAAGCTGAAGTGCCAATAAGCATATTTTATTTAAAGCTCTTGTGGTATTAAGAAAAGGAGTTCTGAAACTTATCTTACACATTTTGTTGTGACTATAAATACAACGATAAATCTGTTTTCTCTTTAGCTGCTGCCATCGGGGCCTGGAGGGGTGCCCCCTCCACACACGCTTGGTGCCCCTTGCCATGCATTGACTCTGATGAAAAGGAGAAAGAAGCAGATGAGGGAAGACATGTTCGGTGAGATCCTGCAAGCCAGGACTGTGAACTGAGGGCCTGGACGTTGAATATAGCAAGAAAGTCTGGAGAAGGAAAGAGCAGACAGAAGAAAAGACCAGGAGTCTCAGGAGAGAGATGCACTGAGATGGGGCTTCTCAGGCAGCAAACACAAATCCTACAGGCTCTTAACTTGCAGGTTCAACAGTGACAGGCTTGCCTCCTTTTGCAGTCAATGGAAAACTCAATGTTAGCAGCTCCCTACACCCCCCCCACAGAATTCCAGGTGGCATCGTAACCCACATCCCTACCCCCACAACTTCACACGAGGGGACGGTAAGAAAAAACACAATTTCAGAAACAATTACATGAGTGTGCCACGGTTGGTATATGTTTAGCAGAAATGGACTAAACTGAAACGGAATGTTTTCTACCATTCACCTTTAAAGTTTTGTTCCATTAATTTATTTTATAAGTTTGCAGCACTGCACTTTTTTAATTATACATTATTTTGCAGTGTTTTTGATACACAATAAATTGTTATTTTTTGGAATAAATTTATCTTTATTAATTCATAATGCATACTGCAGACTGCCAAGTGCTATTCAAAGTATATTACCTGTAACAGAACAGGACCACAGAACCCATCGGGTCAATTAAAGACTCACTGTATATTATAATTACACTAAGCACCACATAATTCATACATGCATTGAAAGAGTGTGATATTCATAAATGTACACCAAGCACTAGACAACTCCTAAAACCTCCAAAAAACTTCAGGGCCAGGTAAAGCACTGTCAGACACAGCACATTACTGTAGCTAACTGTTAAAGTGCCTTTTCAAGGCTTCCCTCAGCTACATAGCTCTGCACTGAGCTTTTCTAATAGACCTCCTGTCTGACTGTTTTAAGTCAGCAGACAGCCACTCCTCCTTCACCCTCTACCCCAGCAGCAACTTCTCCCGCTTTGCCTCACAGATATTATGCAGAATACAACAGGCAGCTATAGCCACCGTGACATTTTTCTTGCATGTTAGCATACATCGTCAATGTCCCTTCAGTCTGCTGAAAGAAAGTTCAACTATCATTCTGCATCAGCTGAGGCATTAGTGAATCATTCCTTGAAGAGCTAGCCAGTGTATGGCTTCATGAACCAGGGGAGCAAGATGTATGCTGGATCCCCCAAGATCACTACTGGCATTTCAACATCACCAATGATAGTTCTCTGGTTGGAAAAAAGTGACCCTGTCCTTGTAGCTTCCTGAACAGTTCTGTGTTCTTAAAGATGTGGACATCATGCATTTTCCCTGACCAAACAACACTGAAATCAGTGAAGCTTCCCAGCGATCCACCAATGCTTTCATAACCATAGAAAGAAAGAGAAAGAGCCTTTTCTGTTGATGTACCCTTTGGCAAGCTGGTCTCGGGTCAAAAGAGGGATACGCATGCCGTCTACTGCACCATTGCCCCAGTTAAAGAACCCCATAGCCTGCAAAACCATCTACAATGTCCTACAAATCACAGTGTACGTTTACATTGCAATGTCTACACTCCTACCTCACAGGGTCCTAGAGCCCAGGCTCCAGCCCGAGCATGAACATCTATACTGCAATTAAACAGCCCTTTAGCCTGAGCCTCACAAGCCTGAGTCAGCTGGCATGGGCCAGCTATGGGTTTTTACCTGCAGTGTAGACATACCTCTTAGTTACAGCGTTGCATAGCACAATACGATTAATAGCCCTACACTCTTGCATGACAAGAACGCCCACTATGGATTCTCCAACTCCAAAATGATTTCCCAATGCGTGGTAGCAATCCAGCATTGCAAAGCTTTACAAGTGAAATAGCCACTCACTTCTTAACTGTCAATGTCATTATGGTGTCCACGTATTGGAGGGCTGCCACGAGCTCAGCGTACAGATCCAGGAACGCAGCCTTTCACACCCGAAAGCTCTGCAGCCACTGCTCATCATCCCAAACGTGCATTATATGATATGATTCCACCAGTTAGTGTTTGTTGCTTGGGCCCAGAAGAGGCGCTCCACCATTTGCGGCTATTCTGTGAATGCCACCAAAACCTTGAATTGTTTTTCACTACGTCACTTAGAAATCATTGGGTCTCCTGTTGCTACAGAACTTCCTGCAGCTCTGTAAATACCCAGAGGATCGTTCATCCTGTATTTGCAACGTGTGTGACAATTGTGCACAGCTGTGCAGGAGAAGGAGACGGATAGTATTATGGGATGGAGAAAGTTTTGGCATCATTTTAATTACATTGAGAGTAATTTTAAGATAAGACTAAAATCTATCCACTAATTTGTATAGTTAAAAAATCATAAATATTTTGTTTTCAAATGTTGCACACAGATTCAAAGGGTTCTAAACCACCTGCATCAGAAATAGATCGGATCTAAAGGTCTAAGAGTCATACATTTAAACTACTGAGCCAGCAAAAACACAATTGTGATTGTGTGTTTAATTCAGAGACCTACTACACGGGAAGAAACTAAATACATATAAGATACACATAGAATCAGATAGAAATTGTGCCAGTTTCCATTCTAGTTTTAATCAAACAATCCTCAGCCTCTGGGCTCCGCCTGAAACCACCAATTAATAGATATACATAGCAAAAGTAATCATATCATTATCATCATTTAACTTCATAGATCTTTTGATACATCCTTACTGGATAAAGATATTTTCAGAAAATTTTATGACAAAAATTATACTCTATTTTAAATGTCATTAGCAGACAGGCATTACTTTCTGAAATATTAAATACTCCACCCTGGTTACAGGTGATTTAGAATAGAGGCAATTTAAAATCACTTTATTAAAAAACAAAATACTGATTTTAATTGGGTTGAGGCTTTGTATAATTAATTTGTGCTATTGCAATTTTAGATTAAAATTTATAATGAAGTAAACCATAAATGCTTTGTTAAAATAATGCTATTAGTGGTAGGTAACTGCTATACGAAAAAAACAATGTTGCAAGACCTTGATCCTACAACCTCTTCAGTAGGTATGCAACTTAACTCACACAAATAGTTTCATGGACTTCAAAGGGACTACTCATGCACTCAAAGTGTTTGAAGCATTTTGAGGGCTACAGCTATATTTTAAAAAAAAATTCTCTCTCAATGGAATAAAATCATTTGTCATTTCTACAGAAAGCTGCTTCAAAGTTAACAATCAAAAGTTATTTAGACTTTCAATACATTAACAAAGTTATTGTGAACTTTATTTTATATTAAGATCTAAATGTTCAAAACTAGAAGCCTAAAGTAAGGCTCCTATACCAATATTTAGGCACCTACAGATGGGATTTTCAAAATCGTCCTAGTGATTTAGTAATACAAATCCCTGAGACTTCAAACTGATGAAGAAGTATAGGTTGGTTAAAGTGTTTCAGTTTTCTTGAGTTGTATAAGTTCAATATATTGATGGAAGATGATGTTGATTGCAAATATAGCATGGGGTATTTGCTTATCGATTTTGTTGTTTATGTTGTTTCTCACAGTAAGGCTGTTAATAAGACTATAGACTTGTCTTTTTCCAGCACAGATGACCACTTGTAAGTGTGATACTTCTTAATAAAAACAAAACTTTCAGTAAAATCTGAAATTCTACTAACAGCATGAAACTAATTGAAGAAAACAAATACAAATAATCTATATAACCGATTTAACTCTAATATGGGAAGAACTAGAAACAAACAAAATTTAAGCTTTAAAAATTAAATAAAAATTATACTTATTAAAACTACGGGGGGGGGGAAGGCGGGGGGCTATCCACCATGATTGTAGCTAAAATAAAAAGGAAGCAAACCTCTAAATGCAAAGAATGGCTTTAAAAATACTTTAAAAAAAAAAAAAAATTTTCAGGAGAAAAATCAGAATTTACTGCTTTCTAATTCTGTTTTTTTCCAAACAGGATATTTAACACTGGGGCAGAGTGAATTGATTTTAATGACCAAGTGGATAGCTGCCTCAGTTTAAATCATCAATTTTAATCAATTTGTCTTTTGTACTTCAATTATTTTCTAAAGAAAGTTGCATTTTTCTCACAGATTGGTATAACCATAAAAGATCTTGATTTACAACTAAACAGAACCCTTGCACAGGATTGGGCACTTATTTTTGTTATCTAGGTGGATACATGACGACTAGATAAATTTATTTAAGGAACTAAATAGCTTAATATTTTCAGATTCTTATTAATAAACAGTTTAAAAACATTAGACATATATTGCTTATTTACTAAACTATTAACATTTGCTCATGATTTATGCCAAGCTGTATTAGTAGGGTAACTGGAATTTTAATTAAACACACAGAGCAGCATATCAAATTTATTTTTATTAAATACAACTTTAAATGTTTTGATGAGAAGCTTATGCATCCAAAGTATTTATATTCATATATATTCATTTAAACTAAATGATTTATTAAACAGAGAGATTAACTGTATTCATTGAATTAAGATGATTATTTCAGGTCAGCCTGAGAAAATATTCAAATATGCATAAATGAAAGTGACTGAAGTTTAAATTCCTAGTCTCTCCTAAATCTCTTGAAAATGAGAGACACTCCTAAATTACTTAGGCTGACCTACTGTGTCATATTTATAAAGCTTGACCTCAAAGAGTAGATGTTTTTCTCCTGATTCTTTCTTTATATAGAAAATTCCATGTTTTTGATAGAGTCTCATAGATTCAGCATATTTATTTTTTATTTAAATATTAAGAGATTATAAATCTATGCCTTAATGTATTTTGTATTTAATTCAGATTTCATTTAAAACAGATTATTAAAAACAAAAAATTACAATTTAAACAAAATAAAAAATCCTATTTAAATAAAAAACTCCACTTTTTTAAATTAAAAAAAAAATTGCTTTTGATCAACCCTGATTCTTAGTTAAGACACTTTACTTCAAGCAAAATAATAAGGAAAATTAACATGTTTTTATAATCTTTAAAACTTTTAATTCTGTTTATTTAAATATTTAAAGTATCACCCTGGGGCAAGCTTTTGTGTTTGCTATAAACATTCAAATAAGAAACAGTGAGTGCTCTTCACAATTTGGAAGTTAAAAGGCTGGTGGATAGAAGCTCTGACTAAGCAAGGAAAATGCAGAAATCTGCACAGTAAAAGCTACCTAAAAAGCTTTATCAGTCTGATCTCATGTAAGCATATTTGTTTTTGTGCACCTTGATTGCCACTTACATACTCAAATGGTTTTGTTTTAAATGGCTTTAATTCAAAGGCAAATAACGTCATTTATGTATTAGAGCTAGGATTTATCAGTTTCCTGGTGTATCCTGTTTCTTACCTTTCTTGGGTATGGAAGGCATTTAAATATGGGGCTCTGCACCCATACATGACAGGCAGTAAAGACCTCACAGGCAGACAAGGAACAAACATGGCTTTGTTTCTAGGGGAAGAGAGGAAGATTTGGGGGATGGGGAATTTAGTTTTTTTTTTTCTAAACAGGCAACTAGAGACAATATACAAAGTTTTTTTTTGTATGATGCACTCATGGCTATAACATAGCTTACGTACCTCCATGATCTGTTGACTACAGTCAGTTCTAACCTATATCACATATTTTTGGAATGGTTTGTGTGTGCTATATAAATATAAGGCATTAACTGTTCTATCCTCTCTCACCAGCAAATAGCATATACTGCAGTAGATAAATACTTGAGAGTTATGGAAAGATTTAGACCACCCTTCACATATTTTATGATAAAAATGGGATAAACACATTGCTTACTGGCTTTTCAAAGAACAAGACAAAGAATTGGTATAATTCACAGATATACGGGGACAGTTCTCAGCTGATGTAATCTGGCATAGGACTGCTGCCAGTTTATACCCACAGGGATTCCTCCTGTAGATTTGTGTTTAAGGACCTTTCTAGGTAATCTATAAAGAGAACAGGGAAATGGAAGTCAAATATTCATCTTTGTGTTAATCACTTCACCCTTCAAAAGTCAAACCACATGTACTCTCCAAATTTATTATTTAAAAGGAACACCATCAGTTTAAAAAAGGTCACACTATGGTCTAAAATTTAAACTTAATGTTACTTGTAACAACACTAAGATCATTGCCACTAAAGAAAAAAAATACTTCGCTATTTTCTCTGTTTTTTTAGTGCATTTGACAGCATTCTGTGTGTGTATTTATATTCTTACTATATTTAGTGTCTTTCACATAGCAACAAGGACGATTTTTTTCTCAATAGGAAAATGTGATTGTAAAGATAAAAGCTACCACAGGGATTTGGGACAAAGTAGTACTGTATCAGAACTCTTTAAAAACATATTTCAAGTGTGCCTTTTTACAAAAGTTTGGTACAGCAGTTTCTTATTTATGAAAGATATGAGTCATCCTTCTGGATCCTTTTACTGCATATTTCACACAATTAGAAAAAAGTAGGGCTGTAGAAGACTTCCAGAGGTCATCTAGTTCATCCCAGAGCTGAGGCAGGATCAGTTATACTTAGGCCACCCATGACAGATGTTTGTCTTCTAACCTGTTTTTTAAAACCTTCAGTGATGGGGATTCCACAACCTCCCTTGGTAACTTTTCCAGTACTTCACTATCATAGACTCACAGGCTTTAAGGTCAGAAGGGACCATCGAGAACATCTGATCTTCTGCACAGTGCAGGCCACAACAGACCTTTAACTTCTGGCTGAGTTACTGAAGTCCTCAAATCATGGCTTAAAGACTTCAAGTTACAGAGAATTCACCATTTACACTAGTTTAAACCTGCAAGTGACCCGTGCCCCAGACTGAAAAGGAAGGCGAACTTCCCTCCCCTCCCCCCGCAGGATCTCTACCAATCTGACCCGGGGTGGAAATTCCTTCCTGACCCCAAATATGGCAATTAGTTAGACCCTGAGTATGTAGGCAAGACACACCAGGTAGATCCCTGGGAAAGAATTCTCTGCAGTAACTCAGAGCTCTCCCCATCTAGTGTCCCATCTCCAGCTGTTGGGAGTTTTGCTGGCAGTTGGGCCACATGCCATTGCAGGCAGTCCCCTCCATAAACTCATCAAGCGTAGTCTTGAAGGCAGTTAGATTTTTTGTCCCCTTGCTCCCACTGGAAGGCTGTTCCAGAACTTCACTCCTCTGATAGTTAGAAACTTTCATCTAATTTTAAGCCTAAACTTGTTGATAGCCAGTTAATCCATTTGTTCTTGTATCCACACTGGCGCTTAACTTAAGAATCTCCGCTCCCTCCCTGGTATTTATCCTTCTGGTGTATTTATAGAGAGCAATCATATTTCCCCATAGCCTTCTTTTGGTTAGGCTAAACAAGCCAAGCTTTTTAAGCCTCCTCTCATAAGGCAGGTTTTCCATTCCTAGGATCATCCTAGTAGCCCTTCTCTGCACCTGTTCCAGTTTGAATTCAATTTTCTTAAACATGGGGGACCAGAACTGCACACAGTATTCCAGGTGAGGTCTCACCAGTGCCTTGTATAACAGTGTTCTCTCTTCCCAGTCTCTTCTGGAAATACCTCACCTGATGCATACTATGATTTCATTACCTTTTTTCAGGCCATATCAAATTAAGGGCTCATGGTCATCCTGTGATCAACCAGTACACCCAGGTCTTTCTCCTCCTCTGTTGCATCCAATGGATAAGACCTTAGCAAAAATTCTTGTTAGTTCCCGAATAAATGACCTTGCACTTTGCAATATTAAATTTCATCCCGTTTCTATTACTCCACTTTATAAGGTCATTCAGATCTTCTTCTGGGATATTCTGGTCCTCCTCCATGAGTGCCATCCACAAATTTTATTAGCACAGACTCACTTTTTGTGACAAAGTCAGTAAAATAAAATAAAATAAAATTGTTCAATAAGATTGGTCCCAAAACCAATTGTTGAAGCACTCCACTAGTAACTTCCCCCCAGCTTGACAGTTTACCTTTCAGTATGACCCATTGTATTTGCCCCTTTAACCAGTTCCTTAGCCATCTTTCAATTCTCATATTAATTCCCATCATCTCTAATTTAAATAATCATTTCTCATGTGGAACTGTACTAAATGCCTTACTGAAATCCAAATAGATTAGATCTTCTGCATTTCTTTTGTCTAAAAAAAAAAATCAGTTATCTTCTCAAAGAAGGAGATCAGGTTGGTCTGGCATGATCCATCTTCTGTAAAACCATGTTGTATTTCATCCCAATTACTGTTCACCTCTATTTCCTTAACTATTTTCTCTTTCAAAATCTGTACCAAGATCTTGCATACAACTGAGGTCAGACTAACAGGCCTGTAGTTTCCTGGATCAATTTTCCTCCCCTTCTTAAGAACAGGAACTATATTAATAATTCTCCAGTCAGAGGGTATGACCCTCGAGTTTACAGATTCATTAGAAAACCTTGCTATTAGACTTGCAGTTTCATGTATCAGTTCTGTTAATATTCTTGGATGGTGATTATTTGGGCCCTCTGATTTAGTCCCATTAAGCTGTGTGAATTTGACTTCCACCTTGGATGTGGTAATTTCTACCTCCGTATCTTCTTTGCCATTGGGGTAGTGGCAGAATGGCTAAACTCTTCATTTGCCTCATTAAAAACTGAGGCAAGTATTTATTTAGGTGTTGGGCCATGTCTAGATAATTTTTAGTTGCCACCCCATCCAGTGCTTAGCGGTTCCCACTATTAATTCCCTCTGTAAAGTCCAACTCTGCTTGGCATTTCTCACTTTATCCCTACACTTCCTAACCCACCCAAGAGGCAGCTTTTCTTGCTGATCCCCCCATCTTCCATTCCTTGCTCACCTATTTGAGATGCTTGCTCATCCAACTTGGTCTGCAACTCTTACCCATGAATTTTTTTCCCCTTGCTTGAGATGCAGACTTCAGATAGCTTCTGCAACTTTGACAAAATAATTCCATGCCTCATCCACATTCAGATACTTGAGTTCTTCAGTCCATTCAACTTCCCAAACTAATTCCCTTAATTTTTTTAAAGTTAGCTCTTTTGAAATCAAGGACCCTTGTTGCAAAGACCCTTATTACTGGAAAGTTTTTCCTGATACCTAACCTAAATCTCTCTTCCTGAAGGCTGATTACTTCTTATCCTATCTTCAGTGGACATGGAGAGCAATTGATCAGTCCTCTTTATAACAGCCCTTAATACATCTGAAGACTTATCACGTCCCCCCTTAATTTCTTTTCTCAAGATTAAACATGCCAAGTGTTTTTTAAGCTTTCCTCATAAGTCAGGTTCTCTAAACCTTGCCTTCCTCTGGACTCTCTCTAATTTGTCCATATGTTTCCTAAAGCATAGCGCCTAGAACTGGACACAGAATGTCAGGTGAGGCTTCACTCATGCCAAGCACAGCAGAACAGTTACCTTCCATTTCTTGTACACGACACTTCTGTTAGCACACCCCAGAATATTAGCCTTTTTCACTACTGCGCCACATCGCTGACTCATATTCAATTTCTAATCCACTATTAACCCCAGATCCTTTTCTGCAGTACTGCTCTACGTGCAGTCAGTTAGTCCCCATTTTGTATTTATGCATTTGATTTTTCCTTCTGAAACACCATACTTTGTACCTGTCTTGTTTGTTCTTATCTTTCAAGGAAACAAAATGGTTTATGAAAAACACTATTATGAACATTAAGTTAAAATGAGCATAATAAAATATTTTCACTGTTAGCAGCTCTGTTTTGCAGATGAATTTGAATAATGTGGAATTTGGGGGGAAAATTGGATGAAGACTGATGATTAAACCTATTTCTAATTACACTCTGTCTCACAGTAGGCAATTTTAGAAGATAAGCGACCAGTGTACACATTCCTGTATTGAATACTTGGTTAAAATTAAGTTTTTCCTACTATGTCTCATTCTAATAACAACTTGTCCATAACCATGACTTGCATACATTATATCTGTCATTCCTATTTATGTTTAAGTGAAATTTGGTTTCTTGTGGTTCTTTTAAAAATATCAATTGCCCTAGTAACAAAATATGAAATTAATGTAGGCAGGTTTTTGAAATTTTAGTTTTCATTAAACAAGGCTGCCATTGTTTGCAAACATCAGTTAAGAACTGGCCCTTTTCTATTCTAAAACATAGCAGTATAACAGGGTTTGTGGTCAGCTTCCATGATTTTACAGTATCAATGACTGCCCTGTTACCCATAATTAATTTATAACTAAAACTGGGAAAAAACACTGTTGCAATTGTTCACAGACTTCTAGGTTTGTTTGCATGTGGCACTGACCAGTAATCTTGTGGAGTACACTTACTCCACTACCTTCAATTTCATTCTTAAAAGGTGTTGCATTTTCTTTAGCACTGGCAGGCAGAAACACTTCAAATACAAGTGAAATTACGGTTATTTGCACTTGCTGCTCAATCTGTTCCTAAATGATATGACATTTGCGTAGTTCAAAATTAAAAAAAAATTAGTTTAGCTCCTTTAGATCCCTGAGTATTATTTAAAAACTGAATTTTCAAAACAACAACAAAAAAGACATCTGTCCTTGTTGTAATATCTATATAACTGAAAGGACTTGACATGCCTCCAATGAATGCTGCCACTTCTTGTTAAAGGAGTGCTATTCAGTAGAAGAATGCACGACAGACTGAGAAAAGTGACACATTAGATTGTTTTATGCCAGGTTCTATGCAACTAGTAGAAAAGAAATGTAAGTTTAGATGATTCAATGGGCCTGATTTTCAGCTAATGTAAATCAGTCTAGCTCCCAGCTGAGGATCTCGCAAAATATGTCTATTATGTCATTCTAAACATTAGACAAATGTTGAATTAATACAAAAATTTCTTGCAAATAGTAGTAGTTGTCCTCATTGTCCTTTGTATGCTCACATACTACACATCAATTCCTACTTCACAAACTAGGCCAGGAGACAGTTTCCAGTTTCTTCATTTAGTTATTAAAAATAAAGTTATTAAAAATAAATTGTAGTGATTTAACCTCTTAAAATATTACAACTTTTTTCTTAATATTGAGGTAGTTATTTATAAATTACTGTACATCTCTTAAACCAAGAGCCCAACAGTAATGGCTGGAGTATGTGAGAATGCAAGAAATCTGAAGTTCAAAAAAAAGTCATTAAAAGTTTTATAATGTTTTAGGTAGCACCATATTGTAACAAACTCTCTCTATAAGATTGCATTCCACAGCCTTTTTCTAAAAAACAGGATTGAACATGAACCAAAATACTACAACTTTCTACCCTCCTCTTGTAGTGGGGGCACAAAAGTTACATACACAATTGTATTCAATACTAATAAATTCAGTGAAAGTCATGCATCCTCCATTTCCTTCCAAATCTAAGCTCACTGTTCTGTTCTAAAATGCGCAAAGCTGCAGTCTACACACATTGGGGCGGAATTTTTTTTGAAACCTAAATAATTATTCTGGTACAATCCCCAATATGGATGCAATTACCTCAGGAAAAGGGTGTAACTTATTCCCCTTCTCATACGGGAACAGATATTTTGATATGAAGTACTTTTATACAGCTCTCGCTACACTCACACTAAGGGCAGAGGGCTATACTAATGTGGCAGCTGGGCCTGCTCTGTAGTGCCTCCTGCAGGGCCAAGCATGGTACTGGAGGCACTTCCCATTGTAGTCCACACTTTTCGGTCACCTGCTCGAAGCGGGGTGGCCTGTGCCATGGGCTTGGTGGCAGTCTCTAAACAGTTAAGTAACAAAATAATAAGCTCAGAATTTGTTTATTTAATGGCACAGGCAAACAAACAAAACTAAAATGCAAGCACTTAGTTAAAGTACTGAGAAGCAGCAGCAAAGTCTTCTTAAGGGACCCGGTGTCTTCTCACTGGTAAGTGTCTCCTCCTGGCTTTTCTAGGCCTCTGGAGAACTAAGGGTATGTCCATGCTACAGCCACACAGCTATGGTACAGCAGCTGTGTCGCTGGACTGTCATACTATAGACTCTTGGTACATCAAGGGAAGGGGTTTTGCCACCAATGCAGTCAATCTAGCTCCTCAGTGACAACAGCTAAGTGAATGGAAGAATTCTTCCACTGACATAACCACGTGTACACCAGGGGTTAGGTTGACCTAATTACGGTACTCACAGTGCAAAAATTTACACAGCCCTCAGCAACATAGGTAGATTGATCTAATTTTTAAATGTACCCTGGGCCTAAATCTTGTTGATAGCCAGTCTGAATCGGTTTACCTTGCACATAGAGGCATCCAGCAGGGGGCAAAAAAGGCCCGATAGACTGAGCACAATTCACAGACTTACTGTGGCGCAACTTGTGTGTGTGGAAATTGACACACATCCTCTACCATTTGCCATACTTACTCAGATAACTTATCTCTTACCACATGAAAAGCTTATGAAACAACTGTCTAAACATGATACAATGGCACAAATACCAGCATAGCCATCTATACTGGAAAAGTGGGCCCCTTCAGACAACTAGAATTCTTGGAGCATGCCAACAAAAAATAAACTTTGAAAAGAAACCAGTAAACATTTATTTGGATTTTAAAAATATTTGAGAAAATTTCTGATGAGACTATAAGGAAACTAAGAAGTTGGGAGGTACAATTTTGTCAGATTGGAAATTGGTTTAAGGTTTGTATAAATGAAAAAAATTAGTGTTGGTTTAACTTCAAGTGTTGTTTTATACAAAAATTAGTTAAACTAGTGCAAAAGGCTGTGAGAACACTTATTTTGGCTTAAACCCAGGTTTATTTTGGTTTACTCTAACCAATTACAAATACTCAAAAAAGAATTATTTCAATAGCAGTTTCATTAATATTTCTATTATAAAATATTTAAGAGATTTCATTTCGTCTTGCCCTCAAAGTACCAGGCAAAAATGAAAAAAAACAAAACAAAACCCCAAAAACCAAAAAATCCCCAAAAGATTGTTGCTTACTCAGGAACACAGGCCAGGATATAAATTATCAAGAATGGATGCACCAATAGTGCTGCTGGGGAATTTGCTGTAAAATTCACTAATAGGAAACAGCATATTTTTATTAATGTGTATACATTCTATATTGTATTGTTACTACAACCATCACAACTAATAGATTTAATGATCTTTTCAAATCTTTACATAGAAATAAACACACATCTTTAAAATGCACACAAACATGGAAAGTTATTTGGTTTATAATGAGAAAAAAAAAAGAGTATGCATTTACTATCATTAGGAGATGCGGGGAAAGAAGGTTGCTAACTAATAACTTTGTTTCTCAGAATGTATTACCTCCTCTGCAGATCCACAAAGATGTTACTTACCCTAACAGGAATCACTGACTTACTGAAAATAATAATATGATTAGGGGGCAAGCTCACAAATTCATTGAGAAACATAGTAATCAAATCTCCTTTTCTGCATTCAAACTATGTAATCTGGCTTTTCCTGATAGATCATGAGGCTTTGGAAAAGACATGCAGCAAAATGAAAACCTGAGACTACCTTAGTCAAAGATTTTAGATAAGTCACAATTCCACATTGTTTTTATGAAACAACCTAAAGAAAGTCTGCCATACAGGCATGCAGTGAAAACAATCCTGGCTGACGTTTTGCCTTCATCAAAAAATGGAGCACCCAAAGGTTCAAAAGGGGACTCCATAAACCCATCGAAAACCAGCTGTAAAATCCCAAGAGCTTTCTAAGTTAGTGTTCCATCCAGTCAATAATCATATGTCTAACCCTATCCCGTATTAGCTATTTTAGAGAAACAAATCCTGAAGTAGGCATTTATGGGATAGTCCCCACGGAAAGTTTCCTCATATCCCCCAGTAATTAGAGATTTGCTGATGCCTCAAAGCTTGAGTTTTTATATCACGCCAAAGCTTTTAAAAAATATTCACTAATTTAAATCTGGCTATTTTTGTTATTCATAAATATCTAATCTAAATCCTAAATTGTGTGTCTCACTGATATCCTATTGCAATGAGTTTCACAAGCTGGTATTTCCTTTTATCAGTCTTGAATTTGCCCCCTTCAATATTATTAAATGTATTCTTAAAAGATGGGGGGGAATAGAAAACCCCAATCTAATTTCTGTATTCATTCATTATTTGGTAAACTTTTATTTTGTTTTATTAATTTCCTTTCTAAGGTAAATAAATTACCCCTCTTCAGTCTCCCATGCTCCTAATCGTTCTTGTTCCATGCTCCTGGAACACCTCCTCCCCAATCTTTCTTTCAGAAGGTGACCAGAACTGAATAAAGTATTCCAAGTGAGGGAATACAGCGGAGTTATTTAATGGTATAATGGTTTTCTATAGTATTCTTCATCCCATTCCTTTTATTTCTTTATAGCATACCCTACTCCTGCCAGCAGCACACTGGCACACTCATTCTGCAGCAAGATGGCAATAACCAGAAGGAGCGGGGCACACACTACCACCACACCAAGTTCCAAGCCCACAGGCAGGAGAAGATTCTCAGAGGCAACCGACCCGACCTGAGAGGGTCAGGCTGTTTTCTGATCCAAGCCTAACATGTCCCATAGAGTTGGGGTCAGGTTGTAGGACTTTATTATGGATGCCAACACAGACTCTTGCATGAAATTGTCAAGTGGAAACCAACTAGCATGAGGCAACAAGGGTGTCCAAGAGAAACTTTAAGAAGAATCCTTATCAGGGAGGGTAAAATAGTTCATCTCAATACCGTAAAGCAAATGGAAGCAGCAGCAAATAAGAGAGAGGAATGGAAGAGACTGGCTTCTGCCCTGGATGCCAACACTGATTTGAGGGGGGGAGGGGAAAAGGGATGTGTATGAGTAGTTAAAATGATTCCTTCCAATGTACAATTCTCTGCTTTTGTCAGCAATGAATTTCATCTGACACCTTGAAGTGTACTAGCCAACTCTTGAAAATGTAGAGGGGAAGGGAACTTCAGAGAAACTTTAATTTTCCTGAGGTACTTGTTCTGTTTTCATATCATACACTGAAAGTCAAAATACAGGATTCGTTATTTCTTTGGGGGGGAAAAAGTACCAGAAGCAAAATCCTTCACCCTAATAAGGGGCTGTCCCGTTATACAGCTCTCACCCCAAACAGTGAGTAGACCTCATTCAGAAGGATCTGTGAAAAAGTGACATATTGGAATTTTGGTTTTGAAAAGGAAGGCATGCCTGCCACTCTGCCTACTATTTGACAAACTTTAGTACCCACTGGTCCAACATGATTGATTAGCGCACTTGGAAAAACGGGAGGCAAACTGTCTGAAAAAGGCAAAACAAATACAATTGGGCAGAATACAAAGCTTGTCCGAGGTCCACAAGCAAACTTTTAAAGATGTATATTAGCAAGAACCAATGTAGATAAGCCTAAAACCAAAGATCAAAATCTTAGTTTATAACTTACCTGATGGCCTGAAAAAGATCCAGGATACCTTCTTAGATAGATCGAGAAGCTAATAGATGATTTCTGATGGTTTTTCATTTTTCCAAGTTCAACACCTGTCTTTCACATGAAAAAAGCAAAGTATCTTTGCCCGCACTTTAGAAGACAGTCCTGACATCTGCAGCCAAAAACATCTCCAAATTGTTGCCATTGCCAGAGACCAAGTTCCAAAGGTAAAAATATTACATGAGGTTCATAAACAATAATACTATTCCATCACTTAATCTTCTTTGATGGTGGACAAGAACTCAAATATTCTCTCTCCCAGGGATCCATTTGGCACATGCAGAAAAGGCATAATTATAGTGGACTAACAGTTGGCTGGCCTTAAAATTAAAGAAGTCCAGAAATATGCTTTCTTCACCAACTCATCCAAGTTCTTAGATTCCCTGTTCACAGGAGCACAAAAAGAACTCTGACAGGCCTAGATCCTTCTGAAGCCAAAAATATTGTGAAGGAGACCAGGGATGGATGCTTAAAACGTAGTTAAAGCTGTCCTTAAGTATCCATTATAAAAGATGTTTCATGGAAACATGCAGCACTGCAGCTGGATGACTCCAAAGCTCCTTTATTGGCTTTACAAGGCCTAAATGTATAGGGAAAGTAGTTCTGCCCCACTCCATCAACTCCAACACACCCTCCACCTAAACAAGATGAATATCAGGAAACCAAACCATCTTAACCTCCCAGATCCTAAAATTTTCTCCTTTCTCCCACAGGAGAATCTTCCAAGGACAATGGTGAAGACTAGGGCTTGGTCTACACTTACCTCGGCTATTTGGCAGCAGGTGACTGGAGTTACAGACAGAACAAGTAATTCCTGTTGACTTCTGTGCTTCTCTTCTGGTGCCATCTTCACTGCACTGCGTTGACGGGAACCGTGTTCCTGTTGATGCAGCGCTATGCCACTTGTGGAGGTGGTTTTAGTATGTCAATTTCTGGATTGACTGAGCAAGTCTTTACTGACATTCAATAGATCCAGATAAGCCGCCGTCAGTGTAGACATAGCCTGAGAAACAGGTTCTTCTGTTAAATCAACCCTTTAATAATGTAGAATCTGGGGGTTTTTCAGAGTCAGAGAGAAAAAGCTCCTCCATGGTCTAGAACACTTTGACAAAGGGACTTATACCTATGGTCAGCCTCATACTGTATCCCTTTTGCTGAAATAGCCTCTGGAAAAAAAACTGAAACAAGAGCAGCTGGAGCTCAAATCTCCAAAATTCCAGGCAAAGATTACGACTCACTAGCAGCAGACAGACAGGTAGTCTGCCCAGATCTAGAAGTATCATTATCAGAAGATAAAGATATACCCTGCAGATACAGCCATACTCTTCTCATAAACTCCTCCCATCTTCCTCAAAATAGAGAATTTTAGAACTCAAATCCAAGTTATCAACTATTCTGGGAGAAAAATGTTTCTGCAGGAGACAGAAATGGAGAACTCATGCCTGAGGGCTGATCCTACAGGTCCCCACTGTGCATGTAGAGGCCCCAAAGACAGCTATATGCAGAGAATCTGTTCCAAGTGCCCTACTAGTGCAAAGGAACCTACCGTTCCAAGTCTGAGGAAGGCCTAACTTCTTTGGTCCCACATAATCTGAAATGACGGTATGTTGTGGGGCATGACAAAATACTTTCCTCATATCTTGCACCATCCTAAATTTAAATGATTGACATTTGTCCTTACTCAAATCCTCACAATGCTTATGACTGTGCAGAAGCTGTGGACATGGGCTCTGAGGACTAGGATCCAAGCCCAGACTTTTGTCATAGTGATGGATCTTAGACCTCAAATCCAACATTTAAAAGACCTCAGACCAGTCTCAGATACTCCAGTGTCATATCCCAGGTTCTTCTCTTGGATTTGGAGCCTTTAGATTTCAGAACTGATCCACTCAAACCTGGGGTATTATTTCAAGGTAATTTCTCTTCAATGCACTCACCTTTGCAGATTGCTCTCAGGCTGACATGACGCATGAACACAGGACAAGTTTCAAAGCCACAGGATGAACACCACCACTTGCCTAAACACTTTGGATAGTAGGTCTCTTTGTCTGACATGGTTTCTTCAAGGCTATCTTCTACTCCCTCTCAGCTGCGCCAGAAATCAAGTCCCAAGGCAACTTGGACAAAATCCGTATGAACTCATGAATAAAAGCAATAACTGAAAGCAGCAACCACCACCACCACACCTTATTTAATCATTAATAAAACTTTAAACTGACGAGGACAAAGAAGAGCAGGGAAAGGAGAATCAACTCCCTGCTCACACCATAGGTGCTAGAACTAGGAGTGCGGGAGAGGGGTGCAACTGCACTACCTGGCTTGAAGTGATTTCCATTATATACAGGGTTTACTGGTTGGTTCAATGGTTCTCAGCACCTGACTATAAAAATTGTTCCAGCACCCCTGGGTCACACTGGCTGGTAGAAGAGAGGAATTAAGCAACAACTAGGCTCTTTCATGCTTTCTGTGCCACAATGTTGGAACAGAGGGGCACGCCTGCACATACTGTCTAATGGCTTTACCATTTTCAGTGGTTCTGCAGCTCATGTAGTGAGGGAGCTGCAAAGGCAACACTGAGAAAGTGAACTGAATGTTACTTTATTAGTGTTACTTTAAAACAATCAGTGATGGCAATAGAAAATTGTCATGACAGTGAAATTTCCCCTTATATTTAGGGATCTGAAGAGGAATTCATATAGAGTCGTTTGTTTCAAGTGAATATTCAACCATCAATGGAAACCATGCCCTTAGTGGAAAAATTGGGCTACAAAAGGGCATGGTAGTCCCCAGAAATAAACAGGATTTTTAACTAATCACTGAAAGGTAAGCTTTTGAGTCACTCGAATGTAATCAATCGAATGAGCCCGCATTTACTGAAGATCTGCACATGAAAGTAAAATAAACAACAGGAATAGTAAATTGAACTGACAACAAAATTATGACCCGAAGAAGAGCTCTGTGTAAGCTCAAAAGCATGTCTCTCTCGCCAGTTGAAGTTGGTTCAATATTACCTCACCCACCTTGTCTCGCTAACAAAACTATAGTACGTGCACTGCTGGAGTGACCAGAGGAGGTCATATCGGAAAAGAGAACAAGAATAAGATTTTATACTTTCTTGGCACAGATGATAAAAACAAACTATGATAGAATGTGTACAACTTCACATTTTGAGGAAAACTCCTCCAAACTCAACAGCAGCTAGCAGCCTGTCTCTATTTCCAGTCACTCTAGATCAGAGGAGCTCACTTTTTTTTTTTCCCTTCTTCTCTTTTCCTGCCCCCTTCAGTTACACTTGAGCTCTTTGACTGAAAAGGTCTGGAACAGATTAAAAATCCAACCACAAAATAAAAAGCCTTGGCACGTACTCAATCCTGTCTGGGATACGCATACACAGTGGGCCCAAAAAGGGAAACTATGCAGTAAGAAACCCTTATGCAATCTTTTGGACATTTCTATCCTCTTTCAATTTAACTGCCATAGCCTTAACGTTTTATGGAACTTCAGTACACTCAAGACAAGTAGTTCCACTCTTCTACTGAGGCAGTACTATTTATGGGAGTTGAAATTAGTTCTTAGAAATTAGATGCATCTTACGTAAAAACATTTTTTCTCTTAATTCTAGCTGGCCTACCCAAGCTCTTATAATTCAAAACTGTGAAGCAATACATGGAAGAAGAGCCAAATATATTTCCAGTGTGATTACATAGGTCAACAAAATGGGCATCCCTCTTTTCATTGTAAAAGGCAACACTACTTTTCTAAATGACTTTACTTCCTGTTTTAACCACAAAGCCTTATTCAGGTATTAAGTAGATTCTGAAGTTCAAATGACTAACACACTGCTTTTGCAACACACAAATAGATCTGCAACTCAGAAGGCTAGTATTAAGGCCAACATGAATATCTGCCAACGATGACAGCCTCCCTTATATGCCCCACCTTTGACTCAAGTTGCATAGTGGTTCAACCTGTTTACAAGCAAGCCAGCAGCTTATAAAGGAATTGCAACAATTCTGTGCTTTTCGTAAGAACAGATAGATGGTTATATTTAAACATTTAGGATTACAATGTTGGGGGGAAAAGGGCTGAAATTTCTAACAGCCATTTAAAAACAAACAGTGAAGTGCTGAGTTTGAGTTTTCCAGTATTGTGTTTATATGGCATTCATGGAGTTAATGACTCTCCCAAAAGGGGCTCATAGTTGTTGTTAGGTCAACCCCTGTAAAGCTTCAAAGGCTTTGTATCCCCTCAGCCTGACCTACTCAGTGATCTGCACACTGTTTTCATTTAGTTGCACGGAGTCCAAGACTAAAGCTTGAAAACCACAATGATCTGCTCTTTTTTATACCAGTTTTTCCATAGCTCTGAAAAAATACCACACAAATCCACCCAAAGGAGCTGAAAATAGTGAATTACTTGGATAAAAAAAAAAAATCAAGAAAAAGTTAATGTACCTATTAAAATTTGCACTTTGTAAAGTATTATGAGTCTGTACAAGAAACAAAAACAAAATAAAATATCAAGAGTACCTTAATGTTAAATCATGATCTGAGAAAATTATTAAAATTCTGTACAGATCAGCAACCTGTATCTAACTGTATCTGTGATCTTGACAATCCATTGTACTCTGTATCTATATTCCATTATTGTAGTTGGATTTCAAATTGGGGTTTGTGAGCCTACGTCAGGGGGTACCGAGAAAAATCCTGTAATGGCAAACGACGCATCATGTTATCCCTTACAGACCCCCTTTCCCCCGTTTTCATAAGTATATTATGACCCTATTTCAGATAGGGATTTGCAGTAGACTACATTATTTGGAAAGGGGATGTAGCCTAAAAGGACTGAAAACCACTGCATTATTGCAATGTTTACAACATTTTCTTAGGTTATTCCGGAAAAGTAAAGTTACCAAAAGAAGTGAAAGACTAGCTCCTCTAATTTTTATATAAAAAAAGATTTTAATAATTCTGTTTTCACTAAAATAGTAACCGATGAGTATTTTCCATGCCTCAAATAAGCGATTTAGATACAGGCAATACTATCACACATTTCTCTCAATACTGTTTAAAAACTGAAAGCTTTCTCATGATCATCACTGTGGCAAGCTGGAATTATAAGCTGGTGTGTGATTCAAATGCATTTTGACAGCGTGATTATTATTATTAGACAACGACCTCTTTAGGATATCATAAACGAAGGTAAATATTGCTTTTAGAAGAATCATTTTATTTGATAAAAGATTTGCAATTGCAGGGGAACAGAGAGCCTGGATCAAATGCTTTATTCTGATCAAGTAATTCCTGGATGCCACAAAAATTGGGAGCCCTATGAAACAATTATTGAAGTGCTGACCCCTGGCATCAAAGATTTAGATGAAAGAGAATGTAAATTTATATTTATTTTTGAAGGATTTAATTAGGGTGTATGTGATTCAAATCAAACTATTTTATCTTACTGCTAAAAATATTCCAAAGTGTGCCTGCAAAAAGAATATTTCTAAAGTGAACTGAAACTAAAGTGAATAAAAAAATTCTTAAGTGAGATGAACTTTTACCAAAGCGTGGGTCAAGCCTTGGGTCTAGCCAAGATGTGGTCTTGTTCTTATGGTTTATGTAGTAAATTTCTCCATCCTGGGTCATGGCTTGTTCCCATCCATCAGGGAGTGGGCCTGCAATATAGAAGGAAGGAATTCATGGTAGGCTCTTGTTTGCTCCAGCTCAAAAATAGCTCTAAATAAATAAAAAAAAAAAATCCCAACATTTTACATGTAAAACAGTAGATGAAACAAATAGTTTCAAGCTCATGTCTAACAGTCCTGGGAGGAGGGCAGAGAAGGGGAATGAGGAAATCATACAAATGAGATTATAAAGCATTTCTGCCAGTTTATTAAAGATCTGGTGTTTCATTTTTATAACTGTTGTGTCTTATTAGGTTTTGGCATTTCTTCCTTTGCTAGGGTCCATTCAGGACAAAGGAGTTTTAGACTACAAAACCAGCAATAAATCAAGCCTGCCAGAATGAAACCAGTATGAGCACCTGAAACAATATCAAGATAGAAAGCAGTTCTCTCCCTCTAAGGGTGAAAGTTTGTCTGGTAGGTAAGGTCCAACAGCAGTATGAAACTGACATGATTCTTCCGAAGTTTTATTTTGCTGCTGCTCCAGCAAAAGCAGCAGAGCAACGTTTACTGGAATCACCCTCCATCGCTGCAAAAGTGCTATGGGTGCAGCAGATGCAAGGCATGATACTGCAGGGAGGGAGGGAGAGAAAAAGTGATGAGAAAGTAGAGGAAGAGCAAATAAACCTGAAGAAACACAAATATAGAGAGGCTGAAGGAGACAGGGAGAGTCTTGTCATGTCCTTCTTCCAGGAGGTAGGCATGTGCATGTTATCTCCAAATTTATCGAACACCAACTAGTTAAAAGTAATTTTCCATGTAGCAGAATCCAGGGACCATGCCTGAATGAGGAAACCTAAAGGTCTTCTCTAGCCCTTCAACTCCCAAGTGATAGGATATGTGGTGGAGAGATCCCACTAAAACACAGCTCCTGAACCCTACCAGCTCTCACCTATACTTTACCACATTCCCTCCCTGCCATCATTCATATGTATTTTCTTTAGTTAGACTGTAAGCTCTTTGAGGCTAGGACTATGTCATCTTCCGCCTTTGTAAAGTAACTGCCATATGTGGGAACACATTTATTTAACATAGGATGGGATTTTTGGAAGTATGTAAGTGATTTAGACACTTGAAAATACTACCTTTATTTCTTTGGATTTAAATAATAAAAAGGGGCGCGTATACAAGGTTCTTGGTACCTGTGCCACAAATTTCAAGAATAAAGTTAAAATTAAACAGAACTTCTTTAAAGAGCCATAAGGACTCGGCCTCTTCTTCCCTTGCTCTCCAATCTAAGGCACAATAAAATGCCAATAAGAACAATCTACTAAGATTGGCTGGTAAGTGCTTGGCTAAGTTTTTAAAAGCCCTACATAACACAGAACTGACAGGTATGCATACACAATCACTCTAAACTTATGACACAGGTAAATGAAGTCACAAAAAAACCCAGTATATATTTAATCAGTTTAACATGGGAATAACCCTTCCCTATCATTTTGTTTTAGACTCCTGTTACTGCTGAAAGTTATAGTTGTGGGAAAATAACGGTTCTTGCTAAATCTTAAGAGAATCTCTGTTTTTGAGAATTTTTAAAGAGTAAATTAATATTTATTTGCACTCAGAGGCCTCAATCAGGATCAGAGCTCCATTGTGCTAGGTGCTGTACAAACACACAGAAATAGTCCAGGACTCAAGAAGCTTCCATTTAAACTGTGCTTTTGCTTAAAACACCTCAATTCTGGTGCCAACTAGCTGCTCTGCACCTCCTTCTCTGGACCAGAAAGTGGACTGCTCCACCGCTGGAGCTATGATTCCAAGACTGTCTTCTCTCAGAAGAAATCTGCCCCAAAACACACTGTCTGACCTCAGCAACTAGCTATACACACAAAATGTATAACACTCACGTCACTATTTAATTAACAGAAAGCTACTCAGCCTTCCTCATGGGCTACTGGTGGGGGTGTGCCACTTGCACAAACACTGTTTACAGATATGGAAAATACCCATGCCTACCATTAATGGGATTTGTGCACCAGAATTCTGAAACCCGAGGAATGAACTTGTCTGCTAGAGTTGGAGGTGAAGTGACTTGCCCAAAATCACATAGGAATTCTGTAGCACAGTGGGGAACTGGAAAATAGGTCTCAAGTCCCAGACTAGCATCACCATCACTGAACCAATCTTGCTTCTCCCACACCTCTTAATTCATGCATCCCCATGTGACCAGATTCCAGGTAAGGAAGATCTCACTATCCCCTAACCCTAGAGCCAGGAGACAGCAGCTGGCAGCACAGGCAAAACAATTCAAATTCAGATGACTATGATGAAGATCAGAGAAGTCCACATCCTTCTGGATGGAAATTAAATGTTCTACTGCACTTGAGAGTTTGGAGCAGGTAGCTCCTAAGACTGAAATGACCTGCAAACAAAACTCCAATAGACGAGCAGTCCATCTGCCTGTGTGGACAAGAGCGTGAAGATCAGCCCATTAGTCCCAGACCCAGGGAACCAGGAGTAGAGTTTCATTTCTGTGAACAAGGTTTAAATAAAATGTGCTTTTCCACTTGGCTGTAGAGTTGGAAACCTTCCTTGGGAAGTGCCATCAACTTCTGCAGAAACTAAACTTTCATTCAAAAAAATGTTGCTAGCATTGTACTTTCTTGAGTCTGTGACGAGCTCCCATGCCTCTGCTGTTGCTCATAGCTTTGCCAAACTGCAAAGCAAAAATTAACCAGAGGCCTGTCTGTTTTCATTGCTATTTATTTTTCTGAACAACTGTGAAATTGAATAGAATCATGTCACTTTCATTCTGCAGCTGACTGAGCAGTAGTAGACTGATTATTGAGCCATTCACTGGGTGAAAAATTCAAAGGCTGGAGAAGAGATAGACAGCAGACACACACATCGGAGCAGACAGAAGAGCAGAAGGTATCAATTATATTTCCTATATAACTATAGAAGTCCCACTGATTTCAATGGGAGCAGAGATATGCCAATGCTGAGTGCTTCTGAAATTCTCACTGTGTATTGTATTGTACAGAGTACATATTATTTCTTTTCAGATTAAATATTGACAATTTTAATGACTGCTTTATCCAATATAAAATATTTGATCACAAATGCCTTCCCTATGCAAACAACATCCTGAAGCAATGGAAATGAGTACTCTCCCTGTTCTTTTAATCTTTGTTAACTTTGGCACTATTTGGACACAGTTCTCAAAAAAACTAGATTCAATTCCAAACACAAGGTATCTTTGACAGAGTGTACTGATAAAATGTATCTTTATATCTAAATATATCATGCCATCACTCTGCATGAATACATAATACTTTAGTTATTGGGGGGAGGGGGGTTGTGTGGTTTTTTTTTTTTTTTTAAAGAGATTCTGTCCCTGCCCTGAGGGTATAAATTAAACAAACACAGAACATGTAGTTACCAGACAAAGGAAGGGGAGGAAAAAAAAGAGGGCAGAAAGCATATCAAACAAGGAATAATGATGCAAGTTTCATTAGCGTATAATGAGAATCTTACAATGCTTAATTTTTAAATAGAGATGAACAGGGCAGAAAAGGGACAAGCCTTATTTCTACTAAAGGTGATACAGCAAGAAGAGGTATACACACAATACTTACATCTGCCAACTTTTTACAATAAAGAAATTCAAACCAAACAGCTGATAAGAGTACAAACTGTCCTAAACTAAAGCAACAGCTAAACTCTAGTAGTAAAAGTTAGCTAATCCAGATAGTGGTCTTATAAAACACTTTGAAGGTTAATTTTTAAATAATTTTTTTGAATAATTCACAAGGGTCACAATGGATCAGTTTCTGTCTATAACTGTCAGACAGCCAACTATATGATCCAATCAACCAGGAACTTTTAGGTGCTCTGTAATATCAAATGGTCCAAGTCCACCAAGAAGTCCAATACTACATCTAAAAAGATGCACATGAAATAATTTTTTACATCATTCATCTTTATTGTTACATATGAAAAAGCAAAACACACTGCATATTGCAGGAACCCTTCTTCCTCTACTCCAATACTTTTCAAATACCAATTTTCTATCATGAGACTCTCACTAGAGCCGTTGAACCTGATATGGCTAAATTTCATTACCAGTTCCCAAAATGAGAGGCATACCTCTAAATAAATGAAGCCCATTGTATGATTCTCTCTCACACTCTTTCTTCTTAAGTTTCCTGATGAAGCTAATCTAATATCAAGTGTTTACAAAAGCAGTGTACACAATATCATGAGCTATATGGAGAAGAGGTAAATTTGAAACTAAAAATGAGCAGGAATCCTTAAGATAAATTAGATGAAACTTATCCCCTTCACAGGACCTTTGTACAGTTGCTCCCCACAAGAAGCCATGAACTGTATGTTTGCTTCTGTCTGCCTCTCTCACATGGCCATTTTGTTTCTAAATTCTGAACTAATTTAACAGTCACTTAAAATGGCTAGCTTTAAGATCTCAGGATTTCTACCAAATACCACCAAAGAAAATTAATTCCTTGGGTGCAGAGAGAGGAGGATAGAGGGCAAGGGAGGGGAGACAACCCACTGATGGAATTGATGGACATCATTAAAATAAAAATCCTTCAAGTTAAATATGGAATGTCTTTGCTGGCGAAAGAGGGCAAACAGAGTAGCCTGATGGGTAAAAGTAATGATTCAAAGGATACAATTATGTTACTTGTACACTTCCTTTGTGCAAAATCTTTCACACCACAATTATATCACCTGTGATAGCATAGGAAAGACAAGGATATTTTTATTTTGAAGTTTATACAGCAGAACCTCAGAGTTTCAAACACCTCAGGAATGGAAGTTATTCGTAACTCTGAACAAAACTTTATGGTTGTTCTTTCAGAAGTTTATAACAGAACATTGACTTCATACAGCTTTGAAACTTTACTATGCAGAAGCAAAATGCTGCTTTTATCCATCTTAATTTAAATTAAAGCACAGAAACAGTTTCCTTACCTTGTCCAATCCTTTTTATTATTTTTTTAAAGTTTACGTTTAACACAGTACTGTATTATATTTGCTTTTCTTCCCCCTCCTCTCCCCCATCTCTGTTCCTGCCTGATTGCGTACTTCCGGTTCCAAATGAGGTATGTGGTTGACCGGTGAGTTCGTAACTCTGGTGTTCAAACTCCGAGGTTTTACTGTATCCGTATCTCACTAAGATACCTGAGCACCTTACATCATTTTAATGAGACTAGCCAAAACTCTGCAGTTTTTCCTTTAGAACTCTCAATCTGTATGGCTTTCAGTGTTACAGAGGAGACCAAAGACAAATATAAAGACCAATCTCTACTAGTAAATAGCCAACATACAAAAACAAGTTATTTCTTCCCGTTGTTGATGAGATGGGGAATTTTCAATTCCTTCATTTAGCTCAATTAGATATACGAAGATTAAATAGCAAATCTTATTACTGCAGCCTACCTTCCCACTGGCATGATTCAAGAATTTTAGGCAAGTTACTTGGTAAAAGCTCAAACCATGAAGGGTGTGGCCATCTGTCTAACCATCTTTTAAAGGGTACTGAGATCTCTGGAACATGCAGCATTAGATCACATTTCACTGCCAGTAACAACATTCATGTCAGCAAATCTCAAATACTGGCATCAAAGCATCAATAACTTTACTTTCCACCCGTACAAACCAACTTCTGAGGATAACTATTCAAATTAGGATACTTAAGAAAAAACTTTTAAGATCATTACAACTAGTAATAGTAAATATTTATATTATGATAGCAACCAAAAGCTTGAGGTCCCATTGTCCTGTGCGCTGTACTAACACAGAAAAACAATCCTTGCCTTTGAAGGGAAGAAACTTTACCGTTGCCCATTTCATCCTTCCATTTCCCTCACTCTTTAGTCAGACATTCAAGAAAGCATTAATTACCGAACTCAACAACAAAGTACCAGAACTATAAATTCGTGGCAAAAGCTTTAGTAAAAACAAGAAGTCTATTGTTATTATTTTAAAACATCATGTACATTAAATCAGTCAAACTGGGTATCAGCAGTACCATCAATACACAACGAATGCAGTCCTACAGTTCAATTCTCTCACAATATACTTTTGTTAAACACAGGATGATTTAGGAACTATCAACTGTGCAGGTGAATTAAAAGGGTTAAATAAAAAAATTACGTCAGCTGAAGTGTTTATTTGGCATCTTATTTTCTGAGATTAATAATCAGATCAGACAAAAATATGACAATCTTTTTTGGTAATAAACTAAGAATCTTGTGTTAATTTTTTACATAGCTTCTTTACAGAGCTGATCAAAATCAGATTTTGGAGTCAGAATTTACTAGGCAATGCTTTTTTGCACTGTAGATCAATTAAAAAACCCAAAACAGACTAAGTTATGAAAATTCATGGATTTGCATTGAACAAGGTAATTTTCCCATAAGCATGAGACATAACCACTCATGCCTTTTTTAGTTTCCCTCTATGGTGCCCACAGTAAACTAAGCTCCCTAGTTAATCTGCATTTTGTTCATTTTGCTTTGAATTTTAGCAGTTCTTCTGGAGATGTGCCTGAGTGTGTTTACGGACTGCCTAAATTAGAGAGACTTTTTATAGATTGCCTCCTCAATAAATACTGACTTAAAAAACAACTTTTGCTAAAGCTCATTATGGTGGCAGGGAGAAGAAGGGGTTGGAAGGTAAGAGAGAGAAAGATCAATTTTAAAGTTTAAGTCTGTATTGTGTGCCACTGAACTGATCACCACCATCACTTTCTTCCTCTCAATCTCTGCAATAAGGTCAGAAGAAAGTTTTTAAAGACACCTTAGATTACAGAACAGCATGGTTGATGCTTTGGCAGTGAAAATCTAGTTCTCTCGTGTACGTAGGGAGATAAATAAGTTGGGGCATTCCCACTATCACAACCCTATTTCTCTCATTCTGTATTCCCCTGAAGTCATCAGGGAAAGAATTGTATAGGAAAATCATGTCTGTAGCTGTAGGTTTCCTATCATACATTCCATACATTAATGGAAAAGTCATGGCTGAGTTAGATTATCTTTTCAGATAAGAGAAATCCTGGGATTTTAACTGCACTCAGTCATGACCTCCTTAAATCCATCCAACATCTCTTCCCTTGTTTCAGGGATAGAGGAACTCTGGCTGAACTCAGTGATATTTTACCCCCTTGCCCAACTGGCAGTAAGTCAAGACAATGGCTTGAATTGCCTCACCTCCGAAAGTCACAGCCACAAAATACCCAACTGCATGTCTTGCCTGTTAATCTTTTAAGGCTGTCTGTGTAGTGTGTAAGCAGCAACATAAAACAGATACAAGTTCGTCTAAGCAGAGAACCACAGACAAGCTCGTCTAAACAGGAATCTTGGGCAGAAGAAGAGAGGTTATTTAACTTCTATTTGGCACAGATGCGTCTGTTGCTGGAATAGTGTATGCAGTTCAGGTATCCACAATTCAAGAAGAACGAAGGAGAAGTTTCAAAGAATAGCCATGAGAATGATTAAAAGATTAGAAAACATGTTTTACTGCAATAGACTCAACCTACTTAGTGTAACAAAGAGAAGGTTAAGGGGTAGTTTGATTACAATCTGTAAGTTTCTATATGAGAAACATGTATTTAATATTGGGCTCTTCAATCTAGCAAATACAGGTAAAACATGATCCAACGGCTGGAAGTTGAAGCTAGACAAATTCAGAGTGGAAATAAAGCATACATTTTTAGCTGTGAGATTAATTAACCACTGGAACAATTTACCAAGAGTCATGGTGAATTCTCCATTACTGGCAATTTTTAAATCAAGATGGGACGTTTTTCTAAGAGCTGTGCTCTAGTAATTATTTTGGGCAATTTCTATGGCATGTGTTATACAGGAAGTCAGATGAAGTGATCACAATGGTCTTTTCTGGTCTTGGAATATATGAATTTATATGCAGAGGACCAAAGAGATACAAGCATGATCGTGAGGATGTAGAGGTGATGGAGAGGCAGACAAAATAAATTAGACTTGGAGAAGAAGCAGCAGACAACACATGAGGAAAACCACAATGGTTGTCACAAATTAGCAATGGGACCAAGAAAATTTGCTTGCTCTTTAAAGTAGCAAGGCCAGGGAACACTTCGAAAATACTGAATTTTAATTCATAGGAGTGAGCACCTTCTGTTGTTCTCTAATGATGCTCCACAAGCTAGCTGAAGAGGCAGTGCTGACAAGCTCCAGGAGAAGACAGATCTGGTTCTCCATCAGCTAAATATATGGTCACCAGAACAGTCACGGACCATAGGAATGGAAGAAGAAGGAAAACCTTGAATTTCCTTTGCCAAAAGGACTTTTCTTTTTGTGGGGAGGAAAGAAGAAAGGTAAGTAGATCTTCAAAAGCAGATGTGAGAGAAATAACAGGGTGGTGAGAACAAAATTCAAAAAGGTAGATGATATGGGGAAGCACACCACCAAAGGGAAAAATAAAATAAAACAATATATTTAATATTTAGGAGGGAGATTTAGTTTACTCTGATTCTGCTTACCACGTCATCCAACTGGATGTTTTGTTGAACAAATTAAAATAGAACTGTTTGTCTCTTAAAATGTTGAAATCCTCCATTTTAGAAAGTATAACAAAAATTAAAATTACACTTCTGCTGACGTCACAAATTCATTCTCTCTTCAGCTCACTTCATCCACTTGTTTAAGGCATCAAGATTTAGGCATTTACATTTTAAAATGAAAGACAAATACGTCTTCTAAATTAGTGAAAAGATACTTGTAGGGGTAGGGATTAAGAGGAGTTGTAGAAATTGAAATTTCGTCAAAAGCAGTTGTATATTCATTTGTAATGCCTTTCCTAGAAACATAAATATACATATATGTATATATCTGTGTATATTTGCTTACCTGATGCTGAATTCATTATGTTCTGTTGCACTGGAGGACTGGTTGGGGCTGTAACATTCATCTGGGAAAGAATCGCCTTTCTAGGGTCCTGCCATGTTGTTGTTTGATCAATGTGACTGAGACAAAACAAACCAGGGAGTTAAACATAGTCTCATGTATTCACAACAATCTTGTGCTAGAGTACACAAAGTCTGAAACAGAGATTAGAAAAACCACTCAGCAAAAGCAAAATGCAAAGCCATTAGCAAAAACCTTCTTCAATCATTCTTTCCCTGCCTTACTATAGGCCAGATTCTGAAACCCTTACTCTAGTCAGTGGCACTTTCTCCGGAATCAGTCTCTCATTGATCCGGATGGGAACAATAGCTGTGAAAGGAACTTTTCAATGTACGGGTAGCAAAATCTAGGCCTTTGTGTTTTTAAGTATCTTTTCACAGGAACTATGCTTTCCCTTTTAACCTTCTACTTTATTAAATTAATTCCTTATGTTTAGATTTGACTTAAAATCTTTCAAAACAAAAAAAATTATGTCTAGAATCTTATCCAGAATCAAGTAACTTGGTATGGTGCTAATTCCCCAAGCACTGAATATTAATCAGCTAATCAGTAAATCATTAAAGACAGATCAGACAGTAGAAACTATCAGAATTTTAAATAATATGAGGGCTTCCCACATTTTTTCTTTACATGGAACATATTTTGAAAGAGATCGTCTGAAAGAGCACTTTCCCTCCCATTGACAACTGAATAGCATCACTGCCGGGCAACCACAGCAACTGTATATTTTGCAAAGTTAAATTAAGAACACTTTTTTTTTAAGCTGCTTTTCAGTTTATCGGGGTAAACAGTAAGGAAAGAACCACCACTATGTGATGAGATTCTGCAGACAGCTAATATTCCACAAACGACTTTGGGAACCAATGATTTTAAAGTAACTTTCTCAAAAGCTGGGGATGGCACTCTTAGCCATCATTCACACGAATACTGAAGTCATATCAAGATTACCACTAGCAACTTCTTAGTCATATTAAATATTTATAAAATGAAAGAAGGCTATTAGGGATTGTGATAAGTTACCATCTTTCTCTCCATATCACATAACATTAGGATTGCTTTGAAAGTGCATATAAAAATATCAAACTCAGATACATAGAATCATAGAATATTAGAGTTGGAAGGGACCTCAGGAGGTCATCTAGTCCAACCCACTGCTCAATGCAGAACTATCCTCAGCTAAATCATCCCAGAGAGGGTTTTGTTAAGCCACAGCTTAAAAACCTCTAAAGATGGAGATACCACCACCTCCCTAGGTAACCCATTCCAACGCTTCACCACCCTTCTAGTGAAAAACTTTTTCCTAATGTCCAACTTAGACCACCCCCACTGCAACTTGAGACCGTTGCTCCTTGTTCTGTCATCTGCCACCATTGAGAACAGCCTAGCGCCATCCTCCCTGGAACCCTCTTTCAGGTAGTTAAAGGCTGCTATCAAATCCCCCCTCATTCTTCTCTTCTGCAGACTAAACAGGCCTAGTCTTTCAGCCTCTCCTCATAAGTCTTGTGCTTCAGCCCCCTTATCATTTTTGTTGCCCTTCCGCTGGACTCTCTCCAACTTATCCACATCCTTTTTGTAGTGGGGGGCCCAATACTCCAAATACGGCCTCACCAAAGCCGAGTAGAAGGGAATAATCACTTCCTGCCATCTGCTGGCAATTCTCTTACTAATGCAGCCCAATATGCCATTAGCCTTCTTGGCAACCAGGGCACACTGCTGACTCATATCCAGCTTCTTATCCACTGTAACCCCCAGGTCCTTTTCTGCAGAACTGCTGCCTAGCTTGTCAGTCCCCAGTCTGTAGCTGTGCACGGGATTCTTCCATCCTAAATGCAGGACTCTGAACTTGTCCTTGTTGAACCTCATCAGATTTCTTTTGGCCCAATTCTCCAATTTGTTTAGGTCCTTCTGTATCCTATCCCTCCCTTCCAGGGTATCTACCACTCCCCCTAGCTTAGTGTCACCTGCAAACTTCCTGATGGTGCAATATACCCCATCCTCTAGATCATTAATGAAGATGTTGAACAAAACCGGCCCCAGGACCGATCCCTGGGGCACTCCACTTGTATGCACCAATCTTTTCTACAGCAAGTATTGTTACTACACAGTGTTCAACTAATCACTTAATATGATGTCAGGAAGGATTTTCCACGCTAGGCACCATGACAGGAAACCTATGGGACCTATGGGCATGTCCAATATAACCTGTTTCCAGTAGGGAGGTACTAAACTTAATATTGAAATCTAAACTGGCCAGGGAGATCCAGATATAGAGCAGACATTCCAGCCATACATCATCCTGTCACATCAAAGTTGCAATATACTTCGTATGCAAGATCATGCACTGATATGAAGTTATACAATGCGCATGCCATATATAAAGGAACAAATTAATGATGGAGTGTCAGTCTTCACTGTGAATTTTCCATTTGTGTGCCAGTGTTGCTGCTGTGTTTGCATACTATGGCCACATACTAAAAATTCCTATTTAATTTCCTTTAAAGGTGCCCCCGTGTTTTCGGTCTACCCCTCATTTCTGTTCCAGATCCTGGTTTCTCCCATCCACAGACAATTAGTTACACACTTTAACAAAGCATGGAAAGTATTATTTTCTCTCGTTTATTTTTCAACCTTACTCTACAAAGGAATTTAGCCAGACTGGATCAGAGAAGCAGAACCACCCACCAAAATTTGGCAGATCCTCATATGATGATATTGATGATAAAGTAGTTTAAAGAATTTTCATATGATATTTGGTTCATATTCTAAAGTCCTATTATACTATTTTAGTAATTACCTAACAGAAATTGTTTAGATCTGATTATATTAATCTAAACTGGTGTTCTGATTTTAAAAAAATGTAGATTATATACCTGTAACTGGAGGTTTTTCAAGATGTGTGATCCCAATCTGTATTCCATGCATGCATGCTATGCACCTGAGATTGGATATTTCTAGCAAGTAGTATCTGTTGGTTCACACGTACATAGTTGTTCTCAACCTCCAAACTAAGAGAATAAGACTGTCATGCAGACTAATGCCTTCTCACTTTTTTCTTACCCCGAATCCAATCATGATCCACAACAGAGAAGGAAGGTGTGTCATGGAATACACATAGGGACCACACATCCTGAAAAACTTCCAGTTACAGGAAAGTAACCTCCATTTCTTCTTTGATTGCTGGTCCCTATGTGTATTCCACATATGGGCAACTGGTAAGCAGTTGTCAAACAAGGGGGGGCTGTAAGGATGCATTTGGTATAGATGTCAGTAACACTGTTGTCCTTGAATCTGCATCTACAAATGAGGTCTGGACTATCCAGTATAGGTATGTCTCAAAGAGACACTGTAGAAGTTGCTTGTGGTCTAGTGGAGTGGATCCTCATCCCCTCTGGCAACGAATATGCACCAGTTGAGAACAATGAGCTTATAGAAAGACATCTTGAGAGTGAGTGGATTTGGGGGATAACTGGTTCTGCTGCATCCAGGTGGAGAAATGTCTCCTTTTGGCCAGACAGCATTTTCTGGTGGAGTCCTTTCTACTTTTATTGATAATAGACTGAACGAACACCGAATGTGAATGTTCCAGGTCTGACACCCATCCAAATATGGAGATGGAGCCAGGAGATGAAGAGAACTTGGGTTGGAGTGTCTAACCTTGCCATTCTTTTGAGTCAATAAATCCATAAAAGGTCAGATGCCTATGGGAGGTTGGGCTGACATTCATAGAAGGTCCAAAAATCTAAACTGTCTGGGCCAACTGGGCGTGATAAGAATGAGCTAAGCTTTGCTGTGGTGAATCTTTCGTAGAACCTGTGGTATCACTGCAATGGGAGGAAAGGCATACTTGAGGTGGTTCATCCACAAGAGCCTTGGCCCAGAGCTGCTCTTGAGCAGTACAAAGAAATGTATTGCAGGCTAGATGTATCACTCCCTAGTAGGCTGATATGCATCCTGGCCTCCTAAGAGTCCAAGTGCCCTATGCAGTATGTTTGTTCATGCGGGCTCCCCAACATATGAGAGATGCATCTGCGATAATGGTCACATCAGGTGAGGGTGTAAGGAAAGGGACTCCCCTACACACCTGTTCTGTCCGCTAAACTAGAGAAGCTATGACTTTTTCAGGAATTGTTGCTGTGGTCTGTTTATGAATAACACTGTAAGGCCTGTAGATAATGGAAGTGGAGCCTGGCAAGCAGTGTTATGTAAGTACATGAGGCCATATGACCTAATAGGGAAAGGCAGACTTTGACTGTGGTCTGAGAGTGACTTGTCTTATCAAGTTGTTTGTGACTCGGTCTACACACTATACACTTATTTCAGTATGACTATGTCACTCAGGGGCGTGAAAAATCCACACCCCTGAGCTGTGTTACACCGACTTCAACCCTTCGTGTAGACAGTGCTATGTCAGTGAGAGAGCTTCACCTACCAAGATAGCTACTGCCTCTCACAGAGATGGAGTTATTAAGCTGGTGGAAGAGCTCTTCCACCCACCGCCCCCTTCATCCCCCAACCCCGCATCAGCTTAGAGTGACTTTACCAGACATGCTACAGGGGTGCAGCTGTGCCAATGTAAATTTGTACCTCTGGATGCAGCATCCACCATTATTTAGAGCAAAATCTTAGCCACCAATTTGCCTTCATGAATGAATGAATTGAGCCTCATCCTCTGAAGGAAGTTTGCCCTTGAATTCCAGAAATATGGAATAATTTGTTAAATCATATTTTGCTAACAGGGCCTGGTAGTTAGCAATTCTGAATTGAAGGCTGGTCAGTGAAAATAACTTTCCTCCAGAAAATCAAGGCATTTACCATCCTTGTCTGATGGAGTTGCCCTGAGGTGATGTCGCCTGGATCTTTCTGTGGCTTTCTGCACCATCAAGGAATTGGGTGCCGGGTGGGTAAATAAGAACTCTGCCCTTTCAAGTTAGAATAAAATAGGATTTTTTAGCTCCTTTCAGGGCGTATGAGGTTCGGGTATGGCATACTGTCCTGACAGATTCCATTAATGGCCTTGTTTACTTGGAGGGCCACCTGCTAGGACCAAAAGGTTGTAGAATGTTAGTCTATGGTACATGTCACTGACCTCCTCAACACGAATTCTGAACTCTGTTGTAATCCTCTGCAAGAACTACTGATAGTGCCTGTGGTCATCAGGTGGAGACAGGGATGACAGAGTGACTGCCTCATCTGCTGATGAGGATGAATGTCTCTCGGAACTGTCAATTCCAGCGTATACAACTCAACTTCTTCCTTCCTGTACTCCGATGGGCTGGGCGGTACTGGCCAGGGGAAGAGGGATGGTGTGATTCTTGTCCAAATCTGGGGCATCTAGTCTATGGACCCAATGAGCCCCAGTAGGGCCAGTTCTAAGGGTCAACAGGCTGGGAAAGACCCCAAGGCATTGGGTACAAACCACCTCTGGGTAACTATTTCTGGGAGGAAGGAGGCTCCAAGACTTTGAAGAAATTCCATCCAGATTGGTCTCTCCTGAAGGGGAAAAGGGTCCCCTGGAACATCTGGTGAAAGGGTAGGTTCAAATTCTACCAGCAGTACCGGTGAAAGCATGCTCCAATTTGTGGATAGGACAGGAGATAGCCATTTCTCTTTGAGGTAGTTTCTTCTGGTGTCAAACTTCCCTGGAGAAGGACTAGACCTGAGGGAACAAGAGACTAAAGGCAGGGTAAGATAAAAATATCCTCTGGTGAAGTAAAGGCCTCAGGTCCTGGAGTTTGGGAAGTCCAGGAGGTTGGACCAACAGATACAGTGCATCAAAGGAGACAGCGCTCAGCAGATTTTTCCTTGAGTATGTTGATGCCATGAAACAGAAGTCCAACATAGAACTTCCAACCAAAGACTGTGTGTGCCCACCTTTCAGCTTGGGAGTTCAAGCCAAAGCTGGTACCAACAGATCCTTCCTTCTTCATGACTTCACTTCTCTGTGAGAAGATTTATGTAAACCTAAGTCTAGACTACAGCACACAAGGACTCATGCAACTTGGACTGAGGCAGAGAGGAATCCTTTTTCTTAGAGGCAGATATGGATAAGAATCTATCCTTATGCTTATGTTCATGTCCCCAAATCTCGTGAGAGGGTTTCTTAGGCTTAATATTTTTGGCCTCTTCTCCAGGGCTCATGCACAGAGGGGCGTTGCTTGCTGTCTGAGGCTGCCGTACAGGGGAATTTCCCTGGGCTGGGTCCAGCTGGGATCTTAGGGACTCCTCCATGAGATGTTTCCACAGATGGGATTCTCATCCCTTGTGGGTTTAGGGAGGCAATAAGTGTCAAGTACTACATTTGGCAGTGATATGAGTCTCCCCAAGGCAGTAAAGGCAAAGCTGGTGTTTGTCACTTATGGAGACGGAGCAGAGAGAGATAACAGTACCTGACCCCCTCAACTCTGCACATGGCCTTTCACTGTGGGGAGAAACTCCCTCAGGTTGGGAGAACTACACTAACTATAAATACTACAAGACTAAAAATACCATGAATACCAAAACTATGCACAAAACATATATTTACAGATTAGAAGTTAGATGAAAATGGTTTTGAACACAGAGGCCATGCCAAGATAGTAAGAAACTTGAGAGCTATTGGTCCACACCACTCCGTATACCCTTGGTTCAGAGCACGACGAAAACAACTGTACACATGCAGGCTAACAGACGCTACTTCAGTGGTTGTCAATCTTTTTGGCTCGAGGGCCACAGATACCATTTTTACAACCCTGAAGGTTCCGCCGCCCTCCCGGTAGCCAGATGGAAGGAGTTCAGCGAGAAGGCTGCCTCCTCACTGAGCTCTCCTCCGCGTGGCTGCAGCAAAGAAATTTGCATGGGTCCTATAGCTCTGTGCACTCCACCTAGGGTCCCTAGGTAGTGACTCCCTTCTGCACACAGAGGGAGAGATCACTGCTCCCCACCCTCTGGCTCCAGCAGGGAATGCAGCATTTAGAGACCAGGCAGAGCGCTTTGCCATGCTCCCTGCTACAGTCAGTGGGAGGGAAGCACTCATCTCCCATCCCCTTGGCTGCAGCAAGGAGTCTGCACCAGTCTTTAAGTCCCGTGGAAACACGATCCAGCTGGATCCTTAGGGAGCAGCTCTCTTCTGCAGCCAGCAGAAGGGGAGCCGCAGGCCACTTTAAAAGCCCCTGCGGGCCACTTTTGGGCCCCCCGCCAAAGATTGGGAACCACTGCACTACTTGCTAGAAATCTCTGATGATAGGTGCATGGTGCAAAAACAGTTACTTACCTTTCCTAATTGTTTTTCTTCAAGATGTGTTGCTCATGTCCATTCCAAGTAGGTGTGTGCGCACTGCACACACAGTTGTCGGAAGGTTTTTCCCTTTGCACTACCAAGTCAGGCTGGCTTAGGCATTTCCTGGAGTTGCGCCATAGGGCCCTGCTGACCTGCCACCTCTTCATTTCCTTCTTGTCGGCTGGCTCAGACAAAGGGGTAGGCCGGTGGGTTTTGAAATAGACATGAGCAACACATCTCGAAGAACAGTTATGAAAGGTAGGTAACCGTTTTTTCCTTCTTTAAGTGCTTGCTCATGTTGATTCCAAGTAAGTGACTACCAAGATTGACCACTCCTCCTGGGGCTGAGCTCACCCAATCGCTGATTGAAGCACTGTTCTGCAAATGCTGCATCGTCCCTGGCCTCTTGGGTGATGGCATAATGCGAGGTGAATGTTTGTACTGATGACCACATTGCAGCCCTACAGATCTCCTGTGCAGTAACATCTGTCAGGAAAGCTGCTAAGGAAACTTGCACCCTTGTGGAATGTGCTGTCAGTGGAGGGGCCTGTCTTTTTGCCAGGTCATAACATATCCTAATGCAGGAGGTGATCCACAATCAGCTCTTCTGAGAAGACATCTGGAGGCCTTTCATCCTATCTCCTACTGCAACAAAGAGTTGGTCTGACCTGCGAAATGGCTTTGTCCTTTTGATGTAGAATGCCAGTGCCCTCCTGACATCCAGGAAATGGAGGATTCATTCCCTGTTACTAGCATGTGATTTCAGGAAGAATACTGGGAGGAAGATACCTTAGTTTGTATGAAACAGATACCACCTCCGGGGTGAAGGCTGGACAGTGTTGTAACTGACCTTGTCCTTATGGACCATTGTGTATAGGGGTCTGGCAGACAGGGCTTTGAGCTCAGAGACATTTCTGGCTGAGGTTATCATGACCAGGAATGCTACATTCACGAGAGGTAGAGAAGGGAACATGTTGCTAAGGGCTTGAAAGGAGGGCCTATCAGTTTGGAGAACACCAAGTTGAGGTCTCAGGCAGGTATTGGGTGACAGACCTGTGGATAAATCTTATCCAGGCCTTTGAGCAAACAGACAACCATCGGCTTGGCAAAGACTGAGTGGCCATGCGTCTCTGGTTGGAATGCAGAGATCACTATTAGGTGTGCTTTTAATGATCCTGCTGCTAGGCCTAGCTGCTTCAAGTGCAGCAAATAGTCCAAGACAGAGGGAGTGGCTATCAACAGTTCCAGCACCAGTACAAGGTGTCTCGAGGCCAGGCTGGAACTATCAGGATAATGGATACTCTTTCCCTCTTGACCTTGAGCAGGACCTTGTGAACAATCAGGAATGGCAGAAATGCGTACAGCAGGTGTCCCTCCCATGGTAAGAAGAATGCATCTATCGATCCCAGACTGTGATTCAGGAAAGAGCAAAACCGCTGACATTTCCTGTTGAGCGTTGTCATGAAAAGGTCTACCTGTGGAACTCCCCACCTTTGGAAAATCTGCTCACAATTTCCAGCCGAATGCCCTCTCATGGTTGTATAAGGTCCTGCTGTGATGGTCTGCCAGCTCATCCCGGGCTCCCAAGAGGTAAAACACCTCTATGTGTACAAGTGTGTATGTGGACCATGCACAACTCCCACAACTTGAGGGCTTCATGAAGAGTGCTCCTCCTTGTCTGTTACTTTATATAAATATTGCTGTGGTGTTGTCTGTCATGACCGATATACATTTTCCCTTCAGATAGGGGCAGATGGACTGTTCCAAGCTCCCTGATGTTTATGTGAAGGGAGAGCTCTGATAGGGACCAAAACCCTTGAGTCCTGAGGGTCCTTAGATGGGCTCCCCATTCCAGCTGCAAAGAGTCCATGAACAGAGTCAATGAAGGATGTGGTCTGGAGAATGGCACTCTTGCACTAACTGCACTCAGCATGAGCCACCACCGCCAGGACTCGATAATCCTGCTGGAGGGCGAAGGAGGAGCGTGTGAAACTACCTTGTTCAGACTGTCCCTGTTTTGGTGATACACTGATGCCAGCCACATATGGAGGTCTGAGCTGAAGGTGCAGACGGCCATGTGACCCAGCAACTTTAAGCAAGTCTGTGCTATCGTGGTAGGGAAGTGTCTGAGGTCTTCTACAATGGAGCCCATATTGCAAAAGCGAGACTCTGGAAGAAACACCCAGGCTTGGGCAGAATCCAGGATAGCTCCTATAAATTCTATCCTCTGAGTGGGGGACAGGGTTGACTTGGGGATGTTCAATAGTAGCCCCAGCTTACTGAACATTGCTTGGATCAGGGACATTTGGGCCTCTATCTGGACCTTGGAAAGGCCCTTGACCAACCAGTCATCCAGGTATGGGAACACTTGAACCCCATTTCGACTCAGGAAGGTGACGACCACCACCATGCATTTGGTGAAGACTCAAGGAGTCGCTGACAACCCAAAGAGGAGGACTGTAAACAGGTAATGGGAGTAGTCTACTATGAATCTGAGGAACCTTCTGTGGGGAGGGATTGTTGATATGTGAAAATACACATCCTTCAAGTCAACAAGGGCAGCGTAGCAGTCCCCCAGATCCTGAGAGGGAATAATGGTGGCCAAGAAAAGCATTCAAAATTTCAACTTCTTCATGAATTTGTTGAGGTTTTGCAGGTCGAGAATAGGTCTGAGACCTATCCTTACCCCATAGCTCCCAAGGGACCTCCTCTACTGATCCTGCGCCCGGAACTGTTTGCAACTCTTATATAAGTCGTTGCTTGTGAAAAGGGTCCCTGAAGAGAGATGGGGATGGGAAAGTGTGGAGAAGCAGAAGTGGAGAGAATATCCCAGCTTTACTGTGCGAAGTATCCATCTGTCTGAGGTTATCTGGACCCATGCCTGATAGAACTGGGATAGACAACTGAAAGAAACGGAGGTAAGGATCTGGGATCTGACTGATAAGTCGACCTCAGGCACATCCTCAAATTGACTGCTTAGACCCGGAGGGTTGCCTCATTGAACCCCAGCCTTGGTTGGAAGGAAGGTAAGGCTTTCTGCTGTTTCTGCTCCTCTTCCTTGAATAGTCCTGTCTGGTCTGTGGGGGGTAAAACCACGCAGGCAGTTGGGTGGGCTTTAAAAGTGCTTTCTTTGTGAAGCGGCAGTGTGAAGGCCTAATGACGTCAACGTTGCCCTGGAGTCTTTAAGGCTGTGGTGCTTGGAGTCCATTTGCTCCAGGAACAATCCTGAGCCTTTAAAGGGCAAGTCTTGAATAGTCTGCTGGACCTCCAGAGAGAGGCCTCACACCTGCAACCAAGAGCTCCCCCTCATGGCAACTACTGAGGACATTGTTCTTGCGGCTGAATCTGCCATGTCTAAGGCAGCTTGTAGTGTGGTCCTCGCTACCACCTTGCCATCGTGTATGATAGCCGTAAACTCTGTCCTGAGGTTGGCAGGAAGCAGATCCTTGAACTTCAACATGGTGTCCCATTAATTAAAGTTGTAACAGTTCAGAATCGTTTGTTGGTTAGCAATTTGGAGCTGGAGCCCCTTGGTGGAATAGACTTTTCTACCAAAGAATTCAAGCTTCTCTGAGTCCTTGAAATTCAGAGAAGGGCGATGCTATCCCTCTTTCCTTCTCGTTCACTGCTGACACTACCAACAACCCCAGCTGCAGAAGGATGAACAGATATTCATGGTCTCTAGATGGGGCAAAGTATTTCCTCTCTATCCCCTTCAGTGTGGTGGAGGGGGGAAATCGAGGCAAGTGCTTGCCACAGGGTTTTTGTTGCGGCCTGAATGATAAAGGATAGCGTAACTCTTGGGGGACCTTCCGGCATCAGAATGTCCACCATGAGGTCCACTGACTCCATTACCTCCTCCGCCTGGAGCCCCATGTTCTGGGCCACCCTCTGCAGCACCCCTGATGGGTCCTGTTGTCCATGGGGAATGGGTCAGCTAATGTCCCCGCTACCGGTTTGTCTGGTGACAAGGAGAAATATGCCTTGGGCAGAGCCTGTTCTTCCTTCCCCTCAGGCTCAAGGGACTCCCCCTGCATGGGAATGTCATCTGCAGTGCCTGGGTCAGTCGTGGTGCCTGTTTCTGCCTCCATCTTGGTGCTGACCTCAGTGCTACATGGTGGCCCATGGCTTCATGGCTGTGGTGGGGGAACGTACTTCTTAGGCGAGGGAGTGGGAGTCTCTGAAGAAGGACCCTTGGGCCTGATGGTAATCTCAGTGTCCAGAAGGGCCATTGCACTTGTTGCTGCCACTGTGCTGGCCAGGGCCCCATAAGGGGAGCTTGTCCCGACTCCTATCCATCTTGTCTTCTTTTCAAGCAGTGCCTGCCATGATGGGAAGTGTACGACTTATCCTCCAAGTCTGAGGATCTCAAGTCTGAGCGCAGGGACCATGGCAGTGCTGAATGGGATGGTGCCAGAAAGCAGTGCTGAGAAGACGGTGATCGGTGCTGCATCATGTCTGGTTGCCTCTAGAAGGCATTGTGCTCTTCTGCAATGCCAGAAGTCTTACAACCACGGCTCTCTCTGACCTGATGGGGGAATGTTGTGACATTATGGTTATCAGGTCTCTAACCGCCTCAAAGGTGTCCAGGGTGGGTGGGAGATCCAGCTCTTCCACCTGACTTTTCCTTACTGAGGACGCCACAGATACTGGACCTGACATGCCCTTCTGTGGGTCTGAAGTCGACAGTGCCACCTCAGATGGAATGGATACTGTGAGCTGTCCAGCACATGCTCCGTTGATGACCTTCACAGCTGACTTCACCATGCACAAGAGCCCTCTATCCATGTTCTTATGCCTCTTCCAGTGCACCGGTGAATGGGAGTGGTTCTGGACAAATCATGTTGGTAAGGAGTGATGCCTGGATTCTCTGGGTGCTAAAGTTTTCTTCGGTGCTGCTGTCTCCCTTATTGAGGGCGGTGCCCTCCACACTGAGGTGCTGGGGTCCAACTGGCCCATTGGCAGGGGGTGGAGAGCTGCCTCTATGAGAAGGTGCTTCAGTCTTAGCCTCCTCTCCTTCTTAGTCCTAGATTTGAAGTCTTTACAAATTCTGTACTGGTCTGCCTGGTGTGATTCCCCTAGGTACTTCAGACAGGGATCGTGAGAGTCATCCTTAGGCATAGGCTTATGGCAAGATATGTACGGCTTAAACCCCTGGGATTGAGGCATGCCCTGCCTCCCTGGGGAGGGAAAGAAATAAAGGGGGGACCTCCAAACTTAACTGCAACTACTAACTACTGATTACTAAACTAATCTAACTTTGTACAGGTATCTGCAAAACATTAGGGGAATGCTTGCCGAAGCAAGAGAGAAGAGAAGCTCCAACGACTGTCATGGAAGGTAAGAAAGAACTGAGGAGGGGCTGGGTGGCGGGGCCCTATATACACGGCACCATAATGGCACGACTCCAGGAGGCACCTAAGTCAACCCAACAAGTACTGCTCGGGGAAAAACTGTCTGATGACTGTGCATATGGCAAGCACACACTGACTTGGAATCGACATGAGCAAGCAATCAAAAAGAACATGTATACCCATGTGTAGAATACACACAGGAACCAGCACTCAAAGAAAAATTTGCAATTACTGTAACTCGTGTCATTACAACTATGTACAATAAGCACTCCTTGCCTTAACATTTCAAAACAGAATATATTCTTTCTTCCTTTATTACTGGGAACTCCCACCAACATTGTGTGTACAAACTATTACCAAATTTTGCATAACATATCCAATCATTTCTTTTTAGTTAGTTATTAGTTGTATTATTGCCTAGAAGCCCTAGTCATGGACCAGGACCCCACTGTGCTTAGTACTGTACAAACAAACAAACAACAATCCTTGCCTTAGAGATCTTTAAGGGATTTTGTCGAGACTTACTACAGATTCTATTAAGTCAATTAAGCAGTTCAAGTAAAGTAAGTTTTAAGACGTCAATTCTAAATTGTGTCTTTTGGATAGAAAGCATACCTTTAAATAAATATGTACAAACAGATACCAAATGCAAATCAATCACCACCTCAAAAAGACCAGGAAAGTCTTTTTTAGGATTTGGAGTGGCTATTCATAGGGATTTAATTTGGGTTCTTAATTGTTAAATGGACTATTCTGTTAATATTAAATGGGTAATATTGTGAAGTGGCCTTGGATACTTCCTTTTAGTTAAAGAAATTTATTTTTTTCTTTGTATTTTTAATTGTTTTATAGGCACCTAGACCTTTAGTAAACCGCTATACATAAATGAAGATTGTTCCACATGCAGAACCAAGATATTCTGACATTCCCATCGAGCATAAATATTTTTTCATCCTAAATTTAGCTCTTAGAACAATATAGATAACAATCCATATCTACACTTCCTGATTAAATTGAAAACATGATTTTTCCAGTAGCTTTACCAAAAATATTGAATAAAAATATTCAACAGGAAACCAAAGGAAAAAAAGGAACACTCAATTCTAGGCCAAAACTTACTGACCTATTGAACTTTAAAACGGTTATAAAATTAGTGGTGAATGTCCTCAGTAGTGACAAATATTAATATGAATCCCTACTTTGCCATCAGGAAGTGTGTGTTACCAACTCTCCTCATGAATAGGAAAAAAGTATTGCAGGGCCAGTTAAAACAGCATTGCTGTCCCCTGCAAGCTGTGAAGCAAATAATTTAATAATACAAGGATGTCTAAAGTTGTGCTGACAATCAAAAATGCTACTATACAAGTTATCAGAAGTTCAGCTCCATTAGAAAACAGACAGGGAAACAACCATGTATATCAAATGCAGTAAAACAACATAATCCAGGAGGTTGTTTTTATTTATTTATTTATTTTAACCATTGCTTATATAAATAGGGTATTACATACAATTCAGAGTAAAAAGATAGCACTCCCTATCATAAACACTTGAAATAGCAAGGACTAGATAATTTCTCTTATTTGGACACCTGCTTTTACTGCCGATTAATTTGGAATAGCAATGAACTCAGGTAAAGATACTACAGATGTAAAAATCTGGTTTTGCAATTCTTCATAGAAATAACATGTTTAAATCACAGTACCAGCATGTGCCATCACCCATTTCATTTCCAATTTGTTGAGAGTGTTTACTCAGAATTCCAAGAACAGTTAAGTAAAGAACCTCAGAGCTCAAAAGGGTCAAATTTGATGGTCTATAATATTATGAATCAAAACTGCAAAAGGACTTGCTGAAACAAAAAAAGATTTCAGTAGTCTTCTCAAAACAAAAATGAATGAGGGGGGGCATGGGAATATTAGTTTAGAAAGTGTAATGAACTCTATTGTGCCAAAAAGTTATCACTTCCCAAAAACTGCTAAAATATACTGTTTGAAGTATGATCATTAGTATTGGTCCATAATCTCAGGTGGCTACTTCACACAGTAAGTTTATCACCTCTAAAGAGACAACAATGAAGTATTTGCCTTGGAAGGTTATGCATAAAATGTCACATAAACCTGCCAGGTCCCTGCTCCCACTTCAACCTAACCTATAAATGTAAGGAAAATAAAAATGTCAACTTTCTTGGGCAGTATGAAGTGAAGGTAAATCTATACAAGACTACTATTCTGAAAACCTTCAGCTATTAATCCCCATAAGATTTCCAGATTTATGGAAAAGATAAAGGCTTTCTTTAATATACAAGATGTTACTGCTCCATAAAAGAGAACTTTAAGAATGATCAACTAATCAAATTAAAATCAGGTGGAAATGAAAAACCCTAAATTATGAAAAAAGTAATAAACTTTTTCACTGATGACAATAAAACGTGTTCCAATAATAAATTTAAATACTGTCATGAATACAGGTCAGCTTCTTGCAACATCAGCAACAGGTCCATCTAATTTTATGCATCAAGTACAGTAGGTACTTCTGAAGTGGTCAGAGCTATGAAAACAATCTGTAGTCTGATGGGTAAAAGGTTTTCCTTTCACTTTGAACAGCAGTATAGAAAAAGATGTACAAGAATATAGTATCTAATATTTTTATTTATTCACAGATCTCTGGCACCAACATTACATTATTATTTCTTCTTTAAATGAATGGTTTTACAAAGTACCTCATACTTGACATCAGGGCCAACTGTCCCTGTCCCTACACTTGATTCGTAAGTCTCTTAGAAAATCTCAGCAAGCCACTGATGCAGCATAAACACCAACTGTAGACAGATTCATGTACGTCTAACATTTACAGAACCAATGAAAAACATAAATGAATCATCAGATTCCTTAAAAAGCTATATTAAACACAATATAGGACATCAGCTAGATCTCAAGCCTACTTATACCTATGCTAGTGTCCAGTCTTTGTACTGAATGCATAGAACACACATCAGACCCTTAACTGAAATGTGTAGGCAATATCACAACATAATCAATTTGCCGTGAATGCTCTAAATCCTACATCTAGCCAGACAAGATGAGTGAAGAAAAGCCACATATCTGGGTTAGGTATTTACGTAACGTCTAGGAGGGATAAGTCTCTGATGATTACTTCAAATGTTGGCCAAGTTTATGATGAAACCAATTAAAGTGTCAGTTTTGGAAGTTGTGCTTAGCCCAAATGCTATCTGCATATAACAAGAATATTTGTTAGCAATGCATATGTCAACTCAGATGTCAAGAAGGGACACTGTCTCAAAATTCCAAGTAATGAAAATTCAAATGGCATTTTTTTATGTCACATCACAATAAGTAAGAGTCTGAAGATGTTGGGTTTTATTTTAATTTAATTTGGCATCAATCAAGAGAGGTTGGGAGTAGCCACACCCCCGAACACCCAGCCTGCCAATACGAGAAACTTTCAAAACTGCTTTGTAAATCTAAGTCCTTTTAAAACATTAATACAACGGTTATTAGATAGAATAAGAAATTCATTTAAAATACTTCCTACTTCATAGCCAACTTCAAATTCCATTCCAGTTTCCAGAGAACATATATAGATATTCTACAAAGAAAATGTAGGAGTACATGACAGTTTTAAGACTCTTTCCGTTTTTGTTCTAGGTGGTTTGGAACTGAGGACTTTCCCTCTAGAAGAGGGCATTTTTAGGGAAGGTAATATACATTTTTTCTACTCTTCAAGGGAAAGTCTGCAGATCCATTATAATAGGATGTTCAATATCATTGTGTCACAAGAGGGGAAAACAAATGATGACTAAGAGGTAGCCACTGTGTCTTCTTTTTAAGAGCTATTTTGGTTACTGGAAGAGCATAAAACATAAAGAACCCTTCCTCCTAAGACAGGAAATGAGAAGCCCTGTACATGTAATTTGTAAAACTTAATGAAGGCTATGGAAACATGATCAAGTAACCACCCATCATCTCTAGTCATATGTTGGATATGATCCTTCATGACACTGCCATGGCTCTGAATGACCAAAGCTCTTCAAACTTGCTTAAAACAAAATAGAAAACCCACACACATTAGTTTGGAAAGAAAACTGTACAAGAAAGTGCCAAGTAGAAAGGATTTCTTTTGAGAAAATTAGAGAGAAGATGCTTAAAAGTCAGACATAGGGGAAATGCTGGAGGATTGGGCCAAAAGAAGTTCTTGTTGAACCTCATCAGAAAAGTACAGAGTCCTACACTTAGGACAGAAGAATCCCATGCATTGCTACAGGCTGTGGAGTGACTAGCTAGGCAGCCATTCTGCAGAAAAAGGCCTGGGGTTACAGTGGACAAGACGCTGGATATGAGGAGTCAACAGTGTGTCATTATTGCCAAGAAGGCTAACGACATATTGGGCTACATTAGTAGGAGCATTGCCAGCAGATCGAGGGAAGTGATTATTCCCCTCTATTTGGCACTGGTGAGGCCACATTTGGCATATTATGTCCAGTTTCAAGCCCCCCACTACAGGAAGGATGTGGACAAATTGGAGAGAGTCCAGAAGAAGGCAACAAAAATTATTAGGGGGTTAAAGCACATGGCTTATGAGGAAAGGCTGAGGGAACTAGGTTTGTTTAGTCTGTAGAAGAGTAAAATGATGGGGGATTTGATAGCAGCCTTTAACTACTTGAAAGGGTGTTGCAGGAAGGATGGAGCTAGGCTATTCTCAGTGACAGTAGATGACAGAGCAATGGTCTCAAGTTGCAGTGGGAGAGGTTAAGATTGGATATTAGAAAAACCTCTTTCACTAAGAGTGGTGAAGCACTGGAATGGACTATCTATGGAGCTGGTGGAATCTTCCCTCCTTAGAGGTTTTTAAGGTGCAATGTGACAAAGCCCGGGCTGGGATGGTTTAGTTGGGGTTGGTCCTGCTTTGAGTAGGCGGTTGGACTAGATGACTTCTTGAGGTCCCTTCCAACACTAATCTTCTATGTTTCTATGAAAAGTTGTTACTATTACCCACATTTATATTTCCGACATTAGTGTAGCCATTATCTGACATTTAATTCCAAAGAAAATGTTTCTGAGTGAAAATGTACTATCAAAGTTAAGATAAGAGAGGTTTCAAAGAGTTACTAATTATATCTAAATTTGCTTGCAACCCCACTCTCCAAGATGCAGTGAATTTGCATGTCTAATTTGACAAAAGATTCATTTAGTGTTATATACACTGTCATGCTAATTGAATATGAAATGTAAACAATCATGTTAGAGAAGAAAAGAGAATTATTTCCCAAACACAATTCACATCAGGCCTTCTCTATATAACAAATATTCTTTATAAAAATTCTTTTAGCATTTTCTGTTGGTGGACTGGAGAGATAATTAGGAAGCAGTTTGCATCTTTAAGTGTTCAGAGGGAATATAACTGCTGTTTTTGCCTTGATTAAAATCCATGTGAAAATCCAGAGGAGTTTGAGGCTTGAACAGAAAGAAGCATGTAAAATAGATGTTTATAATGCTTCTTAAACACATACAGCACTGTAAGTGATAAACCATCTTCCTCCTCCTCCTCAGAGATAAAATGTCAAGTCACAAGTAACTACGTAAAACTGAACCACCTTAAAGTCAAGCTGGAACATGAGAAAAGCAGAAAAGGTTCTAGTTATACAGACTAAAAAAGTTGCAAACCAGGAAGTCCACGCTTTCCACAGCTCATATCTGCTCAGAAAACCGTTTCCACCTTAAAGCAAAAAGAAGGACTGTAACCAAGTGAGAAATAGCTAGGTCCTATCCAACAACTTTGGGGATGACGCATCACCCTGTCTTGGTGTCTCAGTTCCTAAAGACAGCTGATTGAAGTACCAGAGAAAAAGAATCAATCAACTAGCATCACAAAGCTGGAAAACAGACCAAACAAAGAGACAATGCACCATAAGAAGAGACATAGCATGAAACTGTGTGGTCCAGTGGCTGGGCACTCAGCTGGACCTAGGTTCTATTCCAGCCACAGGTGTCTTGTGTGAGTTATTTGCCTGTTTAGACTAAATTCTTCAAGGGAGGGACCAATCCTCAGTGTCTTTGTGCGATGCCTAATACTGTCAGCCCCAACTGTGGTTGGGGCCTCTATGCCACACCATTGTAATCATCATCTGAGTGCAACAGGAGACTCAGACTTTGCCACTTCAGAGGATGCTCATCTAGTGAGAGGCACAGTGACATTCCAGCTCAAATCAGGAATTTGCTGTGACAGTATTTTAAAGGACAACACAAGAACTCAAGGACTTTAAACTCTCCTCCCCAGAGAATCTCTGATCAAGTAAAATGAAGTTCAGTGACTAATTACTGTCTCATAGGCAAAAACTGCCACAGAAGAATCTTGAAATAAATCGTCAGGTCAGGGACAGGTGATCACTTTCTGCCCAGAATTGTTTAATAAATTCACTGGTTGGTGTCACCCAAGAGCTACTTTGCCATGGAAACAAAATCAAAACACACTTAGCTTACTTAAATTTGTAAAATGGAAGGATGGAGATAGCTCAAAATAGTGTATACCTGAAAAAAATGGACAAATCATTCCACAACATTTTACCAGGCTACATAATGGAAAAAAATATTAAATGTGGGGCTAAGTAATCAGCTTCAGCCGCAAGGAAGAAGGAATTTGAACCACTTCTGTAAAGTGCAATATGGAGCTATGGTGACTAATGGGAGCATGGGAGGGCAAAAGAAAAAAAACTGGTAGGTGGTGATGAAGTGTGGAATCTACAAGGGGAAAGCTAAGGAGGAAACTAAAGTGATGAGGAATCAAGAGGTATGTGGAGGCTTGCCAATCGGGTGATTTTAAAGTAGTTCAGGGAAGCAACTTTCAGGAAGGGGAGAAAGACACCAAGGGCAGACAGACAGCGGTGAGGGACATCATGTGGATATGTCTGCCACATTAAGTACTCTTGCTGGAAGGACATGAGAAGTAACAGAGAGGAGAGAAATGGAGTTAATAACTGGCTGGGGGAAAAAACAGAACTGGCACACAGTTAGTCATGGAGGTAGAGTCCTGCCGAGAAGGGAATTGTAAAGTAGAGGAAAAATTGGGGTTTGTTGAGTGGACAATTGTAAGAGAAGAGAAAATAGGGCCTTTAAGGGGGCTAGGAGCTACGGAGAAGGTATAAGTGGAAATCTAGTGTGGGTGAACTTGAAGGGAAGTAGCTGTTTGGGTGAGAGGATGGTGAAAGGATTACAGTTTGGGTACAATATCATTGTACCTACGCTAAAAGAACGTAAGGAACAGAGGCAAAGATAGGCTTTCAGAGTACTGCATGAACACAATCACATGTGAACTGACAAGGATCAAGAGATAAATATAAAACCGCCCCTCTTTTAAGAAGTCAGCAAACATAGTATTGGCACAGTTAAGTTAGAACTGGATTCTGTTTTCCAAAGTTAAATTTTTATTGACATAAGATAAATAAAAACAGGATTTAAAGTATTTGTGAAAGGTCACTGCCCCTTTCACTCGCCCTTGCAAATGTGAATGATGTGTTAATTATTAAGAAGCATAATATAACATTACACTTGGAAATATAATATTTTACTATGAAGGCAGAGGCCAGGTGTTACTTTTGTTCAGAACTAAACTAATATTAATAGCAGAATGACGTTTATATCTCAAAACTGCGATTATATAAAGGAATTGAAACAGGGACACCTTCCTATTGAAACTGCTAGGTCTGCGGTTCCCAAACCCTACCACACTGCATATCACCAACATAAAACATAAATGCCAACTGGACAGGGCTCTGGGCTGGGCGGCGGGGGTGGAGCAGTACAGCCCTGCAAATCCACAAATATCCATTTTATATCTGTGGAGTGGATGCAGATCTCAAAGATGGGGCGGGGAAGCAGCCCTCTGCAGCTCATAGCCTTTGAGGATTCTTCCCCACCTTTGAGATCAGCGGTGGGAGCTGTCCTCTGATCAGCTGGCCAGCAGGGGAGCCCTGTTGGTTGGCAGGGAAGCCCAGCGGACCAGCTGATTGGTGGCCAGCAGCAGAGCCCCGCAGAACAGCTCTGTTCCGCAGAGCTCCCCTGCCCGCCCAATCAGCTGTTCTGGCCGGCCACCAATCAACTGTTCCCGGGGGGCTCCCCTGTTGGCTGCTTCAGGGTGGAGCCCGGGCTGGAGCGGCTCCTGACCAGCCGCTGTGTGTCCGGGGAAGGGGTGGGGGAGAACCTTCGGGCTGCCCTGGGCGCCGGGACTGCTGCACTCTACCCTGCACGGCAGAGTGCCACTGGAAGGTCTGCAGTCAGCCCTCCAGCAGCAGGTCGATGCGTACCATTGGGAGGTGGCCTGCGTACCACCAGCAGCATGTGTACCACAGCTTGTAAACTGCTGTGCTAAGTGCCTAATTCTCTTACGCTCCTTTTGAAAACCATTATTCCTCTTGAATCACTGTGTGAGGGGCTGCTTTCATTCTCAACTGTGGTTGCCAACTGTTTCCTTTTCTTAGACGATACTCTCTCACATACTTGTAACTGGGGGCAAATGGGCCTCCCCTTTATTTTTAAATAAAAGATTTTCTGTATTTCAGCTACAAAGATCTTGTGTGTCCCCAGAAATATGTATCTGTGTGTTCTACTTAAGGTGGCAGCACTATTTTCAGCACAGAGAAGGGAAGCACTGACTGAGCAGTTTTGTGCACAAAGCCATCCATTTGCTCCTTGCTCTACTTGTTTTTGCTTTGCTAATCAAAGGAGTTGCCAGATTTTTCTTTACCATTACTTTCCAGGGAAAATGACTCTCTTTGGAGAAAACATTGGTGAAGGTTACAAAGGTTAGCTCCATAAACCCTCTAGTCTGGCCTGCTGATGGGATTGGCTGACTTCCCTGCTGTTATCCTGTATTTCCCCTCCCCCCAAAAAGTGAGTTTGTTTTGGAAACTCTAATGAAAGAAAACTTAGTAGGGGAGGAGAGACTACAACTTACAATCCAACTCTTTTTTAACAGCATGCAACTCTAGGGTTCTTAATTTTATTTGGTTCAGGAAAGCCTCCAAAAAATTTCTAGTTACTTTCCAATTAAATACACACCAATAATTTATTTTGTTACACAAAGTTAACACAACACTTTTGATTTTTTCTTTCTTTTTTAAAAGCAAAAACACAAAAGTTTACTGAGATCTGTTTGCTTCTAGGAAGCTACGCCCTATAAAAGAAGAGTTGGTTACCTCTTAATGGATATATACTTTCCCCATCTCAGATGTAATAATCAGGAACCTACAGGTCACTCCTTCTTAATGAAGACTCAAATGCAGCAGAATCTAAGGGTATTTCTATATTGATGGTGGCAAAGTCGCTGCCATCAGATCGATCTTTCTGGACCCACTCAATCAATCAAGAAGTCGACACTAGTAAACCACCCCCTCAGTGGCATAGCGCTGTGTCAACGGGAATACCACCGAATCTCCAGGTAAGCGTAGACCAGGGCTAAGGCAGATTTTTCACACATTCTGGCTCCTAAGCACTCTCTCACTAGATAAATTTACCATAGCATGTAGAACACATTCAGAAAAGTTAAAAAGGGACAAAATTCCATAACTGCCCAACTTTCCCAAAGTACTGAATACATTTTGACATACCTGGCAAACATCATTGAACGAAGCAGATCGGACATTTCAGATGGCAGATCTGAGCTCCAGAAAAACATCAGCAAGTAACAAAATGTCTGCTTTTCGGCACCCTGAGGTCCTACATGCAGAACTGATTGCTCTAATTTTAGCAATTTCCCAAACAAAAAATATAAGATAGGATATAAGAAAGCACCTTGCAGTATGAATCAACACACCCTGGGCCAAATTAAACTTTGATCTTAGTGGGAACTCCAATAAAATCAGATTCATTCACACCAGTACTAAATTTAGCCCATTCTCTTCAAATGCAGGAAGATCCAACATGAAGCCCTTAACAGTAATGATTGGAGAATATCAGAAGAGTTTATGAAGAAAGGTCTCACTCTGCAGCCAGAGTACAAAAAACAACAGTATTTGAATCTTTCAAGCCAGAGTAAGCTGCACAAGGCATCCCCCCTGCTTTACATAAATGCAGTGAGCCCTGTAGCTCCATAGGCTAGCTTGCCTTTTTTATACTCACTGCTATCCATTATATTCAGCAGTAATACAAGGTTCCTACAGGCCACATCCTGTAAGACATTAGCTTCAACATGTTAGCATAAGGCTTGAGTTCTATAAACTTTGTACAGATAAACTTTAAACAGATAAATAGCTCAATGGAAAACCCCAAGTGTTGAGGGGATGAAAACAGAGTGCTTAGGGAGAATTTTTAACCACAGGTACATGATCCAACCACAAACATGTCAAGGCAACAAATTGGCACACAAAACAGGTACGTGAGCTACTTCCGCAGATATTTAACCGTAAAAGGCCTTGGTAATGAATTGACATATATGATGATAAGTTGAGATCACTGTTATGACCTATAGGAGAACACTCCAACATTAGTAAGGTGAGAAAATACAAAAAAGGAAAAGGGGAAAATCCTCTACTAAATATGCATCAAACATAGTGGTGTCAGCGTATCATATTATAGAAGTTACATCCCAGCCCTGGGGCAGTAGGATAAAGATGTAGTCCTTAGGATGTGCTACAATGATGGCCACTAGTGATGAAGGGGATGGTGATGGTATGGGGAAGATGATGGCTAACACTTCAGGTTGTTCTACAAGGGATGGTGAGAGTATATGGATATGCAGATGTACATTCTATAGTAAATCTACCTTAATGAGTTGGGGTGTTTGTGTTAAATGCACTAATAAACTAATTGTAATTACAGAAGAGTTGTAGTGTTGTACCTGTGCACATCAGGGTTCCCAACTATATCATAATTTGAACACTGGGCCTGATCTTGGGACGAGAACCTGTCAATCCCCAAAGTGATAACTGGGGAGTCTTAAGTAATCAATATAATCTATAGATCAGGCTACAGTCTACACTGGGCAGGGAATGTTTGCACTGGTCCAGCTACATCACTGTAGATACACCGATGCAAAAACTCCGTATATAGACAATGCCTAAAATGCAGCAACAAACCAACAGATTAGAGACTGGTTATTTCTGAAAAAGCAACCGAGAAAGATAAAAATTTTTTTTAAAAAATCCATGGACCTGAATTGATCAAATCTATCAGAAAAACATAAAGGAGCATCACACAGACACTTATCAAAACTGCTTCCAACAAAATGACAGAAGCTGATAGTAGCAACTTCCAAATTTAAAGAAATCTTAGATAAAACCCTGAGCATAAGGAGGACCAAATACGAACATAAGAATGGCCATCTGGTCTTTCTAGTCCAGTATCTTGCCTTCCAGATGTTTCAGAGGGAATGAACACGACATGGACAATGTATCAAGTTATCCATTCCCAGTCATGCAATCCCAACTTCTGGCAGTCAGAGGTTTAAGAATACCCAGAGAATTGGGGAACGTCCTTGACCATCTTGGCTAATAGCCATTGATGCACCCCTATCCTCCATGCACTTATCTAATTCTTTTTTTAACCTAGCTATATTTTTGACCCTCACATCATCTCCAGACGACTTTCACAGATTGACTGTGTATTGTGGGAGGAAGTACCTCCTAATGTTTGTTTTAAACCTGCTGCCTATTAATTTCATTGGGTGACCCCTGATTCTTTTCTTATTTGAAGGGGTAAATAACACTTTCCTTATTTGCTTTCTCCACACCATTCATAATTTTCATATCCCCCTAGTCACCTTGTTTATAAGCTGAACAGTTTGTCTTTTTGATCTACTCTCATCTGGAAACTGTTCCATACCCCTAAACATTTTTGTTGCCCTTCTCTGTACTTTTTCCAATTTCAATCTCTTTCTTTTTGAGATGGGGCAACTGCAACTGAATGCAGTATTCAAGTTGTGGGCATCCCATAGACTTATATAGTAGCATTATGATATTTATGGTCGTATGATGTGTCCCTTTCCTAATGGTTCTTAACATTCTGTTAGCTTTTTTTTGACTGCTGCTGCACATTGAGCAGATGTTTTCAGAGAACTATCCACGATGGCTCACAGATCTCTTTCTAGAGTGGTAACAACTAATTAAGACCCCATCATTTTGTATGTATAGTTGGGATTCTGTTTTCCAGTGTGCATTACTTTATATTTATCAACACTGAATTTAATCTGCTATTTTGTTGCCCAGTCACCCAATTTTGTGAGATCCTTTTGTAATCCTCTGCAGTCAGCTTTGGACTTAACTATCTTGAGTAATTTTGTATCATCTGCAAACTTTGGCTCCTCACTGTTTTCCCACCATTTCCAAATCACTTATGAATAGGTTTAACAGCAATAGTCCCAGTGCAAATTTTTGGAGGATCCTGCTGTTTACCTCTCCCCACTGAGAAAATGGATCACTTATTCCTACCCTTTGTTTCCTGTCTTTTAAACAGTTACTGATTCGTGAGCAGATCTTTTATTTCTTATCCCATGACTGCTTGATTTACTTTAAGAGTCTTTGGTGAGGGATCTTGTCAAAGGCTTTCTGAAAGTTCAAGCACACTATACACTGGATCACCCTTGTACATGTTTGTTGACCCCCCTCAAAGAATTCTAAGAGACTGGTGAGACATTATTATCCCTTACAAAGCTGTGTTGACTTTTCCCCCAACAAATTATGCTCATCTATTGTCTGATAATTCTGTTATTTATTATAGTTTCAACCACTTTGCCTGGTACCAAAGTTAGGCTTACCGGCCTGTAATTGCTAAGATTGCCTCTGGAGCCTTTACTATGAAAGGCTACAAGAGAGAGCACAGACCTCCCAACATCTCAGAACTTATGTTTCAAGTACTGCCTCAAAGTGTAGCTGTACTTGGAGGTCAAGGGGGACGGAGGGGCGATATAAAAAAGGGCTTTGTGGTGATCCATATTTATTGACTCTTAATGTGTCCATGTCAGAGGTGTCCAATTTACAAATAAAGCTGTTTTTTGTTGTTGTTTTTTTCTAAACTGCTAGCCCTACACACTCACCTTGGGTTCTGAAAGTCAAGCTGGGTTCTTTCCTTTTCACACATCACTTGTTATAAAGGTTCTAGATGCCAAATTCTGCCTTCAGTAACACCTTCAGTGGGTTTGCACAGGTGTAACTAATTAGAACTTAGTTATCAATTCTGTTGATGCCGAGCCCAGCTCCATGTCCCATAGCTTTGTTGGCTCTGCAGTGCTACCAAGAGTAAAAAGCAACAATAATTTGTCACTAAAATAAGCAGATATGTCTGAATGCACACAAAGAGCAAATCTGTGGTGTAAGTGGCATTTTTTACATAGTTGCTTTTCAGAGTTTAAAAAAAATGCATATACATAAGAAAAACGCAAAGGACTCAGTGTCCACCTGAGCTGCTTTAGCAACAAGTTTAAATTCTAAACAGCAGCAATGGAATGGACTGGAGAGCTCTCAAAAATAACCACCCCATAAAAGAAATCCAGGCAGCTACAGAGTCAAAAGGACCCCTCTTGTACCCTGGAGGACATTAAGAATGGCTACAAAAACTCAAAAGGAATGCAACACCAAACTTCTCATCTCTGTGAAGGAAGACAGACAGGCCTGTGCACTAGAACAGCTGATGGACACAAAAATCCTTCAGTACCCATATAACTGCCATACACACAACTTCGGATTTTCACAAGTCAATCAGCAAAAGCCTACTTCACTACATCATTAGAAATATTCTGCAATGGCACTAAACTATTTATCCACCCATCATATGAACCTAATATCTGAGTTTGTGGAGAGAGAAGACCAACTCAAGTGCTACAAAAGCACTGGCCCAGCTAATTTGTCTGAAATTTAGGGACACTCCTTGATTTTTGGGTGTTGAACTCCATGCCATTTACAGAATAAAATTCAAGGTCAAGATGAAGGCAGCCTTATTGTTACTCTTGTATTCTTAAAGAGGCACAGCAGATAATGGGAAGCAAAAGAGTGTTTAGTGTCTAGAAGGCCCAAGAAATCTGCATTAACAGTCAGAAGCAGGTATGTCTACTTAAAAGTCAGAAATCCCATTAAAATGTGTAGTATGTTGCAGTCTAACTAGGCTAAAGCTGAATACTGTCCAAGGTTTATTAAAAAACAAAAAAAAACTCAGTTATGTGAGCTAGTTCCCTAGTGCCATACCATGTAATTATGTCTAACTGGGTCACGGGACAACCATGTTACAACCAGTCCCTGAACCTAGCTATATAGCGGTACTGTAGACAGGACATTAGGGCCAGCAGTTTCCAGCTTTAGTGCCAGAAACGTCCCCCTTCAGTAAAGTGTACAAACAAGTTATCAGATCAAGCCATGCCAAGGCTTCACTACTTCCATCAAAGTGATACTGTTTAACTTGTAAAATGTCATCTTTGTGGCCAACTCTGTGACGAAAGTTAAAACCTAACAACTGTTTTGGGGCATTACCCTGTGCCTTCAGTTCTAAAACAGGATGTAAAATACCCTTAGGTACTGTTATTTTTAATTTCTTACAGATAAAAATTCACTGCTGAAACCCATTTGCTATGAAAAGCTGCTTTTTTTTAAAAAAAAAGAAAGTCAATACTATTTGGTTCCAAAAAAATAAAATCTTGCCACAAATCAGGCAGCTGTCAAATTGACATAGAAAGGATCAAATTAGCTGTTCATACATACCAGGCATGAGGCATACCAATGCAATTTAACTTGATTTACTATAAACATTAGAAATACAGAATTTATTAATCCAGCTGTCAAGCATTTTCAACACCAATACACATACAGACTGCCAGGTCTTTGTTTTCCGCATAGAAGAAAAATGCCTTCTGGCAAGTATGACCTGACTGCCAAAAATGGTGATGTTAATCTTTCTGAACACACTAAATGCCTAGACTTGTACTTGCAACTGTATTAGAGGGATATGAAATGCTAAATTATCAATTCTTTCAAGTAAATAGACTAGACAACGTGGAAAAAGAATCTGATGCAATGCTAGAAATGTGATCTACGTATTGTGGCAAACTGCCAGCCTCCCCTTGGTGGGTCTCGTGCTTTACCTTCCTGTTTGTGGCCAGGGCGCCCCCAACTACCTTGTCTCCCCTGGCTGTAGAGAAGCTCTGTCTCCTGGCCCGGGAGGGAACCTGCTCCTGTAGCTGCTCCATGCCTTCTGACAGCTTCCCCTGCATTTATTCCCTCCTCCTCCTTTAGGGAAGGCAGGGTTTAAATACCCCTGCCCCGCCCTTCATTGGGTCCAGGTGCCTTTAATTGCCTTGCTGTGCTTTCTCTTCCACCTGCAAGGCAGAGGGTTTTTAACCCTTCTGGGCCCTCATACCAGCCCCAGCACACCCTTTTAAAGCCATCTGGCCTGGTTTTATCACAGTATATACACGACATTTGAGGACTACAATAATTTGTGAAGACTGGAGACTCTATACTTGGCAGTGACTACAAAACCAAGTATGTGATGATAAGGAAGTCTGACTTCTCAGAGGGACCACAGATTTTTGTTCAACAAGAACTACTGGGTTTCTTCTAATGGAGGGAAAAAAGGCAAGGCTAAATGAGAAAACTGGAACAGCAAAAGGCTGTTTTGGGGGATGTGAAGTCTTTCTAATTCCTTTACTTCCAATTCAGATCTAACTTTCTTGTCATCAGAAAGATTCAGAATACTCTGACGACAGAGTTGGTTCTAAAACTCTGAGTGGGCTGAAAGCCCAGATTTATGGCCCACTTATCAAGCCTATGTTTGTTGTGCAAGCATTATTTATAATGTCACATGCTAGGGCTTGTTCCCAAGCTAGCTAAACCTACATGCTTAATTGATTCAACAGACAATGCTGCATTGTTGAAACTAATCTTTCTACAGGCTATAGTTTCTAAACCACAAATGCATGCCTTTTATATTTGTACATTTATAATAATCTATTTTTGTAACTGTCAATACAAAGTTTGAAGTCAAGAACTACAGTTACATGACATGGATGAAAGACTGTGATGTGTGCCTGTTGTATTAACATTGTTTATCAATAATATTCAGGTCTCCATGTAACCACATGGACTTAACATGTATTTGAATTACATTTAAAAGCTGGCAGGATCCAATCCTCTATTTAACATAACAGATCAGATTGCCTAGTGGGACTCTACCAAGAAAATCAACCAACCAATCAGACTTTATGCTAGATTCAAATCTCAAACATACATCACACATTAGAATTTGAACAAGACGACCCCATTATCTTTGTTGCTTATTAAATATTTGCTTCAATTTTTTAAAGATTAGCATATCAACTTTTAGTCTAAAAATGCTAACAGTAATAAAAACTAGTTTTAACAAGATGAATGAAAGTTAGACAGCTTAGATTATGCCATAAAATTCAAGACAAGATGTTACATAGCACTGTTTTTACCCCTATACAATTACTCATTAACTTGAGTACTATATTTAGTCACTGATATTAAAATAGATTTTATATTAAATTTGTTTCATAAAGGTTTCAATATTATGATCAGACAGAACAAAATTAAAGATATGCACACCAAACAATTCAAAAAATAATCCAAAATCCCCCAAAAATATATATTTTATAGCATTTGAAAATCCACTATTAAAATTAGTTTAAAGTAACTACTTATTGCTATAAGACAAAGTTAGTAGGTAGACTAGAAAAATTGTTTTTATTTATTTAGTGTGGAGGAAGAAGATGGAAGACTGATATGAACAGAAGGGAGAAGAGAGGAGATCTGGTTAACGAATAGCATGTTAGAAGTACATAAAATTTCCAAAATATCCTCCCATACCAACAGTATTCAGCATTTTACTCATATCATAGATATTAAATGGCATTCCAAGAACTTGCTTTTCCAATATTTGCTGCAAGCAAACCCCAATTATACCGACTCATATTCTTCTAAGTCTACTCTTGGTAGAACGTTGATCCATGTCCTCCAGTCTATGACCCGATGGCATCCAATGAATCCTCTATCGAGCCCCTCAAACTCTGAATAGGATGGCTAATCCTTTGCTTAGCAGTCCCTCCTCCCCACCATTTTTTAGTGAAAGCGCAAAGACCTATGCATCAAAAAAAGTAGATGTGTCCTGAAAATATTTTTTATTAAAATTTCATCAGTTTTCTGCACAGTTGTTCAGAAAAGATCAACAGCAGCAGGAAGTGCAAAACGGAGAGTCAAATATTAAACCAAATCAAACATATCTCAACTGCTGAATGTGTGGAGCCTCATGTTCAGACAAACACTGAACAGCTCCATTTTGGGACCCATATTTCTGTACTTCATACATCTCTTTCTTTGGAACCAAAGATCTGATGATATTTTACCTTTTAGTATCTTTGACGATTTAAAATAATGTGGATTTCTGTCCTTTTGCTGCTGTGTCTTGCAGAAGCCTACATGCAGCAGCAGAACACACTTTCTAAAGTGCTCATGCCACATTGCAATGCTGGCACTTCAAAATGTGATATATACAGTACATGGATCATTACGGGGAGTGGGCACAATATGGAAGGCAGCACTGGAACTGATAAATGAGTCATATTTAACACTGCGCTGATCAAACCCTTGCCAAAGAGAGTCTCTTATTTTATGCGTCACGCAGTAACTGAAGCTACAAAACAAGCTTGTAAAACAATTTGTATAACTCTAAATAGAGTGTTAAATTGGCAAGCAGGAATAGTCTCTCTCCCTCTGACACAGGTCCATTTTCTAGCTTCCTCTACAAGATGGGCTGGCAGATTTGAAGTCTCAGAACTATAGGGATATGGCTCTGTGGGCATGTTATTTTCAGTCCCTCAATAACATGTTGCATTAAGGCTCCAAGCTTTTTGCCTGTTCTGCATATGTGAGGGAGATCTAGACAACCTTCCACCACCAACAGATATTCAAGATCTCTAATGACAGTTAAAGATATAGTTTCCCCAACATTCCAGTTTTTCACAGGTAAACAATAGCATTTTTCTGACAAGAGCTCTTGTAAACAAGAAGTTTTGGAAGGTATTGCTTTTTAATTGCCACCAAGTCTAAGGATATTTTGTCATGAGAGCAGTTACTCATTACAAGAACTAATCTTGCTCTCTGTCTTGCCAGGATATAATACTTTTAATTAATGCTTTTGTCGTGAAGTTCCACACCGCTGTCTACTCTTTCATCCATCCTCAGAGATACTGCCTCAAAATGACCTTCCAGAATTCTCAAAAGGTAGTTATAAGTTGTCATGTCTAGCAAAACATTGCTCAAACTATGCCTCTGATTGTTCATTTTCCCTCAGTTCTGCTCCACGGGAAAAGAACCAAATAATGGCACTCAGTATTTGTCAACTTCAGGGCCATCACACGGTAAGTATTCTTTGAACTGAATTTGCTTTCAAACGTAAGTGGGTCTCCATTTCACTTAGTGGAATCAGCACATTAGTCTACCCCCTAAGAGTTGACACTGTATTTCAGCACATTCTTTAAAATTTAGTTTAAAGTATTACTAGTGCACCACGAGATGCCACACAGCAATCTTAGTTACTGGTGTTTAACTTTAGGCAAGAGTAAAGCTGCATCTCTATATTATAATATCTCTCTGCAAAGGTCTCTGATGTAGAGTAAGTAGAGTACTTACATCTACTCTAGATGTAAGCAGATTTCTGTATGAAGTTACAAAACAGAATTTCAGCAAAAAATACAGATGCAATTTCTGAACCGACAGTAACACTAGACATACTGATTGCCTTTTATGATGAGATGACTGGCTCTGTGGATGTGGGGAAAGCGATGCACGTGATATATCTTGACTTTAGCAAAGCTTTTGATATGGTTTCCAACAGTATTCTTGCCAGCAAGTTAAAGAAGTATGGGTTGGATGAATGGACTATAAGGTGGACAGAAAGCTGGCTAGATGATCAGGCTCCATAGGTCATGATCAACAGCTCGATGTCTAGTTGGTAGCCAATAACAAGTGAAGTGCCACAGAAGCTGGTTCAGAGACCAGTTTTGTTCAACATCTTCATTAATGATCTGGAGGAGGGGGCAGATTGCACCTCAGCAAGTTTGCAGATTACACTAAGATGTGGGAAGCAGAAGGTACGCTGGAGGGTAGAGACAGGATACAAAGTGACCTAGACAAATTGGAGGATGGGGCTAAAAGAACTCTGATGAGATTCAACAAGGACAAGCGCAGAGTCCTGCACATAGGAAGGAAGAATTCCACGCACTGCTACAGACTAGGGATCGACTTGCTAAGCAGCAGCTCTGCAGAAAAGGACCTGGAGGTTACAGTGGACAAGAAACTGGGTACGAGTCAACAGTGTGCCCTTATTGCCTAGAAGGCAAATGGAATATTGGGGTGCATTAGTAGGAGCATTGCCAGCAGATCGAGATGTTACTCCCCTCTATTTGGCAATGGTGAGGCCTCATTTTGGGACCCCCCACTACAGAAAAGATATGGACAAATTGGAGGGAGTCCAGCAAAGGGCAATGAAAATGATTAGGAGACTGAAGCACATGACTTATGAGGACAGGCTGAGTGTACTAGCCTTATTTAGTTTGCAGAAGAGAATAGTGAGGGGGGATTTGATAGCAGCCTTACCTGAGGGACTGGGGGTTCCAGGGAGGATAGAGCTCAGCTGGTCTCAGTGGTGGCAGATGACAGAACAAGGAGCTATCGTCTCAAGTTGCAGTGGGGGAGGTCTAGGCTAGATATTAGGAAAAAACTTTTTCACTAGGAGGGTGGTGAAGCACTGGAATGGGTTACCTAGGGAGGTGGTGGAATCTTCATCTTTAGAGGTTTTTAAGGCCCAGCTTGATAAAGCCCTGGTTGGGATGATTCAGTTGGGGTTGGACCTGCTTTGAGCAGGGGGTCAGACTAGATGACTTCCTGAGATCCCATCCAACCCTAATATTCTATGATTCTATACTGATTAAAATAACAGCATGTAGGGAAAAGACTTAGAAAAGCCCTGTCACGGTATCTTAAAAATATTTTAAAATTCTCTAATTTAACACTATGAAATGATATAAAGTAAGGCGTTTCAGTTCCAAGTTACAAAGAGAGTCTTATTAAAGTAAAAAAAGATCACAGTTTCAAATCTGTATCAATAGTTTTCATCAAGTTCTAAAAGCAAAAAGAATTAAATAACACTAACTGCTGGCTTCAGAGCTTGAAGTTGAAAGGCTCAGTTTTATTTATGTACATGATGCTTGTATTTTCTGAATTCTATTTAACAGAAAGAATTAAACGAGAAAACATTGAGCTTGAGAATTCTAGCACCTTTTGGCAATGATGGCGCTTAGAATTAAAGCAAGTTATATTGTTGCATCTTGTAATTCCCTAAAAAAACTTTATTATGTTTATCGCAGCATTAAGGAAATACAGTATTAAGGAAAGTTGATATACTTTAATAAAGGCAGATGCAGTATGCTATATCACTATTTTCAAATATTTTCCAGCTGTGAAAATTTCTTCCTACAAGAATTACCTCCAATATTCTTTTTCCGATCTCTCAAAAGGAAAAATATAATTTCAAAATAGTGTCTCCGATTTCAGGCATGCCACAGCCATACTATGAATTATGAAAAGTATGGCGGTAAGAAAGTAGACGTTACATTCCCCCCCCCACTTATGCTATTGATGATATATGTAAATGATGTCAGAATTTGACCTGTACAATCTTTATGTATTAGTCAAAAAAGAAAAAAATTACTGGGTGAAGTTCTTCGGTCTGTGTTACATATCAGGCTAAGATGATCATAATAGTTCCTTCTGGTCTTTAAATCTACAACTATTACTGCATCGTATGTGAATCTTAGAACCAAAGAATGTCACAGGGCTGGCATTAAAGTTATTTTATTTTAGTCACAATGTCTGACAAATGGAAATTCAATCATGTTTTTCTTAAATCACTTTTTCAGAGTAGAACCACACTTTATAATTTGAATGATGTAAGTATCTTAGGTTTTGCAGCATCACCACAACTGTAGTTACTGAATATGAGGTTACAGTAAACAACAATTAAATGAAACTGAGCTCATTCTTATAGGTAACTGCAATTAATAGAATTAAGTCTAATTTTTAATTTTTGGAAGTAAAACTATCATGCTTCTGAACTTTAAGTCACCCATCTTAATTGCAGCATTCTTCCATCATTAAGCCTTTTGCCCAACAAAGTCTGCTGATAGCAGATTTGTTAAAACAAAGAGGCCAAAGCCAATCAATCAAAGAATAATAAAGATGTTCAGCACAGACTTTCCTTATTAGGACTGGTTTAGTTACAATAACTGATAACCAACCCACAACACTACTTTATAGTCCCAGATTAAAGAACTCACCCTTTTCACCCTTCAATGTCTTACCTTTTCTTTAAAGAGAAGTCTCTTCAGAGTTCCCAAGAGCATTTTTTTAAAAAGTGTTTACCAAAATAATTACGGAGTAATCCTGGATTTGTAAACATAATCGGATCATTAAATGGATGTCAGGTTAAATGAATACTAAAGGTCTATGAACAAATATTGGTTAAACTATTGGACACCACGCCATGTTATTCAATATTGTCAATGTCAAGTATATATAAATGGGAAGTACAAAATTTTAAAAAGCTCAATTTGTTTTCAACTAACTATACATAATCACAAACCAGTATCTGATCAGATCTAAAAAGAATGGCTATACCCTAAAATATTCAAAACTTTATTCCTCTTTCATTTACTCAGCAACATGTCTGCATAAATTGTCCCTGGTACTGCTGACAAAAATCATTACCACCGAAAGCATCCCCTGCATTGTTAAATGTAAAGTTATGGCATCAACAACTGCAGGAAAAGCATGTACTTCGGATCTGAGTGCTTTTACGCACCCTGACCCCACTTTCTTTCCCTCTTCTACTATGCTTCAACCTGAATGCGAGCAATTTATGCAAATTAGTCCCACTGAGTTCAACAGAGTTAACTCAGAGGCAATTGAGTAACTTAAGGCACTGTTGTTTTCAGGATCAAGACCATAATGTTTCTACTGTCTCAAATGTACCTGACACATTCCACTTAGAAGACACAAATCTCCCTATAAAACCCTGTACTGTATCAGATAATATACAGAACACCACCATGTTTTTTTCATAGAGATGGCCTTAACTGTGATTGTCCTGAACAGCCTGAAAACTTTAATGAAACTGAATCATATTTAAAAAAAAAAATCAGCGTTTGTCCTAGTTCTGTCTTCTAGTTTAAGTGACAGCTATTGCCTCAAAACTTCCAAAAGACTTCAAAATAGGCTGGATTAAATAGCATTCCAACCAAAAAAATTGCACAGTAAAGATGTGTGTCCTGCAGAGGCTCCATCTGAGAGAGAGAGAGAGAGCACAAGCAAGCAATGGTGACCAGATAGCAAATATGAAAAATTGGGATAGATGGTGGGGTGTAAATAAGAGCCTATATAAGAAAAAGCCCCAAATATCAAGGCTGTCCCTATAAAATCGGGACATCGGGTCAACCCAGAGCAAGCACACATGAGAGAGAGTATGACACGGGAACACACAGGGAGTTAACTATGTTCATTCTGTTGTGAATAAAACACAGCTGAACAACTTCGTTCTATCACCACATGGTAGAAAAGATAATGAAAGCATACGTTTACTTCAGTTTTACACAGCCTGGCAGTTAAATGAAGCACATCAGCTGGAAAAACAAGTCATACATCAGAGGAGAAATAACTGTTAAACACAACATCCTCCTCTTTTTTTTTATTTTGGTATTCTCAACAGTGAACCATAGCTGCAGTGATTACTGTACACGATGACTTGAGAACGAGAGAGATTAGGGGAAAAAGCTATCTATCCAACCATTTACAATATACATGCACCTCTGAACATTTGGACTTAACTGAATGCAAAGGATAAATAAAGAAGCAAAAGGCCTAGTCAAGTCACTGTAAGAATGCTTATACAATACAGCATTACACTGCTTGTGATTAATATCAGAACTCTGACACTGCCTTCTGCAACTAGAAGGTCACATGCTTTGTTGCTTCTGTCGATCAAGCTCATTTACGCATACCAAGAGTTCCTTGCCTACCCCCATATCTTCACAAGCTCCTCGTGTGCCAAACACCCATTCTCCCTCTATTTCAGGGACCTCACTCCTCATGTCAGGGGCTCTGTCACCTCCCCCCCAAATTCCTCCATACCAGCTCCCCCATTGTCCCATTCAAGACACTCTGTGCGCCCCTCTTCCCCCATTTATCCTCATGGCAGGGGCTCTGTTTCCCTCTCCCCTTCCATCTCCTCTGTACACCACGTGCCAGGGTCCCCCATTTTCTTCCCCCCACTCAGTGCTGGTGCTGTGTGTTCTCATTCTGCCCACTACTCTTCTTTCTTTCTTTTCTATATGGGTGACAAGTCAGGGAAGCAACATGTGAAACTTTCTGAGGTAGGATGGGGAGACCAGAGATTGGGATATTGGTATGCTAGAAGGTGTGTCAAAGGTTGTTATCAACTGGTTCTTTAACTATGGACATTTACAGAGTTTCCTGAAACTGCTGGGTCTGCTAACCAAACACAAAGGAATTCATGCGCCCAGCCCCCCCCCCCCGCTTCACATTTTCTGATTTTCACCAAAATAAATAAGGTTCTATCCATTGACACCTAAAACCTTCTCTGAAATTTTGCAATTGATCAAATGCAGCATTCAGCAATTATTGTGAGACAGACAGAGATGCCAGGTTATGGGTAAGGCTTCACTTTTCTCTGTCAAGCAGTCAACTTCTGCAACAGAGATAGAACAACTGTGCTCACTCTTCCCCCCGCCCCAACACACACATTTTAGGGTAGAATATCCCAGGGGAAAAAAAAATCTACATCACTATCAAAGGTTAGGCAAATTTCCCAAGTGTCCCTTTAAATAAATGCTATGGAACTGATCCACAAAAAATATTTTTAGTTGGTGTTACATCAGCTATGCAATTGAACAAATGATTTTGTTTACAAAAGTGATGCTTAATCATTTTTGCACTTTTGACAAAGAAGTTAATAACAGTTTTGTAGGAGTCCTAAAAACTGTATTGCTGAAGATCAGTCAATCTGAAGCTGCTACAGTTACATTTTCTGCATTAGTATTATGCAAAATTCTTTTGCTGGCAGCAAACCTTCAGTGCTCCTAAGCTCCTACAAAGAATTGATATCAAATGTTTGTATGCACTAGCGAGATCAAAGCTCCCATTCCTCCTACCCCATGTCTAAGAAACACAACAATACAGGTATAAATTCTCTGGAGCCCTTGCATAAATTATGAAGACGAATGGACTCCAAACAACTCAGTCAAAATAAAGTCACTTTTTAAAAAGTTTCAAAAAAGCCTTTGCTTGCAAGTTAGTCAGGATGGATGAAACCACATTTGTTATGCCGACTAAGAGCCTGATCCAATGCCCACTGAAGTTAATGGAAAAAACCCTCATTGACTTTAGTGAGCTTTGGATTAATCAGATTTACTGCACAACCTGGTGAATCCAGTTTACTTATATTGTTGGGATTAAAAAACGAAAACAAAAAAACACCCTTGAGTATGAGTTATGGAACTTGCAATGAACCACAGCTATATTTACCATATATTGCATGCCAGTAAACTCTCACATCCATTTTCTGTATTTCTTTAAACATTATTGCTCATTCAAAATTTGTCTGTGATTGGATAAGACGACGTATAGAGTGGCCCTGGCTTAGTTTTTGCATTACTGAAAGGTGGCAAGCCTAAGCAGATGTCTGCAATAAAACTTCAGTTTCTCTTACAAAGCCAGACAAACACTGTGTGTGTAATTCACATGAGGAGTTTAAAACAATTATTCCCGTTTGTTTTATTTGCTATTTGTAAACTGGAATTGTGCATCCTCATAGCTAGCCATGTTTACAAAACTGACAACTAATCAACTTGTCAAATGGACGTAAAGAAAGCCCACCCCTACTTCATTACCACACTGACAACAAATACACTCCAAGTCATGACTGTGTGTGCTTTATTTTGTTAAAGATATTAAAGTGGAGCGTACTGCAGAGTTTTAGAGGTTACTGAATTCAGGGTCTTAAGTATAGCATGCAATGCAAATGTCAAGGCATAGGGCCCCTCCCATCAGAAAAATCTATGGCACCTTCCTCCAGGAGTTCAAACAAATGCTTCTTTTATTTTAGGGTATATTCACACTACAAGTGCTACAACAGCAAAGTTGCAGCTACCCTGGTGAAGCGTAAATACTTGCTACAGCAATGGAAGGGGCTTTGCTTTTCATTGCTGTAGTAAATCCACTCCTTTGAGAGGCGGTAGCTAGGTCAACAGGGCTTAGGTTAGCGTAACTTGGTCTCTAAGGAGTCTGAATTTTTCACACCCCTGAGTGCCATCACTAGGTCAACCAAAGTTTTAGGTGTAAACCAAGCTTTAGCCACATCACTCAACAATTTGAAGCCTGAATTTGGTAGGAGACATTTTCCTACCTAAATATTTTCTTCAGTATTGTGAATCTAGTTCTCTTCAATATGCACATAAAATGATTGGGACTTTTTAAGCATCCCAAACTCCTACTCCAAAAAAAAAAAAAAAATAAGGGATGGGGTGGAGGAGATGAAAAAAAATCAGCTGAAAAATAACTGAAGAGTGCTCCATCAGCTAAAGTTCATTTAAAATTGACAAATGAGTTTAAATTAAGCAGGACACACCACAGAGAACTCTAGATTTAAATATCACTCCTCCATTACTGGCTTTCTCTGGAAATAATAGATTTAATAATCACCTAGTCAAATCATTTGTAGTTAGCAAGAGAAGAGCAGAAAGGAGCAGTGCTTAGAGTACTAGACCAACAGAAAAATCAACATATAATTATTAAAAGTTTTTAAAAAAAAAGCTTGTTAAAACTTATTTTTATTAATTGTTTTGTATTGGCTCTTCTGAACATTTAGTTTTGTTGCCCGAGGAAGAGCAAGTTACCTAGTTGATTGCAACCTCACCTAGCCAGTTATGAAGGAAAGGCTAAATAAGTTTTAGTCTGAAATCTAACACTCATTCACTGCTGGAAATAAAACACATATATCAAGTCAGATTGAAGCTGTCTGGGACTGAGACAGGGCAAGATAACATTTTTAATTTATCTAACATTCCTTTATTTGCCTGTAGGTGATGGCAGCAGGGCGATTTTTAAACTGCAAAAAATACCATTGTGACGACAACTCACCACGAAACAACATTGGCTGGAAACCAAAGCAGGAAAAACACCCTCACAAGTCTATTCCACTGCAACGGTGAAGTAGAGAGGATTCTAACCAGCAAGGAGATATTGAATAGTGTATCAGCTTGCAGAAAATCCAGTGCATGTATGCAGTATAGTCTGGTGGAGCTGGGGATCATTAATACTTTAAAGTTATGTTTAAAGCTATATGGATCTGAAATCTATGGCTTGTGATTATATTCAATTTTACCAGGACATTAATCTGTGCGATAGCTGTGACCTTGGGGACTCTGCCCTACCCACCTTCATCTTTATCACTTATAACTCAGGACACCGAACAATGGGTAATGTTTTACAACTTGAGGGGTCGTCCTTTACTGCACAATTAACATGCTCTTACTCAGGTGTTGTCCCTAAGTGTCCATGCACAAAAACCTCTCACGTAAACTTGATGGTGCTGCTTTACACCTGAGCTAGCAGGACACAGGCTAAAGCCCAAGTGCTGCTCACACATGGGTTGATAACCCAGCCATCCTCTTTGCAGGGTGGGCATAGGCTAAACCTTTTGAGTGTCAATAGTCCTCCAATGCCTTCTCACAATTCCCCCCATGTGCCCTAGACAAACAAGTTCTCCCACAATTCACTGGGAAAGAATCATAGAGCAGCTCAGAACCACAGGATAGGAACCCAGAAGTCCTGTTACCCCACATGAGTGAGTATAGCATCTATATGGACATAGTTCAGGACACAAATACAGCTTTACAGTGTGACCGCTCACATGTGGGCCAGGCCAACCAGATGCTCACACCTGAGAGAGTCCCAGTGTATTAACGCCTTGTACTGCATTAAAGACATAAAGGGACTGAGTTCTCAATGGCTGGCCATTTTTTTCCACTAATTCAGAAATCCCCAACTAGAAGATTTATATAACACTTTATATGTATGCAGTGTTGTTAAAGCCATATTAGTCTCAGGATATTAAAGGGATAAGATGGGTGAAGTAATATATTTTATTAGACCAACTTCTGTTGATGAGAGAGAAGCTTTTGAGGTGACCTGAAGAAGAGTTCTGTGCAAGCTCAAAAGCTTGTTTCTCTTACCAACATAAATGGGTCCATTCACCTTTTCTCTCTAAAAACTTTGTATGAATTACTGATGTATCCATAATTAATAGTGTAATTGTTATGTCAGTATAAGCAACTCATTTCAGATCAGATGATTATGAAAGTGGCTAGTACATTTCGTCTCTAAACCTATGTATACACAGCAAACATGTCACAAAATGAATTAGAAAAAATGAATTAGGAATGCTTGCATATTAGTTACTAGAAACATTACTATAGTTCATTTTAAAGTGCAAGTGTTCATATAGGATAACATTAAATCACAGGTGCCTAAATAAGAATATATATAAACACTGTTGTTTAACGCTTAAAGTTTTGTGCTCAATTCCTGCAAACTGGGCATAGAGAATACTGCTTAAGAATAATTATGGTATTTAAAGCAAGATTCCTTCAGAACATTGACAGGAGCAGATTGGCACCCAATGTTTTACTAATATGCAAGATGTTATTACAATTTAAATCTATATTTAGGGGTAGTTAGATAAATCCTAGAAAAAAGTTTACTGAATATAGTTTTTAGATAGGTCAGTGGGGTAATTCATGATTGATAGGGGAAAATTATAAACAAAAAGCTTTCTGGTAACTTCTTTTAATTAAGAAAATAAGTTACTGTGCCTTGGACTCTGAAACATTACTAGCTTTACTACAGCTGAAATATCATGTGACCGATTATAAATTCATTTGCCGTTCACTGTGCTGAACATTTACTACAGTGTCAACTTGGTATTTCTAGGTTTGATCCAAAGCCTATTGAAGACCATGAGTGCCTTACTAAACATATCAATAGATTTTGAAACGGGCTGCGTGTGTATCGGAAACATACTTGCACTTGTGCTTTATTGTTATTACCTACCACAAGCACTGTAATTTTATTTTTAACAGGAACAGTTATTGCACGTCTAGTACAGCTACTGCCAATTACTGGGTTTCGCAACCTATTCTTACACCAACTGTTCGGAACCACAAGAAAAATAGGATACAAATTATTCTCTCTCTCTGAGAATAAATCCTTTTAAAATTTATATTACATGCAAAACAAATCCCTTTGAATGCAATGTTAAAAATGCACAGCTAAAGTTAGAAACAGGAAATGTAAGAGTTAGGATTCCAACAACAATAACTTGACCACGTTGAATTTATGTAGTATTGTATGGTACACACTTTAGAAAACAAAGGAACAATGTTGCCACGATAACTTTGCTGTTGGAAGCTTAGCTTTTGAACTTCCTGACTTATTTTAATATTGGATCAGAAGCTTTTTGTGTTTAATTTCCCTCTTCTATGAGGCAACGATAAGGCCTGAAGCACAAAGACTTTAGTTTCTAACTTATGCAGATAAGTGTACTTTTAAAAGTGCTGTATGCAGTTCATCTGTAAGTGTGAACATAGATAAAATTTTGTACTGCACATTTCCAATAGCCAGTTTTCAAACATTCATAACATTAGTATTCAATTTTTGTTTTCTAAATGTGGCTGGGGACAAAACCTTAAATGAGGATTTTGAAATTTGAAACTTGTCCTGCTAAATTCAGCCATTGTAAAGCTGTGGGTGAAAATACTATAGCAATAATATTTTAAAACTTCCACTGTATCAATATTCAAATGACCAAGGGAGTTCTCCCCAAATTCTACAACGTTATTAACTTACTCAAAGAAACAACAAGTTCACTCAAGCATAAAATTAACGACCTAAAAAGAGTATATGAAAAAATTACCCTTCTCTCTCTAGCACTTAGTATGCTTTTATATTCAACTATTAGTATTTCTATTCCATTAAAAAAACCTAAACAAATTTGAAAGCGACTACACATTAATAGACAACACATATCTAGGGTTTTGGGGGGGGGGTTATATGAATGGTCAGTCTTACAATTACTATTATTTTTACAATACACAGGCAATTCACTTCATTACATACGTTGATCTTCTCTCATACATGACTTGGAAGCTTTTCAAACACGCACTTCAGAGACATCTCCAGAAAATCTAGATTCTCTTAGAGCAGTGGTTCTCAACCTTTCTAATGCCGTGACCCCGCAATACAGTTCCTCATATTGCGGTGACCCCAAACCAAAAAATAATTTTGGTGGCTACTTCAAAACTGTAATTTTGCTACAGTTATGATTCGGAATGTAAATACCTGATATGCATTATGTATTCTCATTGCTACAAATCAAACATAATTTAAACATAGTGATTAAATATGTATTTTCCGATGGCTTTAGGCGACCCCTGTGTTTTGGTCGTTTGACCCCCGCCAGGGTCGCGACCCACAGGTTGAGAACCGCTGTCTTAGAGAGTTTGGAAGAGTATTAGGCTTAAATTGCAGCAAGGGAGGTTTAGGTTGGACATTAAGAAAAACTTCATTCAGCACTGGAACCAACTGCCTACAAAGGCTGTGGAAACTCCATTTTTAGAGGTTTTTAAGAACAGGTTAGACAAATACCTGTCAGAATTGGCCTAGTTATTAAGCAGTCCTGCCTTGAGTGCAAGGGACTGAATTAGATGACCTCTCACCATCCCTTCTAGTGCTACACTTCTACAATTCTGTTCCCTTGCAGTCTGAATTCAATTGACAGCTCCGAAAAGTGTCTGCACTCCAAAGCACATAAAATTATGTAAAGGAATGCTTTAGCTCTTGGAGATTATGCAAACAAGTCCATCTACCAGAGCAGGATTTGTCAGAGGTTATATTCCAGAATTGTGACTTATGGATCTGATTAAAAATTACATGTTTTGTATGCCCTGTTCTTTTCCTTCAGTCTTTACCCTCAGCAACCTTCACTGCCCCCACTTCTCACCTCCATCAATTATTACATCATCCTCTAAGGAGCCTCTTGTCTTTTTAAATTACTTCACTTTACCATTTGTAATACATGCCTATGCAAGCTCTAGATAAAAGTGTGTTATTTAATATACGACAAATTCAGAGCCTGCATGAAAGTACCATCCCACCCTTTGCACTTCAGGTCTATTTAAAAAGGCTGGACATACACAAATCCATGGGGCCGGATGCGAAGTATTTGAGGGTGCCAAGGGAGTTGGCTAATGTGATTGCAGAGCCATTGGCCATTAACTTGAAAAACTCGTAGCGACTGGGAGAAGTCCCAGATGATTGGAAAAAGGCAAATATAGTGCCCATCTTCAAAAAAGGGAAGGAGGAGGAACAGAGAAACTACAGACCAGTCAGCCTCACCTCAGTCCCCAGAAAAATCATGGAGCAGGCCCTCAAAGAATCCATTTTGAGGTACTTGGAAAAGAGGAAAGTGATCAGGAACAGTCAGCATGGATTCACCAACAGCAAATCATACCTGACCAACCTGATTGCCTTCTATGAGATGACTGGCTCTGTGGATGTGGGGAAAGCAGTGGACATAACACATACCTGGACTTTAGCAAAGCTTTTTTTTTTTTTTTTTATACACAGTCTTTGACAGTATTCTCATCAGTAAGTTAAAGAAGTATGGGTTGGATAAATGGACTATAAGATGGATAGAAAACTGGTTAGATCATTGGGCTCAAAGGGTAGTGATCAACAACATGATGTCTAGTTGGTAGCTGGTAACAAGCAGAATGACCCAGGGGTTAGCGCTGAAGCCAGTTTTGTTCAATATCTTCATTAATTACCTGGAGGATGGGGTGGATTGTACGTCAGCAAATTTGCAGATTTTACGCTAAGCTGGGGAAAGTGGTAGATATGCTGGAGAGTAGGGATAGGATACAAAGTGACCTAGACAAATTGGAGGATTGGGCCAAAAAAAATCTGATGAGGTTCAAAATGGACAAATGCAGAATCCTGCATTTAGGATGGAAGAATCCCATGCATTGCTACAGACTGGGGACCGACTAACAGTTCTGCAGAAAAGGACCTGGGGGTTATAGTGGACAAGAAGCTGGATATAAGGAGTCAACAGTGTGCCCTTATTGCCAAGAAAGCTAACAGCATACTGGGCTGTATTAGTAGGAGCACTACCAGCAGATCGAGGAAAGTGATTTTTCCCCTCTATTCAGCACTGGTGAGGCGACATTTGGAGTATTGTGTCCAGTTTTGGCCTCCCACTACAGAAAGGATGTGGACAAATTAGAGTGAGTCCAGAAGAGGGCAACAAAATGATTAGGGGGCTGGAGCACAACTTATGAGGAGAGGTTGAGGGAAATAGGCTTGTTTAGTCTGCAGAAGAGAAGAATAAGCAGGGATTTGATAGCAGCCTTTAACTACCTGAAGGTGGGTTCCAAGGAGCATGGAACTCAGTGATAGTAGATGACAGAACTAGGGGCAATGGTCGCATGTTGCAGTGTGGGAGGCCTAGATTGGATATTAGGAAAAATGTTTTCACTAGGAGGGTGATGAAGCACTGGAATGGGTTACCTAGAGAGGTGGTGGAATCTCCATCATTAGAGGTTTTTAAAATGCACCTTGAGAAAGCCTTGGCTGGTATGATTTAGTTGGGGTTGGTCCTGTTTTGAGCAGGGGGTTGGACTAGATGACCTCCTGAGGTCTTTTCCAACCCTAATCTTCTGTGATACATAGAAGGGCTGAGTGACAGCAGGTTTGTATATCAGAATGAACACCTTAAACTGCACTCAGTATTTTAATTTTAATAAAAGGTACTAACAATAGCTTAGTGAAAAGACAGTTGAGAGGACCTCATATTAAAAAGAACTACAATGGATCTACGTATTTTTCTAACCACAATAATCGCTTTGTTTTTATGTTTTAGTCCTTTCCATTTCCTTTTATAGGTCTTGTCTTTTTAGTTAGTTCCTGTCTCAAACAGCTTACGTTCTCTTACCATCTGCATTTTTCTGTACCTAATAAAATCGTTCAGAGCCTTTAGGCACTATTGCAATGTAAACATGCTAAAAAATAACAGTCTTTAGTTACTAGATCATATTATTTCACAAAGAAGACCAAATCGTCATCAATTTATTTTTTACAACTTTAGATATACCTTAAAGGTAGCATCTTCCAGTACAGCCAATTTTTTAAAAAATGGAAAAAAGTTAGGGATTGTAGAAGTATATCTCACAAGACCCAAAACGACTTAGCAGCAACCGTCTCGCCATCACTTCAGGTTAAGGACAATACTGATTAAGTGCAGGTTTTGACTGTTGAGCAAACACAAGTGATTTTTAAGCCAGTTATCAAGTAAGCTACATGTACAAGCAAATATAATAACTGTATATATTTTTTTCATTTAATGAATTATGGAAACCCACAAGCAAACTAGCTATGGCTCTTAGCAAACAAAAAGTAGGAACTGAAGCACACTCTACATTCCAAATAAACCTAAATTGGTAAGAGTTACAATCTATGCCAATATGACCCTTGGTGTCTCAAACTAGACCTGAAAAAATAATGGCACAACAAGGAAGTCCACAGTATTTCAAGCTGAGAACCACTAGAACTCCTACTGCATATACAGAAAGTTCCAAAATCTAGGCCTGGTCTACACTAGTCTACTGGTCTCTCGAAGAGGTAAAATTTACTATACTGACAGATAGAGCCCTTCCATCACTACGGCAAGTGTCTACACTTCAGTACTACAGCAGCACTGCCTGTAGTGTAGATATATCCATAGGCTTAAGGTGAACACTGAACACCTTTTCTGAACCCCTTATAGATCATTCTGAACACCTTTTTGTGGGGATAAGACAGACCACTAGTGTTATTTTAACAGTTTTTGTATCTGATGCAAAATTTAGTCATCTACAAGAAACTATACCTTAAGAGGTTTGTTGTGTTTTTTTAAAACTAATTCCAACATTTGTGATTCCCTCAGGTAGTCAGTAATTTAGTTAACTTGGATTTAGAAAGTTTTGCAATCCTGTCGTTTCCTGCTCTCCCCTTCCCCCCACTTCTCTTTAGCAAAGCAAGCAATTACAGATACTTTAAAAGAGCTAAACTTTGCACAGCAGAGGGTCTGAACTCCTACTGCATTATGACTGCAGGGTGGAGGAATCAATTATGGGTGACATGCAAACTTGCTCAGCAACTCTGCTGAAACAGGATTCAAATTGCAGCCTTGAGCAAGAACTACATAAATAGCTGCACTTTTAAAAAGTCCTCTTCAGGGTACCAATATAACCCTAACAACAAAAGCTGAGAAACCACCACCACAATTTTTTTAAAATTAAATTAACAATCATGGGGTCTTGCAGACAGCATTACCACGCATGACTAAAATTTGATTCACTAAGCTTTGATAGTAAGAGATCAAAGAGATGATGTCTTTAATTTCCACAACAAATCAGTATGATCTACAGAGTTGATCAAGTATAGGTCCTGACAGAGGCATATTAATCAATGAAGTATCTTTGAGCAGAAGAATTTTAGAAACTTAACTCCTAAGACTTCATTCAGTCCTGATAATGAGATACTACAAAATTACCTCTTACCAAGACCACAGACTAAACTCTCTCAGATCTCTTTCGCATTTTCTCTTGTTTATGTGTAGCATTTTGAAATGACGAAATTATCAGGATATTGTGAAATGGCAAATAGGATTTTTTTCCAGTGATTAGTCATTTTTTGTGCAAGAAAATGTGCAGCTCACCACTGACATCTTAAAGAAATGATGATACCACTAATAGACCCATTACCTCACAATTACTTGGGCCTAGCATCCTGGAGAGTTATAATACTTGTTTTCTTTGAAAAAGAGCAATGTTTTCTGAATTACAAAATAACCAGATTCAGATTTATAACTGAACTTGTAGGCTGACACACGCACTGCATTAAAACACAGTAAATTTTCTGCTTTTGAAGGGTCAAAGTCAACAAAGACAGCATTAGGCTTCCATTCTTTCCAGCGAGCTGCTCTTGCAAGACGCTGAGCACCCTTGACATCTTGGAGTCCAAAAAACACACCACCTTACAGGATCTGATCTGCCTGGAATTTAAACCTATGCAAGTAAAAGTTTTTATCTAGTCTAGGCCAGGGAGTCTAGAAACAAAATCTCTCAAATGTGACCTGCAAAGGAGAGAAAAAAATACCCAAACCCCATCAGTTTGGACCCTTTATTGTTTACGATATATAAGGTAGGCATGGAGGATTTATTTTGTTTTGTTTTTTTATAAAGGGGTTTATAAAAAGAGAGAAGGAAATTTCTGCTATTTTTACTTTAGAAATATCATGAATATCAAGTCTTATCTTTCCTTAGCTTTGCTTGATGAGTCAAGGGGGTCTCAAAGATGTTTATTGTGAGTGTTCTGAGCCACTGACTGAAGAGGAAGAAGTCCAACATCTGACAAAGTGGGTTGCAGTCCACGAAAGCTTATGCCTACAGAAATCTGTTAGTGCTGTAAATTTAAGGTGCTATTAGACCCTCATTTTAACTGTTAAAAATAAACAGGTGTTAAAAAAATCCCACTCAATTTTACATAGTCTTAATAAAAACTGATCCCCAGCTCAATCAGGTTTATCTTCTTTGATACTTGTTATAATCTTACTAGTACTACAGCCACACAGAGTCCTCCAAAAACAAGCAGGAAACTTAAACAACAAAAAAAGCCACACGCTTTCAAACCTTTCACCACACATAAAACACCCACAAGACTTTTTTTTTTTTTTTTTTTGAAGTTCACATTTAAGACAAACATCAGAAACTTAACAGTGCATCTTAATATTGCCATCTGAGCTGGAGGAGATATTCACAATGTCCGGGAAAGAATCTTATGGAGAAGTAAAAACAGTTAAAGGAGGGTATGTAATTTTTGTGGACATTTTTTTTTTTGTAAAGTCTTTATGGAAAATACTAATCAAAGGGTAGTTTGTTTTAACACAGTCTTCAACTCTAATGGTACATAACTTTAAAATAGTAAGAACATGGGGAAAATGAAATGGGAAGAAAAAAAAAACCCCTTCACTGATATATTTTGCTTAATTTTTTAAGTACCAGGCCAACCAAACTTCCTCTAATGTCAGTATGTAAAAGTGTTTACCCTCAGATTTTTAAAGAAAGGTGGAAAGCCAGCAGTTAAAATTAACTGAAGTTTATGTTAATGTTTACAGAGCACTTGGAAGTTGGAAAGTGCTATTCAAAGATCTCACTGCAAAGTGGAGACATTTAAAGTATTTTATTGTTAAAGAGTAAAATTCACCCTGTCCCAAGGGCCAATATAATGGTCTATGAACTGCTCAACTCCAGTTAAGGAGTGAAGAACTTTTCTCTACCCAAAACGATTTTTTTGGACTATGCTAGAACTCATAGTAAATAGTACATATTGTGGAAGAAAGAGTCTCATTTCTCAGTACATAATCATTGTTCCATGCTTCAGTGTGCAGATTATAAAGGTCTTCTTGACGTTACGAACTGGGGACTGAAAAGACCTAGGAAGCCATACAGCACGTGTGTGGGGGTGCAATTGTTTCTACATTTTTTAGTGGTTGATCTAACCCATTTTTAAGTGTTCCAAACAATAAGACTTCCACTACTTCTCTTATGAAACCATTTCACATTCTAACAGATTTTACTGTAAGAAAGCTTTTCATGAATATCAGCCTTAATTTTTCCTTTTCTTAATGTCATCCTACTACCCCCAGAAATATCCCTTTCTACTTCCCTAAAAATTCATACTCCTGCTCATCTTTCTACCCCCAAAATTGTTTAGACAGCAGCAATAATTTTTTTTGAGGGGTGGGGATAAAAAGGAACTGAATGCCATGTTTACTAGGCAATTAGGTTTGTAAACCATTCTATAATCGGTTGGTAAATACAAAATCAACTGGGAATTTCTCTTCCTACATTTCTCACCAGATGCTTTAAACATATGTAAATGAAGATCGTTTAGAAGATTTAAGTAAAGAATTATTTGTAGTGTAAACAGCATCAAGCTAGGCATATGTCTAAGTTTTTAAAAAAAACCTTAAGAATTATTTAAGAAATACACTTTAAATCAAGATGGCTATTTGTATATTTTCCTTACCAAGAAACTCCATCTTGGCTATACAACCCATGCGTGCTTTTAGAAAACATTTTATTGTGTCATAAATGTCTAATTTTACAGTCTCTTCAGAAGAGGGAAAAAAACCCTAACTTTTCCATTCCGACAGTTAATGAGAAAGGGAAAGGCATCCCTGAAGTAACAACACTATTTAAATAACACCAGTGTGGTTCATCACAACAAAGTTCTCCATAAATCAGAACCCTTTGCACATAAACAAGCAATAGTAAATTACCTTTACTTGACTCCACCATAAAACAGCTCCGCACCAATTTTGACTACCCAGAGTAATAATCCATAATCATACTTTCTACTAACACTGATCTAACTTTTTATCAGATAGTGTGCCAGAACCTAAGCAAAAAATCTGGTGTCTCAATATGACAAAGCAAAGTCTTATTAATGAAGTTAAAGCAAAGTCCAGGATTGTTTTGAAGACAAAGCTTTGTTTCCTTAGTAACTGGCATGGCTGATATGTAGTATACTAGTAATAGTTTCACTTCACAAGATAGTTTATTTTCAATTAGTGATAAAATCTAGCTGCTAATTTAATGGCTGACTATAATTACCTGAAACCCAGCCCCATAGTACGTCAGTTAAAAACCAGCTTTTCTTTCAGTTGTGCTTAACCAGCCTTAAAACATAAACTTGAATTCATTAATGTATCTTTACAGAGGCAAGGAAACAGCGTTAAACCTTAATCTTACAAGTTCAAACTCCTAATATCCAGTAAAAACTGGCAGCACTGATTCTGGTACTAATTTGCACACAAAAAGTCAGAGTACAAATCAAGACCAGTTAAGAATATTTTTATTTCCAATGTAGCAAAACATATTTACCAGGCACCACTTTCATAACAGTATTAAAACTTCTCATAATTTAAATGCTTAACACCAAACAGCTCCATACCTGATAAGTTTCAAAGCATACGTTTTAAAGAAACTGAACTTAATTTAAAGGCACTGTTTGAAAGAATATGTTCAATTATTGTTTGGCATCCATTATCTTCCCAACACTTAGGCTCCATCTAAGAGTTTTGTTTCATATTAATTTAACTCAGAATGATCAGATTACTCTGGAGATGGGTGATGACTGCTGACTGTCTATGGGTGACCACACACTATCATTAACATGTCCTGGTAGCATCTAGCATAGGGATTTTACATACGCTACTTGTGTAGTTCTCCTGTGCAGATTTCCTGTATTCAAGGCAGTGCTATTTTTAGAATTTACATGAGGAAAAGAAACTTTGATTTATTCAAAATTTAGGAATTAAACATCCCTGGGCACTGTGTGAAAGAGGATTTTTTTTCCCCTTACACAAAAAACGTCACTGTTGAAGGTGGAATTCACCAACTTAAATATTTATTACATATTTTAGCCACTGGTGATTTCCTAACATAGTAATGGCAAAATGAATTAGTTTTCACAAAAAAGAGCTGGGGATCTATCAGCTTCAAAGGGCTAAATTAAATTAAATACATCATTTGGATTTTTTCCCAAACTATGAGGGGAAACATATCCAGGGATCTGGATACACATAGAAAGAGAAAGAAATATCTTATTTTTGGCCAACAGTTGTCTAGTCACCTCTCTTTTTACAGGAATCTTTGTGAATTTTAGCTTTGATGTGAAAGTATGATATCAACTACCTAGAGTTAATACTGTGTTAGCTTCCAGTTAATCTTGTACTTGAGTCCTGATATAACATCCTTGCTATACCATTATTTGCCTCATCTGACAACTAATTATGTCTGTGATATATGCAGATGACTATTCAGAAGTAAGTTAGGATCAATCATCTTGCTTCACTTCACTTGTGACCCATATCAATTTCTGAGGTAAAATGTTCTCAACATCTTTAAGCACTAGTGTCCATAATGGTTAACTGTTCCTTGAAAACCATTACTGGCAAACAATGAAAATAGATAAAGTAAATTAAGATCTGCTTTGTTTTGCTCCGTATCAATTATGTAAAGTTATCAATTGGTGTGCAGCATTTGTAAATCAGAGACATTAAAAGTACCAAAGGTTTTAAATTCTACAATCTTAAAGTTATTGCTTTACTTATTTTTGAAGGGGGAAGAGATGGATCTTTTGAGGGGGTATGTGATGAAGACACCACTAAGTAGGGGACAATGCAAATGCAACCACTTACCAGAAATGCTTAATGGAAAAAATAATAATTGTATAATTAGCAGCTAACACCACTATTACTTGAATGGCAATTTCCAAATTGGCATCCTTTTGTTAATTTACAGATTTCTACAGAGCAGCAATTGTCTATTATGCATTTGATGGGTTACAGATTATCATCCCTCCTATACTAGGAGCCAGATGAGGATTAAACAATTTAACCATCCTGTTTCCTACGCCTCTAAATATGATGGGGGTGGGGAGAATAAGATGGTTAGAAGATGACTCTCTTGATTTACATCAAACTCTTGTTTGCCTTTAAGGAGAGTTCAAGAACCCAGCAAATAGAAGTGCTTCTATGGTGGCAACACTTGTCCCAGAAAACTTGGCGCTACAGTACTTGAGCAGCAAGGCCATGCAACAATTTTTCTTCATAAAAGCAACAGTGTCCCTTTCACTTTTGAAAGTCTGGTTAACTATGTAACAATCAGGCCTTTTAAAATAAATGCATCACTTAGTAATATGGTGCAGCGGTGTTACTGACCCACCTAGACTTCCCATTAGAAAACACTGATAATTCACTAATTAATGCTACAAGTGATAATTTGTGCTTGTTTAACATATTACAATATATTTTAAACCACAGTAATGCTATTTGAATACAAAACTGAACTTAAATTCAATTTGGGGGATCCACAATGTGAGCAACATTACAGAGAAATTAAAAAAATTTTCCTTTTCATCTATCTTAAAGCAAAACTACATTGTTATTCCAACAAATAATATCCGAGGCAGTTTTAGGTCAGTGCTTCAAGGGGATTTTAAAAATGTAATTTTACACATTCAAAAATGAAAGTAGTTTCGCTTTTCACCCTTAATTTAAAGAAAATGGTAGTAACATGATCTTGTTATTGTTCTAAAATATGTTCTTATAGATAAACACCTAGGGAATCGCGTCTCTTCAGTGTACATGCACAGCTCCTAATGGGAACTGTATTCACAGATTATATTGTCTACTGCTGAGCCTTGCTTCCCATATATAGCATTAATATTTGGCTCTCAATTAGGGCCTATTGCAGTGCTCATGGAAGTCAATGGAATAACTATTGAGTTCAATAACTGTATCAGTCCCCTACAAAGCATAAAGGCTGTTCTTAAAAAAAACCTGGAAATTTTCAAGTACAATGTCCTTTTTATACTATGTAGATTAACAATCACTGAAAAAATATCAGTGTGAATCCCCAAAAGTATCTATTTTAAATTAAGATCTCTTCCCAACTATCACTACAATTCAATGTATTATTGCAACCTGATGCCAAATGTCCTATTTTCCTTTAGGGAAAAAATGGAACAGGGAAACACATTTTAAATGCTTTTTCACATTACCAAGAGATGTGGTGTTAAAATAATAGAGAACATTAAAAAAAAAAATTTTTTTTGCAACATATGGTACTACAAAAATACTGCATATGGCAGAGTATTTAACACAGGCATACTATCAATGCTCTTGCAGATTTTCTTTTTAAAAGCAGTGAAGTACTGTGTGTCATTCTTTCCGTGGATGCCCACCCACTGAGCTTAGTGCAAATTCTCTACAGAGCATTAAAGACGTACTTTCATCTTTCTCCCAGCTCAGTCTCAAAACAAATAGGCAGACTTGCCCTTCCCCCCCAAATATGGAACTACTTTGTGCAACTGCAGTTTCAAAACAATTTTGCAGCATCAATATTACACAAATATTAAAGTCTTCTCATTTTAAAAGGACAAGGAAGTCATATGAATTGTATTTAATGCTATCTTCCAAGACCAAGAAACGTAACGCATCAGGAACACATAAATTAAGAATTTTTTAATGCAACACACACAAATATATTATCTTCCTTTAGTTACCTGAATTTTTTGTGAAATTAGCTAATAGAGATGTATTTTTTTAATCTTGAGGAAGCTGGCTGACCTACAATGCATCTTAAAGACTACATGTCGTTTAAAAAAGAGTCAGGAATCAATGTTATGAACATGAAATTAAGTTTTTATTTGTACACTAGCTTACATATAGCTAAATTGAGTGAGAGTAGTAAAATCTTCAACTGCTTATTAGTAGCACTAGTATATTAAAAAAAAGCCTAAACCTATCATAAGCAGTAGTTACAATTCTAGTGTTACCTTGCATCCAAATAGGCCAACATACATTTTTTGTCCCAAAAGACTCAGGTCAGTTCTTTCTTTGTTTTCGTAAAAGCAGTGAGGAAGGATGCAAGAGAAATGTAACAGCAGTGTCAATCATTTTTAGGTCCAAAATGGAACCCTTTACCTTTCTATATTACAAATCACATAAAAGCAAAGTACCAAGCTGCATTATTGTTTTAAGGGCCTTTAGTTCCATATTAAATCAAATTATTTGAATCTATCCCTAACTCTGTACAGAACATGTAAGAAATACACACCAAGCAATAACCCATCTGATAAGAGATCTTACAAAAGGTTAAAGGTAACAAACACCCTTAATATACACACAGATATAACTGAAAACCAACTTAGCTTAATTCAGGAAGTTATAGAACACTTCATAAAGACAATAGGAAGCTGTTGACAAACTGCGCGCAAGAACTGCTTCCTGAAGGAAAAGCTACTATAAGGCAGCTGGACCGAGCAATAGCAGTTTCTTCACTGGGAGAGGAGAAGGGATATACCACACCACTTTTTAGGAATTAGATGTACTGTGTTGTATGATTTAAAATAGTTCAGTGTTGCGTATAAAATAAGTGAATCACAACAGAAATTATATCTAACATACAGATTTGCCCTTCTGCAGATTGTTGACTCCTATTACAGCAGCAATGCATCTTATTTCTTGCCTAGAAATTGAGCTAATAGCTCCTCCCCACTGCTATAGTTGATTGAAATGTCAACCTTCAACTGGCCAACAGGAAATGTTTCAAAAGCCATGTGACTGACACACTGACCAATCATGCCATCTTTATTTTATATTCAGTCCATCCTTAAACACTCTTCCTCTACCATGATAATGTTGTGCAGAGTAACATCTACCTATTGACTGACGACAGTAGACTAATTATATGACTGATGTGCTCTAGTTACATTTCAGAAACATTTGCAGCTTTAATGACGTATAGAATTAATGCTACTAGCCATGACAGGAATGTGTTTGCTTCACTGCTCTAATGCTGCTGCACTATAGAATAATTATGCTTAATAAAACTCCTAGTTGTAATGGTGATATGAGTATTAACTAATGAATATTAATAAAATATTGGAACATCACACACTGGGCAGAAATTTAAACTTACACATAAAAAAGTTTAAATTATCATGCTGAAATGGACTGATGTAACAATGCTGGATGTCGGGATTTCAAAACTGGATTCTACACCAGAATATCCCAGATAGATGTATGGGAGTATAATGGTCACTATAAAATTTGGCAATTTTGGGTCATTTTCTCATCTGTGTTTCCATTATGCAAACTGTCACATTTTCAGGTCTTGATTCCTTCATGAAGTGAAATTTCTTTTTGTATTTAACCATCTGCAGGATAGATAGGCTTGAATTTGATTTTTTTTTTTAATTTATCAATATATTTTTTAAAATGTTTGTTTATTTTAAACACTTCATTTGTCTCTATTTCAGTTTGCCCAAAATTATGTGTTTTAAGCTTTTTAAAATTTTCATCAATTTAAATTTTCACAGTTGGAGGAAATTATGAGGACAAGTACAATGAGGGGGGTGTTGGACAATAATTATTTAATGACATTAGACGTTGAGATTCAAAAAGTTAAAGCTTTGTAACTGTTAAAACACAAATTGTCAGCATCATAAGTCAAAATTACAAAGTAAATATCCTAAAATCAAACTAAAACTTTTTCAAGCAGCATTTTTCTTACTTTGCCTTTCTGTAAGTTTCAATTATCATCACCAGAAATATTTTTTTAATGGTTTGGGTGTATATGGTGAAATCTATATTTACTGACATTACCAATAAAAAATCTAATCCTTCAAAGCCTAAGTATACAGTGTACTATGGTAACCAACATCAGAGGGCTGACTAATAACTGAAGACACATCTAATACTTTCATTTATTCTGTATAAATCTATTTCTATTTACCAATTTACCAGAAAAGACCATGCTTTCATGGAATGGCAATGGGAACAAAAAGCAACAATGCCAAACCAATGAAGAAGCTGAATATCTGGAAGAGGGGCCAAAACACTGCATATTGCAGAGGGAACCAATTATTCATAAGCAAAATTTGCTTATAGATTTGTAGATTCCAAGGCAAGAAGGGAACATTGTGATCATCTAATTTGGCCTCCCGTCTAACACAGGCCAGAAAATTTTCCCGAAATAATTCCTACATATCTTTTAGAAAAACATCGGTTCTTGATTTAAAAATGGGGATGAAAAATCTACTATGACCCTTGGTAAAATGTTCCAATGGTTAATTACTCTCACCGTTAAAAATGTGCACCTTTTTTCCAGTCTGAATTTGTCTAGCTTCAACTTCCAGCCATTGGATCATGTTTTACTTTTCTCTACCAGACTGATAAGCACATTATTAAAATATTTATTTCCCTTATACTTATAGCCTGGAAACAAGTCAACGCTTAATCTTGAGCTCCCTGAGTCTATCGGGCATGTTTTCTAATACTTTAATCATTCTTGTGGCTCTTCTCTAAACACTCTCCAAATTATCAACATCCTTCTTGAATCTGGACCCCAGAGCTGGACACAGTATTCCAGAAGCAGTCGCACCAGTGTCTAATACAGAAGTAAAATAACCTCTCCTCATACTCAAGATTCCCCTGTTTATGCATCCAAGGATCAACAATCCCTTTTGGCCATAAGCATCACACTGGGAGCTCATGTTCAGTTAATTATTCACCACAACCCCTAAATCTTTTTCCAGAGTCACTGCTCCCCAGAATAGAGTCCTCCATTCTGTAAACATGGCCTACAGTCTTTGTTCTTAGATGTATATATTTAGATTCAGCTGTATTAGAGCACAAAAGTCTTATTAGCAGCAGAGCCCTGGTTACTTAAATATTTACAAATTGTCAGTTGAAATCAGCTTACAGGAACTAGATATGTATTCTATCATCTAGAATTCAAAATAACTGTTCTAAGAAAAATTCTGAAATATCAATTTGCTTGTGCTAAAAGGAATTCTTCAAAAAAACATCTTTGCTTTATGTTTTTGAAATATACAAAGTGTCTGATTGGTACTCAAGTTATAAAGATGACAAATCATTCTGAACTGTAATGAAGCTGGTGGGTTACACCTATAGATAGTATTATAAGACCTATTAGGGACAATAAATGCTGATCTTCGAGTGTGAACAGAGCCTTCAGAACTGTCTTCATCAGACTCTCCCAAAGCACAGCAGCACCCAAGGAAAGTAGAAAGAAAACAGCCTATTAAACTGTTGAAAATCTCCCCAGGTCAGCATGTGACCCAGCAGGGAGAGGTTCAAAATGTACAGCCTTTATTTTTCTTCCTAACAACCTGGTTTGTTTCCACTCCTTTCCCCTTCAAGACACATCCTTCACAGCTAGCAGCTCTTTCAATCATTTACTTTGGATGTCTGCTTGAGAACAAACGACCTTGCTCATGCAGATGAGTTTGCCAGACTTGTGTGTACTTTCCAGTCTCAGGCTCTTTATTGTTCTTGCTGAAACCTGACCCTTTGAAATGGATACCAGGACACCAAGAAAGGACAAAAAAGAAAACTTGCAGAAAAAAGGAAAAGATTTTCTGTAGTAATAATGAAACTGTAGAAAAGCTTTCCAAGATCAAATCCTTCCCTCTGCTTTCACCTGAATGAGCACAATTAAAGAATCAATTATAAAAGTGTATTTAAGTGTAAAGACATTTTGCATCTCTTAAAAAGCAATAAAACCCTTTCTAGAAAACTGAGCGTCAACATTACTAAAAATAGTAAGGAACACTAGCAATTGTGCAATTTTAAATCCACTACATTTGATCTGAATTAGGAGACTGTTGTGTTTGCCCTATTCTACCTAAGCCAACTCTTAAGAGTTTAAGTAGTACAGTAAAAAAAAAAATGGTTTTGATCTAATTTCAAAATTTATGTTGTGCGCATGGTCAAGATCAAGTGGGCCATATTCTCAGCTGGTGTGAACTCACATAATTCCAAAGAATTGAAAGATGCACTGCCAATTTACATCCGCTCAGGATCTGGCCTAAAGTGTATTATTCAGTTAACAACAAAATCAGCTACATACTTTTTGACTACTGCCTATTTTTACATTCTTAACACAGATTAATTTCCCAAAGAATTCATTTTGGTAAACATGACACAGAAGTTTACAATAATCTTTAGGTAAGCAAGGTATGAATATAAAAATACTTTATTTGGTTCAAGTAAACTAGGATTATATATATGCTTTATTTTCCCTAAATTCAAAATGGCAAAAAATGGGCTACTCGGAGCCTTCCAGCTTAACAAAACGTAAAAATAAGTTTAAAAAAAAAAAAAATGCTAAAAATACAGTCAAAGTATTTGAGGGCCCCTTATATGTCTTGGTGGGCACTCTTTCAGAAAAGAGGATAGGCTCCTGCTGCTTTAGAAACTACACAGCATAAAAGAAAACAGTCCTTAATGGATTACATATCAGACTGCTGGCATGTGCAAGCTCTCTTCAGTTATAGAAAAGGTTAATTTCCCTACAGGAAAAAGTCATAGTTGTATGAATAAGGAGCATTTCTAAAAAATTATATGAATTTTCCCTCTTGAGTCAAACAATCTAAGTTAATTTTAAGAACTATAAAATCCAGTCCTGTAATCAGATCCACATGCCAATGGACTCAACATGGATGCAGGAGTCTTCATGTGTGGATCTGAATGCACAATCAGTGCCTATATCCCTTGTACTTTGAACAATCACAGCAATCCTTTACTCCCTCTCACTACAATATCTGCCAAAGTTACTTAGCATTTTTGACAACCATTTTATAGTAATTTGTGTGACATTTCCCTTTACTTCGGCCTGAAGGAGAACTTTAGCAAGATGCAGCAAAGATAGACAAGCAATTTAAATTATTGTTATAATTGTTATATATATTTTCAAGTGATTTTTAAAATACACATACAAAAATAAGCACTTCATTTAAGACAAATCAAAAACACATATTTAAAACAAACAGGATTTTCATAAGAGAAGAACACTCACACCTCCAATTGAAGTCAGTGGAATCTGCCGGTGCTCAGTACTATTAAAAGTCTGACCCCATAGTTTTAAAATACATTTTACACTAAATGAACTATAATAAAGGTGCAGCGATTCCTATACACAGTGATTCTTAAACATGGAACGTAAACATTGTTAGGAAACGTTTTTTTCAAATAGATTTTACTTACTTCAGAAAATATCTCTGGCCAGATGGCGTTTTAGCCATCTCCCAACCTGGTGGTAGAGGCACATCATCAGGAATCTCAAATGAAGACTGGCGGAGATGTTGAGAAGAAGGTGCAGCTCCAGGACCAGTCACTACTCCAGAGGGGGTAAGTGTCCCTGGGGAGACAGCTCCTAGCTGCAGTGAAGCTGGAGAGGAATGAGCTCGGACATGCTGAGGAGTCAAGGCTCCTGCTGACCCTGCATCAGTGCTGGCCTGTCAGGAGTTAAATTGTTGTAAGATATTTTACTTCAGCAGAAACATGCCTATTGGAACACATACTACTTTTAACTTACTGAATATTTTCTAGTCAAGTAGGCAGATAAGCTGTTGCCAAAATTCTACTTATTCTGAAGTTGCTAACATTCAAAGCCCAAAGTAGATTACTTAAACAACCAATTTGCAAAACTTTTGCATGTATCTATTGAATATTAATTTTAATTTTCTAATTTATTTTCTCATTCTTGTTTACACAGATAAAAAGCCATTTTCTTTGTGAGGATCACACCTTAAAGGCCTGATCTATTCTTCACAGGGTACTCCTGTCATGTCTCATTCACAATTCCATTGCAGAGTGGATTGGTTGAAATGACTATACAAAATGGATGTAAACTACCATTCTGGATTGTTGGTATTTTACACTTATCTTGCACAAATGTAAATGACTCCTCAAGGTGCAGGGCAACAATGAACTGTGCCCAATGGCTTCAATGGGAGTTCCACATGAGGAGTGACCTCATAATTGGGCCATAAAGGACTATTTCATTATAGTACAAGATATGATATGCAAGAAAAGGGTTCCCAATCTCTAAGTGAACTGTACATTAATTGTATGTATGCTGCGTATAAAAAACAGAGCAGCACTGGCTACAGCCAGAGTGTGGAAAGATAAATCAAATCTTCCACAAACAGTTCTGCCAACCCTCCTCAACCCTGACCCACAAAACCCTAAATTATTGCAGCCTGGGTCTCTCATGAACTGAGGATGGTGAATCATGCTAAACTATGTAGTTTTCCTGATGTGGACAAAAGTCCACGGAGAACTAGAAAAATAGCTATGAAAACTGTATTTAATAATGTTGACTCATACATGAGGGCATTCACTTCCCATGTACAGTAGGATAATTTGCACACCTACATTTTATTATGAAAATGCCAGCCCATGCCACACCTCTGTACCTAGGTATTGCAGCACACCTGGGGCCTATTTATGAACTTAGATGCATAGACTCATATCCTCATGTCTAATTAAATCAACTACTGATTTATAATGTAATAGTATGCAAACTCTCAAAATCAGAATTTGGCCCATGTTGCAAACAATTATCTTGTGTCTGCATTTTGCTAAAATATGAAAAAGCAACCATGTATTGGAAGGCCATAACTCACTCCAACATGAAGTATTTGATTTTTGGGGTTTCAACCAACCCTTAATATTTTTCTTATTTAAACAAACAAACAAACAAACAAACGAACAACAAAAGAACCCCAAGGTCGTTATTCTTACAAGAGCCCAGGAGAAGGGATACCACCACCAAAATCACTTTAAAATAAAAAGGCCAACAATGAACCCAATGATCCTATGGCTTCCGTTGGATTTTAACTACATGATTTACTGCAATATATTGTACTGAAACCAGCCAGCATCAAGGAACAAAGATTTTAGCTGTACACATTAGTAGCATTTGCAACTTACACACACAACTCTTAATCTTTAAGGTGCATGCTATTCGGATCAGTATTAATAACATACATTTAATACAATACATTTAAAATATGTAATATGTAGCTGCATTCACTGTAGTCTTAATAGGTATTCAACAGGATACCTGATTACAACATACATCTGTAAATGGTTACTGAATACATATTAGTATACATTTGTGTATGACACCATGATAAAGCTTGCAACATAAAAATAGTTATAAAAAGTATTAGCTGTGCACAAAGTAACCTTGTTGGGAATCTCAGCCTTTAAATGGGCTATTACCCACCCATTCCAAATGGGACTAACTGTGTGAATCATAACTCATAATTCTGTAAATGACAAGGAAGAAGGATATGCAGATAACCCAACCCCACCCCTTTCTATTTTCTTTGGAGTCCTTTAAATACTAGACTCTATCTTGTTATTTTGTTATTTTTTTTTAAATATCTGGAAAATAAACTCCTGAGCTGAGAGAATATATGCCAAAGTTTAGCTTGGAGTAAAATGTTTGCAGCCAAGTTATAAATCCCTCAAAACAGGAGTTTAATAATGGAAATGTTGACAGACCCTTAACTACAAGAGTACCAGAAATCAGTGTAATATAGAGCAAGTCTCTTTTACTGACTACTTAAAGTGACAATAGCTTATAATAAAATCTATATTATAATTTAGCAACAAAGTTCATTGCTTAATAAAAAACATTTGAGCCAGAGGCCGTTTCCAAAAAGTTAGTAACTGTGGCCTAAACATTAACTTTTAGTCATATTTGCATCAACACTTCAATCTTGGCACATGAGCCAAACTGCTTAAACAACAAACACTGTTAGAAACTTATTATGGGCCCAGTCCTGTAGCTCTTATTCAGTTTATACTAAGACTTGCAGGATTGTGGCCTATGCTGTTCAGACTTCAGGATTGAAGCAGCCACATTATTTTAGTCCAATCTGCAGATATGATTAATGTAATGGTACTTCAGCAAAGTGAGAGCTGAACAGTACCAACAGGGAGAGAAAAACTGATGCACTGGAATTAGGTTATGATGTGGGAAATTTAATCCTACTGAGTGCAGTGATGAAATGGTGGAAAAGCCACATCCATATTGTTTTAGAAAAAAAGTTTGGCACAACCTGAAATTTTGTTTCCTCTATCTCCCTCCCCTCCTCCACACAGATAGATAAACTAACAGTATAAAGATTACATCAGAGAACCAAAACCTTTTGTTCTCTCAAGTGAATCATTTCAAAGATTAATTTTAGGGGCCTTAAACCCACCCCCCACCAGAGCTGGAAAACAAGAGCGCAATTATTGGGTGCCCCAGTAGACTGGTGGGGAGTGAGAGGCCCTGGAAGGGACAGGGCCTAAAGTGAACAGCACAAAAGTCTGCTACTGAGACTGGTAACTCCTGCTCCCAACTAAATACAAAACTTTCCTTGCCACAAAGATCCTGCAAGGGTCCCAGAAAGCAAGCAGGGAAAGGGGAGCAGCCCCATAACAATCTGGGACCCAGAGAGGAAGAAAGGGGGAGCTGCCCCACAAGACTCCAAGGGGCAAGAAAGGGAAGGAGCTGCCCTGCAAAACCCCTTAAGGCAAGAAGGAAACGGGGAGCGCCTCACCACCCTCACCCACATGGGGGGGCGCTCCTTGGCCACACAGGAGGGAGGACTCAGGTGGGTGCGCCCCTCCCCGCCCCCACACACGGGAGGAGGGCTGCTCCCCTCCCCGCCTCTCACTCACACACACACACAGGCAGGGGGCGCTCTTGCCCTCCCCCACACAGGCGGGACTGGCGGGGGACGCTCCCCCCCACACGCACACCCAGGAGGAGGGGCTGAGGGGGGCGCGTCTCCCCTCGGCCCCCCGCACGTGCCCGGCCGCACGGCGCCCCCTGGCGGCCCCCCGCTCACCTGGCGGGAGTGGGCCTTGGGCTCGGGCGGCTTGAAGAAGGAGTCGGGCAGCTTGCGGAGCCGCATGGGCAGCGTGTGCGGCACGTTGGCGCCCTTGGGGTTCATCACCGCGTTGAACAGCGCCTCCAGGTCGGTCTCCGAGTCGCCCCGCACATGCACGATCTGGTGCCCGGCCGGAGGCGGCCCCGCGCCCGGGGGCTGCCCCGCGCCGGACGGGGCGCCCGGCGGCGGCGCCTGTTGCTGCGCCGGGGGCTGCGCTGGCTGCTGAGGCTGCCCGGGGTCCATGGCTCCGCGTCCGCGCTGCAGGTCGGCGGCTCAGAGCCCGGGCTCCCCGCCCCGCATGCCCCGCTGCCCAGGCCGGGGCTCGCCCGCCGCGCCGGGAACCAGGCGGCAGCGGCCACTGGCCAGACAAGCCCTTCGCCGAGCCCGGCCCAGTCCGGCCGGCCCCTCTGTCCCGGCGGCGGAAACGAACTCCCGCAAGCCACTAAACAAAAGTTCTGAGATGTGCCCGCCCGAACGGCTCCCCCGTCAGCTCCGCCCCTCGCGAGCCCGCCCGCACCGCATTCGACAGCGAGCCTCTCGCACTCAGTCCTGCTGCGCCCGCCCGCATACAATCTGAGCAGAGCCGGGCCAAAACCGCCGGGTCTTTCTGCGCCCGCCCACGCAGACTCTGGTACAGTTAGTGGGCCGCCTCCCAAATCCTGCGCGAACTCCGCCACGGAGAGTAGCCAGAAGAGCCAGCCCTTTTGCACCCGCCCGCCTTATTCCTCAAGGCTCTTCGGTGCCCGCCCGCCTTTGCTTCACCGCGTCGCAGAAGTCCGTGCATCGAAAAGTTAAAAATAAATTCCTCCGAACTTCCAGCCTCCCACTGCGCCCCGCTCCGACATGGGGCAGGCGCGCCCCTCCCCCCGACCTCCGCGCTGGCCGGGCCCGGGCGGGGCGGGGCGGGGGAGCCGGGACGAGAGGCGACCCCCCCAGCCCTAGCCCCCGGGGAGGGGGAGGGGGAGGGCCCCCCCCGCTCCAGGGGGCGGGAGAAAGGGCGGCGCCTGTTCCCACTGCCCCCGCGTCCGTCCCGAGTCGGGCCGGGGGAGAAGGGAAGAAAAGGGCTTCCCGGGGGGACCCGCCGCGCACAATGGGACCCCACCCTCCCGGCACGGCTGCACTGCACGAGGGAGTCTCCTGGGGCCACGAAGTGGCGTTTCTGGGAGACGCACTTTACACAAAGAAACATTCCAACAGATTTTCTCTGGCCGGGGGTGACTGCTCGGATCGATCCTCTCCCTGTTTCCATTGGGCCCACTGGAAACCTCTGCTTTTCGGCCCGTTTAACTGACCGTACACACCCCAGCGATTAGGTCCCCTGTGCTGCATAATCCATACCAGTGCGTGTGTAGCACAACCATCATTTATTAACTAGATTGTGTAAAATGAAATGTGGTTATAGTGACCAGCAGATGAGAATAACAGTTTTAATATGTTTATTGAAGATTTTGAAACAACAGGTACAAAATAAATGGGGTTGGAAGAGCGAGATTCATGGACCCCTGTGGGAATTCTACGCATGTTAGTCTAAATCATATTCAGGCAGCCTGATGCACTCACCATGGCCTCAATCCTGTAAAGATTTATGCAGGCGTAGTTCCATCGCCTTCAAAGTATGTACAAGCATCAGTGTTTGCAGGATCTGAATCCTACCCTTAAAGGCAGTTTAGGAAAGACAAAGCTGTTTTAAACATTTTGTATAAAAATTGATGTATGTGAACATAAAACGTTCCTCGTTAATAATTCAACAAAAACAATGTAAAATGTATATATCAGTTCACATTTTTGTGTAGACAGGCAATGTGAATTTCATTGAAGGGAATGGAACGATTGAATTTTTAATTAATTCCATATAGAAAGAAGAGCTCCTCCATTATACTGCTAACAGACATACTTAGAACTGGAGACTAAGAATAGTCAGTTAAAAAATAAGGCCCCACCAAAAGAATGGTACAAAACATGAACATGACGTTTTAGAGGATCCACAATCAAGTAGGCAAATGTCTGTTCATGGCTTTTGGTTGAAGGATAGCACATACCATTATCATCCTGAGGGAGGGAAAAAATCAAGCATTAATATATTAGAATCATGTTTAACACTAAATAGCTTTATCTGAACATTATGAATTCTTACATTCAATTACTCTTATAGTCAGTTAATCTCATCTACAAAATGCACTGTGAATCGATCATTTTGCAGAAAATCTGGCTTTCATGTTAATGCAGAATAGATGCCCACTAAGGTAAGAATCCTGCAAACACTTGAACAGGTGAGTAACTTTATGTACGGGAGTAGTTCCATTGAATGTAATGTTTAAAGTTATTCATCTACATAAGTGTTTGCATAATTAAATTACAAATCTAAATCACAAATCTAAATCTAAATCACAAATGGTTAAAGAATAAAGGATCGTACTGCCATTGAAGTCAATGGCAAAACCTGTGTTAATTTCAGAAGGGCCCTAAATATTACTGAACCTTTTCCAGTTAGGATTCACTTAGTCATCTATCTGATCACCCACCGTCTCATCAAATATTTACATATTCAAAAATAACTTTCTCTGTATTTACCTAGTAAGAACTACTGCATGTTGTTGAAAGTTGTCCATAGTTTTAAGATTCAAGAAAAATGAGAGGAGCAGTATTAAGTTATGTTTGTGGATAAGATTTTATTGATTTCTGATTGTTATGAAGAGCCCAAACCTGCAGTCCTTACTCTGACAAAACTGACTTCAACTGAAATTTTGACTCTGTAATGGCTACAGAATCCCTTAAAGATTGTTGAATTAAAAAACAAAATTGTGATGTATTACTACAGTGTCAAAAAATAATATCGATCAAAGTATTGATACCAGGAAGTACAATCTGGTTTAAATTATGCAGCGTTTTGGCACTATGTTATGAATGCATTTAAAGTCATTTTAGTTAACTGAGAAGTATTTTGTATTTTTTTTTATTTGAACTAGTTTTAGATAAGAGTAGTTCTATCTGTATAGTTCAATGTCTCATCACCATAATATTTGGATGCTTTATACACAAATTAAGAATAGCATCAGTTGCATCTGCAGTTCTAAGTTTAAACAGGTGGTGTGTGTGTGACACTCGGTTGACTTAGTGATGCCAGAGCTGGATCGTTTTAACTGCTGGCTTTGAGAAATGGAGATAATCTGGTGATGATTTTAGATAGCATATGTGTGACATACTGTAAATAACGATACTGCTGAATCTCTCTCCAAAACAACATATGTAATATTTTATCAATATATCTTAAATGAGTTAGCAAATATGTGTGTGTTCGTATTTATTACAGTGGTACCAATAGCGCTGCTATAGTTAAGGCTGAGTTAGCATTTAAGAAACTTCTTTGTTAATATCTCAAATACTTCAGGTTTCTTCATGCTGAAATTTGGTCATATGCAAATCATGTGAATGTCTTAAACCATTTTTAGTTCAGAAATATATCTGTACTAAAATACGTATATACAAGTAATTAAGTCCTAAAACTTAAAATGTTTGATTTTTTTTAAAGGTTTTAAGACTAAAAATTGAAAAGTAGTTTTGGAACATATTAAATACTAATTTATCACAGTGCTTTCTGTCATTATCTGGTTTCATCACTAACAGTAGCGTTGTCAAGATAATGTTTTTGTTCAGTACGTATATGGGGCTGTTAGAAGGTTTAGTAAGGAAGCATGCGATGACACAGTGTTTTCATTACACTGATGACTCCAAGTTCTATTTCTTTATTTTATCTAATCCAGCCAATTTTTGGTAGAGATTGGGCATAGATGACGGCTACCTGGCTGAGGCTCAGTCCCTATGAAAAGGAAGTGGTGCTCATAGAATGGGGATTCAACCAGAAGATATAGTGAGGATTATGTTTGCCTCTTTAATTGAGGATGTGTGTCTGCCATTTGTTACTCCAGTTTTCAGAAAAGGCATTCTGTTAGATTCCCAGCTGCTGTTAGATGATCATATAGCAGCAACAGTGACCAGGACAGCTTGCTTTCATCTATGTCTGGCTAAGAAGTTACTATTTCTTTCGGATGCAGACCTTGCAACTATGATCCATGCCTTATCACTTCAAGATTAGATTACCATATGCACTCTACATTAAAACACACCTTAAATCAACTCAGAAACTGAATCTAGTTCAGAAATGCAGCAAGTGGAATTTTTCATTGTGCTTCACAATCTGAATGGGCTGCTCCTTAGTTCTGGATGGAGTTTAAGGAATTGGTTTGGCCTCTTGCTCTGTGAAATAATGTTTTTAGGCAGTGCAGGTGTTCAAGATATAAAATGAAGAGACTCTAAGAGGAAAGTGCCAGCAGGGGAAACTGCCATTGTGGGTCTGAATTTTGGAATTCACTCTCCCCCTTCATCTGAAATAACCCACATTTGCAGACCTCCACAACATGTTGCAAAGCCATCTTCTTTTTCTAGGCTTTTGAGAAGAAGGGAGTGCTCTAAGAGCAGGGATTTGTGAGTAGTGTGGGATTTCTCCCCCCATCTCTCCATTTGTTGGTTTGCAGAGACTACTGAATTTATTCTTGTTTATTATGTTGATGGTATTTTTAAAATGTGACAAAGGCACCTAGATGTGTTTAATGTTTTACTTAAATCTAACCAAATAATGTACATCTCTGAAGCTGATGTGAAACAATACCAATTCACAGATATGAAAACAACTGCAATGTTAAAATAAAAATGCTAATGAGGAATTTTTGGTTCCAGGCTTTGAGTTTGATGTAATTTTTCATATGAAAAGAAAACTGAGTTTAAGGGGCAGGAGAGAGGTAAAAATACTGACATACACACAAGAAGTTATTTTTAGAAAAGCATTTCAAAACCTTCTATGAATTATGCATAATAGATAAAAGGTAATAGCCCCTGATACAACTGGGCAACAGGAACTAAGGATGTTGTCTACAGTGACACCAACTTTTTCTCTTTTGAAAGCTATGTTATTTTACATTTAAGTTGTTGCATACTCAAGTGCATCGTGTAGGATTTGGAACAGACCTGGCTAGTGCAAGGAACAACTAAACTACCAGGCCTGCAGTACAGACATAGGTGGGGTCCAAGTTCATCTTTATGGTAAGCAGCCAGTATTACAGGGGAGCTAGGGAAGCAAGAGTCTTCAGAAACTCAGCAGCCAGAAGGATAGAGAACAATTGGAGGAGATCTATAAAGTAGGCACCCACCTATCCCTCAAGCCCTCTTATGTGCTAAATCCTCTTGAAATCTTTAGTAAGAACCAGGCACAACACAGCCTACCCAGCAAATTCTCTAATGATAAATCCAAATTGCAAGTGCAAAACAGAAGCCTGGATAAGAACAGGCTCAAAATAAGACTTGAAGGCTGCATTCAGAAAAGGAACTGAGGTGCATAAATGCCACTTTAGGTGCCACTGGCACTCACAAAAACACCGCTCAGCTGCCGTCTAACTCTAGAGGTGTGTAAATTCCCTAGACACCTAATTTTCTGCCATTAAAGTCCCCAAGGGTCTTAAATTTCAGCAGCTGCTGCACAGCTGCCTCAGTCCTGACCCTACACAGTAGCTAGGTGCCTATTTCATGCCTAAGCCCTAGCAAGATCCTTAGACAAGGCATTACCCTGCCTAACTTCCCAGGGGCCCCTTCTGGTAGGTATGCTCTGATCATGCCTAACTCCACACAACAGCCTGGACAGGTGAAAGAGGACATAACTTATAACCTTTAAGCCAGTTGTTAGAACACTTGGGCAGGATGTAGGAAACACCAGTTCAGTTCAACTCTCTGCCTGATGGGGAGAAGGGATTTGAACATGGGTTTCACACTGGCCTGGGGAGTGGCCTCAAACCATGGGACTATAGTCAGTCTCTCTGACCCAAATGCATATTTAAAAATATTTCATACACAGTGGAACAGCTTCAACAAGAGAGATTGAGACTGGCCCACAGCAAAATTTTCCATAACTCAAGTGATTAAGACACTTGTTTGAGAGGTGCAGAACCCCTGTTCAAATCCATTGTCCTCATCAGGCAGTGGAGGAGGAGGGAATTGAATTGGTATTTCCCATATCCTGGGTGAGTTTCCTAACTATTAGGCTAACGGTTATAAGGGAGGCCTCCTCCCACAGCTGTTTTGTGTGGAGTTACATACCCATCATTGCCTTCTTGCAAGAAATGACTTAAGCACCTGACTCCAAGAGAAGGTTCCCAGCTGTGAATCCCAACCAGATATAGGTACTGAACTCTGAGATAGTTCTTAGTATCTAAATCCTTAGATAGTGACTTAGGACCCACCCCATCCTCAGCATTTACTATTGGCTAGTCTAGGCAGCTCCTACACTGATTCTGCATACTAGCTTTTGTGAATCCCATTCTTCTTTTCCCCTGCACTGTCTAGAGATACAAGACATCTTCCTCAGGGTAATTATGTGGTGCAACACTGAGCATTGTAATACCTAAGCTCCTTTGTGACTAGCCCTTAGCTTCTACTGATTATAACTTGAGTGTATATAGAATAACAGAATGATCTAGATGGCTACACTCGGCTGAAATTTACTGTTTTGCATAGGTTTCTCTCTAGCCCTCTTACACCTATATTCTTACAAAGGCAGAGGACCCACATTTATTTTTTACTAAATAGAAAATGAAAGTTTAAGTCGTGCTCACTGGTGAAATGTTATTGAAGACTAGAACAAAGATGACATCAGGAAAAGGGTCCATTAAAAAAAAAAACAGCAGTGTACATGAATAATCTCTTCAAATTAAATACTAAATTTTATTTACATTGTGTGATTAATTTCAAATCAATTTGATATTTTCATATCATATAATTAAACTTGAGAATGTGTTTTATGCCTCACACTCCTGATCTCTCCGTGCCATGCAAAAAAAGTTAATACTTACATATGCAGAAACTTTGAAGATAGTTGATGTAATAATTATTTCCTTTGTTTCAGGATCCTTTTGAACACTGAAATATGGGGAAGTAACCAGTATTTAATACCAATATCTACAGAATGACTAATAGACTTCTTTCATATTTACTAAATTAGTTGCAAGCTTATACATTATGTTCTTGCCCAAATCTATGAAAGAGAATTTAGTGGTTACAACTTGATCCATGTCATCTCAACCATGAAAATCTACACTATTGATGATTGTACACTGCAATATTTAAAAAAAAATAGTTTTTCCATATTTCCATCTGCTAAATTACAACTGTATTATAGAGTGACAGTAATGACTCCAAAGTTAAGGTTGTAAGACAGTTTCATTGTCTATGAAAGATGTACCACTGCTTCTTAGCTAAATTAAGATTTTTACTTCATTTTTTTTAGTGTAACTGCAAAGTGTAAAAGAATGATTGCACGTTACTATAAGGATGCAAAATGCCAATAACTTTAACCAAGAGATTTACACGTCTATCCATTTATAGTAGAAGTGGTTTATATATTTAACACATTTTTCCATGGAGGAAAGTTTTGTGCATAGCTAGGCAAGGGTTTACCTATCTGGTGGGTAATGCATTCTACAGGGGTGTGATTTTTAAAATGCACTTATGTGTTGCAGGTTCTACACAGAGCAATTACCATGCAACATATTAGTGCACTTTAAAAATCACAACCCTGCAGAGTGCATTAACCCACTGGATAGACAAGACCTAATTTAGGACTATTTCTATTTACTGCACCTTTGCATTTCTAAGCTTACCTCCCCTGTTTGCTGTAAAGGAGTCTTTTTCCTCAATTATTATACCTGCAGACAACCCAAGCCTTTTATTCACTATTAAAGTTTTTCAAAATTGCATCCGTTTCTCTCAGTTTTATATTGAGAAGTTTATTTTTACATTGCTTCAGAAATAAGATAATATAGCCTCTTAATTTTCACTAATTCCACATAATTTATATTTACATTAACTCATTATGGTGCACCTGAGACTTATAAATTCCAAATAGTTCTGAGAAGTGTGTTAACTCACAACCTGCCTTATCACGAAGAGGTTCAATTTCTGAGGATTCCTCTAGAATCTAATAACTATTAGGGTGATTCAGACTTTCAGCCATTAGTACTTCTCTTCCTGTTTGTGTTGTATACCACAACAGCACTGAACAGGCAGCCTTGTCATGTTGTTCTCTTTTACCACTGTTTCTACACTTCTACTTGTTGAAAAGAGAAACAAAACAAAACACAAAACAAAAACCCAAAAGTGTTCCAAATGAGTGCAGTTTTGTTAACCAGTGGACATTTGGCTCTTTTTCGTTTGAGACTATCATCCACAGGATGGTGAAGTTGTGGACTATCATCAAATCTGTGTGCTATGGACTGGATCTCTTCTAACCTATGGTATTTTAGCAGAGATTCTCTCTCAAACTAAATGTTTCTTTTTTAAAGTTAATTCAGATATTACAACTGTATCTATAGGGCTTCCTAGGGTCTGTTGCTTTGTATGAAAATGTTCAGCAGCCTTTCACTTTCATGTTTCTTAATTCAAAAAAGAAAATTCTAGGTTTCCAAAATAGTTAGTGAAAAGGGATTTTGGTTTTAAATAGGCTAGAAATTCAGCCGTATTGTCTGTTTCCTGTTGGTTTCCTGGGCGTCTCCCTCCACTCCCAGCTGGGGCAACCTCATCAATTACATTGGTGAGCTGTGACATTGACATGGCTGCCCATTGCAAAGGACAGCAGTAACTGAGAAGTTCCACACGGCTTCCCTCAGCTCCTGGCAGGTGGGAGCAGGGTGAGAAGCTTGGCTGCTGATCTCTGCTTTCGGCCGGGAGCCATGGCAAGAAGTCCAGGTGCTTCTCCACCTGCTTCCCACTGGGCCACCCTTGTCAATTACACAGCTGAACCATGAAACTGACATGGCTGCCTCTTCCAGCCAGGAGTGGGAACCAGTCACCCAGCCTTGCAGCAGCCCAGGCTTCTCATCCCACTCCCAGCAGGGAGTGGGAACCAGCAGCCTAGTCTTGAAGCAGCCAGAGCTTGGGCTTTCTTGCCAATTTCACCACTGAGCAGTGAAATTGACAAGAATGATAGACCCACAGCCAATGTAAGGAGATGCAGTGTCTACATTGACACTGGGTTGTCCTGACTGTCAACAAAAGCCATACACTTCTCGTCCAGGTGGTTTTATTTTGTGGAAAAAGCAAGCAGTTTTGTCAGCAGGAGGAAGGGGAGGGTGATTGCAGTGTGAACACCACCTATGTTTTGTTGACTAAAGCTGACTTGGTCAACAAAAATCATCAGTGTAAGTCCTGGTCTACACTAGAATGTTCATGTGAAAACTAGTCTAAGAGCTGCAACTCATTTTTCCCTCAGAGTTTTAGGGAAAAAAATTACCAACCTTCTTAGATACAGTGATATTTGCATAAACATTTTGTCCAAGCCTCTGCATATATTTTTTGCATTTATTTGTTAAAGTGGGAAACTTCCATATGCCAAAATGGTCATTTTAACCTAGATCTGTTTTCATTTCTAAAAAGGAGAAGCCTTTTCACTGTTTCATAACTTACTGTGAACTCTATTTATCTCTCTGTATCGCCATTATATTTTATTATGTTTTCCATACACAAAAGAGCAACCACATGCTTTTCAGGTAAATTTAGTTTAGATCAAGGGAAAGAACAACACAAGATCAAACGTGAAGTCTCCATGAGCATGTAAGTACAATGTGCAAGACATTAACACCTGCCCTCTTGAAGTGAAATTATTCTCCAAAATGGAGATGGAAAAACTTGTTAGAAATTTAGAGGTGCAATCTATAGAAAATATTTATAAATTAGGAGATCATAACCACGAAATACCACGATACACTGTGTTTTAATTTTAACCAGGAAATGTTGATTAGGGAGCATACTTAAAAGATAATGAACAAAAGTATCAATGTTATTTCACAGATATGATGAAGCAGCATTTAATTTACATGTGACATGAAAGTCTTAGATAAACCTAGCCAAAATAGTGTCATAAGAAACTGATTGGTTATAGTAAATAGTTGCTACTTGATTCCAAAATATACTGAAGTCCCCAGCATAGGGATTACAATTTCGACAGACAAGTGTGTGGGTCACACCAGGGTAGAGCTCCTTGCATGCTATTCTTTTCCCCAACCTGGGGAGCGCCTGTCACAAGTTTTTCTTGATTCACTAGAGTTTAGTTTAAAAGCTGGACTATAAAAATATTGTTTGCTAGATCAGTTATTTATAGCATTTCTTGATATTTTGTAATTATTTATTGTTCTTATAAGTATTTATTTGTTTCTATAGTATTTATTGTTTCTATAAGCGTGACCTGACTTACGTTTCTCTAAGAGGACTTTAGTCTTTAAATACACATAGAAAACATTCTGTACAATACACAAAAAACTGGCAGATTCTATGATTGTGTAGTAATTAGTATCACAGAATATTAGAATTGGAGTTAGTCCAACCCCCTGTTCAAAGCAGGACTAACCTCAGCTAAATCATCCCAGACAGGGCTTTGTCAAGCTGCAGATTAAAAACCTCTAAAGACGGAGATTCCACCACCTCCCTAGGTAACCCATTCCAGTGCTTCACCACTCTCCTAGTGAAAACCTTTTTCCTAATATCCAACCTACCACTGCAACTTGAGACCATTGCTCCTTGTTCTATCATCTACCACCATTGAGAACAGTCTAGCTCCATCCTCCCTGGAACCCCCTTTCAGGCAGTGAAAGGCTGCTATCAAATCCCCCCTAGTTCTTCTCTTCTGCAGACTAAACAAGCCTAGATCCCTCAGCCTCTCCTCATAAGTCTTTTGCTCCAGCCCTCTAACGATTTCCCTCTCCTGGACTCTCTCCAACTTGTCCACATCCTTTCTGTAATGGGGGGCCCAAAACTGGACACAGTACTCCAAATGTGGCCTCACCAATGCTGAATAGAGGGGAATAATCACTTCCCTCGATCTGCTGGCAATGCTCCTACTAGTGCAATGTCTCATGTTCATCAGTATTTGTTCTAAATGTGCAAGGGTGTTAAAAATCATTTATATAGAACCTTAGATTTTCATGGTATTTTACAAACAAGACTTGTTTCCTGTTTTGAACATGGACTCCAAGACAGAGCTTGCAATTCAAGATAGAGAAGAGAAACCAATAAAAGATAACAGGAAGGATTTATGAAAGAAGTGGGTTTTTAGGAAGTATTTGAGGGAGAAGGGGTTTGATAGACAGGAGTAATAAGATTGTTCCAAACATGGAGAGGAGCTAATAGGAGACAGGTTGCCAAGTGTGAGAGTTGCACTGAAAAATAGATAGAGTGGGGGAGAAGAAGAAAATGAGATTAGAGATGTAAGTGGGGTCAAGATCATATATAGCCTGAAAAGAGAAGATAAAGAGTTTGACTCTGATGAGATAGGAGACAGAAAGCCAGTGAAAGGATTTAAACAGAAGGTAACATGATCAGAGAGAAGGGTTTTTGAAAAAAAAACAAAAAACGGTGAGCATCAGCATTTTGGATAAACAAAGTGAAAAGGTGATTATGTGTAATTTGGCAATATTAAAGAGGAAGAAGCAACAAACAAAACCCAGAGGTGAAAGAAGAAAGTGAGAAGAGTCTAAAATGACATCCTGATTGCAAGCTTTCACGATGGGATTGATAGAGAGCTCAGTATTTATCAAGATGAAAGATGAGGCTAGATTCACAAAAGGATATGGGTACCTAACTGCCACTTTAGGTGCCTAAATCCCAGAATCAGGCCACATTGGGATTCGCAAAACCCCTGCTCAGCTGCCCTCAAACCTAGTAGGCACCTAACCTCGCTTGGCACCTAAATTGTGGCAGTAAAAATTCCCTAAGAGCCTATGTTTCTGCATATGTACATTGCAGCCACACCAAGAATCTGGACACCAGCCCCAGAACAATTCACAAGCCAGGGGAAGATAAGCATTCCTTTCCCTAACTTGCCGGTGGGGCCCAATCTATTAGGAACCATGCTCAGAGCCCCCTTACTGGATTGGGCCTCATATAGGTGCACAAAATGGCCAGGGACGGAGGAGGAGGAATTGAAGCCCAGTGCTGAATCTGATCCACTGTGCATAAACAGTGGAAGAATTGTGTGTGTGTGTGTGTGTGGACCCAGGATCCCCTGCTCCAATTTTTTTTTAAAATTATATATCCACAGTAGAACCATTTCAACAGGAGAGACTGAAGGAGCCCCATATCAGAATATCCCCCTGCCCTGGAGGTGGCAAATATCTGTTCAAATCCCTTCTCCCCAAATGTGGGGGACTAGAACTGGAGGTCTACATCCCAAGTGAGTACCCAAAACACTGGGCTATAAGTTATGAGGGAGGTCCAGCTATTCTTCCTCCTGCTGCTGCTTGCAAAAACAGCAAAGGCACCTAAAACCCAGAGAGGGTTGGAGATGAGAATCCCAAGCACAGGAAGGCATCTCCCTGCAGCCTGTCTCCCAAAGAGGGGCAGGGCTTAGGACATACTAAGGCAAAGGGTATCTCCCATTGGCTAGTTTTGGCAGGAAACCACCTAGCATGCTGGCTTTCGTGAATCCCGTCCTGAGGTACGTACTACTCCCCATTGGCTGCATATGGAGCCCAAGGTGCCAAACTCAGGCTTTGTGAATCCCAGTTATTTTCTAGGCAACTAGAGGTTAGGCCTGGTGATGCTGAATCTCTCTCCACCTATGTTTCTTGGTAAATCTAGCCCATGGAATTCAACTTTGGAAAGAGTGAGTTTGAGATAGGTGTCCCACTGCCAAAGGGAGAAATAAAGAATAAGAATAGGAAGACAAAAAGAGTTTTAGCCTGGAGATGGTAGTTAATGATCTTGGTCAGGGCTGTTTTAGTGAAGAGGAGAAGGCAGACTAGAGGAATCAAGGAGAGAGAGTTGAAGGAGAGTAAGTAAAATGTGTACTCAGCATATTTTAGTACTTTGAAGACAAAAAGGAAGGAGAAAGACAATTGCTGTTGGTAGAATCCATGGAAGGTAGTTTCAAGGTAGGGACAACCTTGAGAGTAAGGAAAGAAGCCAGAATGAAGGTAAGGGAATAAGAAGGAGCAAGGAAGAAGATGAAACAGGAAGAAAACGGAGTCAAGGTAACATGTTGGGGGTTTAAAAGGCAGATAGTACAAAGATTAAAAAAAAAAGTCAGATTGTGATGAAAGAAGAAGGTAGAACTAGTGAAGGGGTGGAGCAGTTTTACCAGATAATTTTTTGTTTTTTAAATTTTGCAAGATCCTGGTGAGAAAGCTGTATAAAAAAAAAAGTCAAGGATAAGATTTAAGGAGAGTTGAAGGTAAAGAAAATCTAGCTGGAGATAGCAGCACAGAAGTGACTCAGAGAGTAGAAGTAAAGCTGTTTAGAAGGAAGAGGGCAGTTGAGAAGCAAAAGAAATGAAGAGTGTGGAGGAACTAATTGTAGTCTTAGCACTTTGTCCAATGTCATTCAACAGAATGAGAGCAGGAGCAGCTGTAGTAAATTGCAGAGAGTAAGCGAAGGCTGGGGATTAGAGCAGCAGACAGCATGTTGAGAGTGTGGAGTGAAGGATTTAACAAAAAGTAGGAGATAGAGTTTCTGTGACTGTTAGCTCCCTTCTTGCCATGTTCAGTATTCCTAAGGGGTCTATTTGAATACTCTGTACATCACTACATAAACCATATAGCCAAGCACCAAGTCTACACTACTTAAGAAAACTGCAGGGATTAGTTGTGAAACTGTAACTAGTTAAATAAACTTAATATATAAGACTATTAATGTTTAAAAGAATATTCAAAATTATCTTTAGAAATAATAATAGTTTCAATTTGTTAATGTTGTTTCAATGGCAGAAATTGTCTTAATGCTACTTCCCAAAGAGAGCTCATTGTTGATGATTTCAGTATTATAGAACTGAATCAGTATGCCTACCGGAAATCAGAAAGTGTTAAAGTTGTTTAGAAGTGGAGGATGATTTACATTTGGTCAACCAGAAAGGTTTATAAAAATAATTAAAACAAGAACATTTAAACAGGAAAGGAAAATTCTTGCAGTTTTAAGACAGACACAGCAATCCTTATTCACAAATCCCACCCAAATCAATGGAACTCCTTATTTACAAGAGCAAAGATTGCTTCTTCTGGCATTACACTAGGGTCTAATTTATGGTTTGTGTGACTAGAGTTAATTTTTAAAATTTTGCACAGAATACATAACTATGAAACAAGATTTTTTAAAAAAAAATCATCATCAGCCTATGATCTATCACTGACAAACAGAATAAGCAATAGTAACAACCACCACAACAAAAAAGATTAAATTGATGTGAATAGTGGGTGCTGATTCAGAAAACATGGATTAGTCTCAAGCAAAACAGACTATTTCCCAAACTGGGCAAGAATGCTCACTTTAATCCATTACGACAAGTTAACAAGGACCAGATTCTTCCACTCTTACCTTTATTGAGTAGTATTTATTCCGCAAAGAATCTCACTGATTTCATTAAGGCGTAGGATAATACCAGCAGAATTAAGGCTGGCAAAAATCAAGCCTTAAATATTTTTATTCCAGGTGACTGAAAGAACTAACATTTCAACCCAAATGACCTTGTCTAGGGCTGAATCACAAGGCAAACAGCTTGATTTTGTAAGATATTGAACATTGGCCTTGATCCAGCAATTATGAAGCACGTGCTTGTAGGGACATGAGTTGTCCTGCTGACTTGCTTTATATACCCTTTATTGTTTATCTTCAGTGGGATTGTTCACATCCTTAAAGCTAAGTATGTGCTTAAGAGTTTTGTTGGATCAAGGCTAGAGCACTCAGCACTTTGTAGGACTGAGTCCATAATGCAAAATAAAGATTTCCATTGATATTTTAAAACTAACTTTCAAATTAACTACTTAGAATTGCAAAAGCTACATATATCAGGGGATATGAGATGACTCAGAAGTCTATTCTTCAGAGAGTAAAATGTTAAGATCAGCAAATAGTAACTTTATATATTTCCATAATTGGCTGATGTGAAGTGGGAGCACTTAATCTGATTTCAGTGGTATTCTCTGTTTTCAGCATGTAGACTAATAACTGGAACCAGTAAAATGGGAATGAACTATACTGCAACTGTCTGCAATGTGGCAAAATGTTCCTATATATGAGAGCTGCCACTAAAACTTATTTTGTTAGTGAAACATTAATGTTCCGTTGCAGCTTATCTTTGATCTCGTCATACAAATAAAAGTGTATTCATAAAACAGGGATCGACAAACCCTGGGCACCAGGTCGCCATGGTGCCTAGGAATTTAATTCTGGTACCTCGTATTTCTCCATGTGGCCGGGCCGGGGCCGGGAGTGGGGAGAGCTGCAGCCACCACGCTGTGGCTGGGGCGCCCCACCCTGGGCCCACATTGTAGGAGAGGGGCGGGGGAAAGGGGCGGGGCCGGGAGGGGAGACCGGCTGCTGTGCTGCAGCCAGTGGACCCACCGCTGGGCCCACGTTGTAGGAGAGAGAAGGGGCCGGGAGGGGAGAGGGGTCGCCACACTCTGGCCACGGTTCCACTGTGTCCATGTGGTGGGGCTGGGAAGGGAAAGTGGCTGCTGCGCTTCGACCAGGGCACCCCGCTGCTGGGCCCACATTCTCTGGTCCTTAATTTTTGGGCTGGCTCCTAGATACAAAGCAAATTTGTCAAGCCCTGTCATAAGATTCAAAAAGCCTGTTTTCAAAACGTGTGCATGCAATTCCATGCCCAGCTGCACATGTAAATTTTTGTATGCACTTCTGAAAATCAGATTCTAAATATAACATGCTTACCTTACAAGATCTTTATATAAAGCCTTTGTAGTTTCTAAATATGGACCAAGCACATCCTCAAATTGACAGAGAGTTCCTCCAAGGCAAAGATGCTTAAAAAGACAGAAGAGAAACTCCTTACGATTTAACTGACTGAATATATCAAAATGGTCAGAATCTTCTAGAAGCAAAACCTGGAAAGGGGCGAGAAAGAAAAAATGTTGATTTCATTTTCTAATTTGAAATAAAAAAAATTTAACGAATGCAGCTATTTTGTTGTATGTAAGCATGGAGATTGATCATTTAGGAATTTCCATTATTTATATATAAAATATAGGAAACTTTTTCTGTCAGGCAAAAATCTTCTGCTGTGTGCGCAATTTGCATATTTTGCACCTGAAAAATAAATTGTGAATACAAATCTAAATAATTGAGTCTCTAACTTTCAGATTTGTGTAAATGCTTTCTTACTCTATGCAGGAAGAGTAACTCTACAACATGCTAATGAAACACTCATGCAGAATCTGAGAATTACTTAGCTGAATGCCTTGGGGACAGTAAGCAGGAGTTTGGCATGCTGGACAACTGTCAATTAGTATCTGGTTTGGTTACTCTGTGAAGTGATTGATCTGATTATTTTATTGATTTCAGCATAAGATTAGATCATATAAAGAAAGGGACGTGGCTAGCTGTCTAAGCACAGAATTAGGAGACTGGAACTTCTGAGTTCTAATTCCCTTTGTGGTCTTGGGTAAATCACTTAACTTCCAATGCTACAATAGGATGTTAGTGTGGATGTGTATGGAGTAATACTCACTTAAATGGGATTCTATGCAGGAACAGAAAGATCCATTCTAGTGCATATTAATGCAGGATGCGGTCTCTGAAAAGTGACTCTAAAAATGCCATCATATTTTGATTGTTGTTTCTCATTTTCCATATTAAAATGTCCTCAGTTTACAAATAAATGTATGATGTTTTAACTGCCACCCTGAAAGCTAAACCTGGAATCTGAAAGTCAAACTGAATTCTTTCCTTTTCCTGTATCTTCACTAGAAAGACCAGTTTTGCAGGCTAAATTCTGTGATCAGCATTACCTGTTCAGTCCTATTGTCTTCAATGAGTTTGCAAAGAGTAAATAATTCTAAGGGTACATCTATACTGCAATCACAGGCTGAACTGACACCCAAACTAGCTTTAACCTAGCTAGCTAGAGTCCCGGAACAGTGAAGTTGCAACCACCTGGGCTATACAAGCCCCTCCTTGAAATTAAGTGTAATTATTTGCAGGGCTAGCCCATGCTGAAATTAGGACTGTCAATGAATCGCAGTTAACTCAAGCAATTAATTTGTTTTGCGTTAACTCGATTAAAAATAATAAATCACAATCAATCTCAGTTTTAATTGCACTGTTAAACAATAGAATACCAATTTAAATTTATTTAAAATATTTTTGGATATTCTTCCTCCATTTTCAAATATATTGATTTCTATTACAAAGAATACAAAATGTACAGTGCTCACTTTATATTATTTTATTACAAACATTTGCACTGTAAAAAGAAATAGTATTTTTCAATTCACCTCATACAAGTACTGTAGTGCAATCACTTTATCATGAAAGTGCAACTTATAAATGTAGTTTTTTGTTACATTACAACACTCAAAAACAACAATGTAAATGTTTAGAGGCTACAAGACCACTCTGTCCTACTTGTTCAGCCAATCGTGAAGACAAACAAGTTTGTTTACATTTATGGGAGATAATGCTGCTCACTTCTTCTTTACAATGTCACCTGAAAGTAAGAACAGGCATTTACACAGCACAGTTGTAGTCAGCGTTATGAGGTATTTATGTGCCAGATATGCTAAACCTTTGTATGCCCTTTTGTGCTTCAGCCACCATTCCAGAGGACATGCTTCCATGCCGATGATGCTTGTTAAAAAATACATTAATTAAATTTGCAACTGAATTCCTTAGGGGAGAAGTGTATTTCTCCTGCTCTGTGTTTCTACCTGCATTCTACCATATATTTCATGTAACGGCAGCCTCGGATGACGATTAGCACGTTTGATTTAAGAACGCTTTCACTGCAGATTTGACAAAACTCAAAGAAGGTACCAATGTGAGATTTCTAAAGATAGCAACAATACTCAACCCAAGGTTTAAGAATCTGAAGTGCTTTCCAAAATCTGAGGCTGTGTCCACACTGACGGCGGCAAATTTGAGCAGTCTGTATAGAAGCGCTCAGTCGATCCAGGAAGCGACGCAGGAAAACCACCTCGGTAAGTGACGTAGCGCTGCTCCCTTCGACGCAGCGCAGTGTGGACGGCGCACGGAGGAGATGCTGCAAAGTCGACGGAAGATACACAAGTGATTTATGTCACCTGCATATCTCCCGTCGACTGCCGCCGAATCGCAAAGGTAAGTGTAGACCGGGCCTGAGAGGGATGAGGTGTGGAACATGCTGTCAGAAATCTTAAATGAGCAACACTCCAATGCAGAAACTACAGAACCCAAATCACCAAAAAGAAAAATCCAGTTTCTGTTGATGGCATCTGATTCAGATGATTAAAATGAATGTGTCTTGTCTACACTGCTCTGAATTGTTATTGAGCGGAACCTGTCAGCACAGAAGTATGTCCTCTGGAATGGTGGTCAAAGCATGAAGGGGCATACAAATATTTAGCACATCTGGCATGTAAATATTTTGTGACACCAACTACAACAGTGCCATGCAATTGCCTGTTCTCACTTTCAGATGACATTATAAACAAGAAGTGGGCAACATTATCTCCCATAAATGTAAACAAACTTGTTTGTCTTAGTGATAGGCTGAACAAGAAGTAGGACTGAGTGGACCTGTAGGCTCTAAAGTCTTCCATTGTTTTATTTTTAGTGCAGGGTTTTTTGTTTTCTTTTTTACATAATTCTGCATTTGTAAATTCAATTTTCATGATAAAGATATTACACTACAGTACTTGCATGAGGTTAATTGAAATAGTTTCTTTTTTATAGTGCAAAATTTTGTAATAAAAATAACTATAAAATGAGCACTGTACACTTTGTATTGTGTTGTAATTTAAATCAATACTTTTGAAAATGTAGAAACATCCAGAAATATTTTATTATTGTTTAACAGCACAATTAATTTTTTTAATTGCTTGACAGACCTCGCTGAAATGGCTGCTGCCTCAGCCTCACTGCTCCAGGACCAACTTCAGGACTATTAGTTTGATTAAACTAATTCAGGCATGTCTACCTCAGCTGCACTCACACCATGGGATTGCAGAATAGACACTAGTGACTCTGTAGTCATTAAGTACTTATGTCAGTGATGCACAAGGAAGAAGAATCCAGTTCTCATATTCTTAGCTGTGCTGGCTCTGAGTGATTTTTCAGCATAAAAATATTCTTTAACTTCTCCGGTGCAAATGTAAAATAGGGATAATATTTACTTCACATGGCTGTTTAGAGGATTAGTTATCTAACATTTATCTCAAGATGAAAACTACTAAATATATCAATTGTTAAGTACCATTAAAGTATATGGGGAAACAAATAAGAAACAACGCAAAGAAAAATATGATAGCACTTAAAGGTACACCATCAAATTCAAATCTGTAAATTTAAATGCTGAATGAAATGTAGCTCCATGCACTATACCTGCGCCTGAATCCTGCATATAATTGTTACGGTTTTACATAATATTCTGTTATTTTCTTAATAATAAATAACTATTTAATAATAATACTCTTTTTTCTGAAATGCAAAATACATTTAAACATCTCTTGCTCTGAATACCCACCCATCTTATCCAAACCCAGGAATCTCACAGGGTGTTGCCATTAGGTAACTTTGAATGCTGCAAATTGAAACAGATGAAAGAATTTGCACTTATGACTGTCACTAGAAAGTCTTTACTGCCTTTCATGATTATCCCCTTGTAGGAGAGATGAAAAAGGAGGAGTTGATAGCATTTCCTCAGTCCCTCATAAGAGGAACTCATTTGTCTCTGATCTTTTCTGAGAAGAGTGGGCAGAAGGAGTTGCTAACGGTGCCTCTCTCTACAAAGGAAAAAGAGGAGCCAACTGGGAAGAAGTCACTGCTGCAACACCACATAAGAGTTGAAGAGCTTTGGTTCACTTCCCTCCCACATATGGCTACAGATCTCTGCTTTTAAGTGGAAAAAATACATGTATACCCCTGAAAAAGCCACAAGATTGTAAGAAGTGCCTAGCAGTACATGACAGAGGTATGAAAACCACTGAGAAATTCCCAACTGCTGTACTGACCTTTCTTAACTCATCTGAGATAGGAATGTCATCATAATAGTCATCATAACACTTAATAATATGTCCATTTTCTCTAACAACTCCTTCAGAGTACAATCGATCAAAAAACGACATGGAAACTTGTGTGCAGGGAACAACTATGGCTTCAATATTTTTCACTTTGGTACCTGAAAGATGACAATCTTCATTAACAGGGAAAACCTGAGGTGAAATATAGGATAACTACCCTTTATTAAGAGGTCCACAAAAATTCAAGATACATTTTCCCAAGTTAACACAGCATGCAAATAATTACTCCAAACAAAACCATTTTGAGAAATTTGTATATGTGCAATTATGGCTGAAAAAACACACACCATAAACTATATTTAGGAGCTAAACTTTTATAGGGGGAGAAACAAGTGTGTAAATAGCTTTAACATAGGCTTGTATTCAGACTAGTTTCAACCCCGTGTGCTTTTTCCTGAATAAGTAAAGACTGCCAAGGACATTCCTGGACAAGATATATGGCAGCCAAATGAGGAAGCATGTAGTGCTAGACCCCATCCTGGAATGTTTTCTTCCTCATGTCCAGCCTTACAAGATTGGAAGAGTAAACTCCAAATTTGAAGGAACAGGGTGCAGAAGTCCCTAGCCACTACCAACACCTCACAAACTTAAAAAAATATGATGTATAGCATTTATATTAACTAAAAACAAAGGTGCCATTTCAGAGATTTTACCATTAAAAAAAATTCAAGACATTTGAAATTCTGAATGCATCTGATGAAATGGATTGAAGCCCACGAAAGCTTATGCCCGTAGAAATTTGTTAGTCTTTAAGGTGCTACAGGACTCCCATTGTTTTTGCTGTATAAAGACTAACACGGCTACCCCTCTAGAACTTTGAAATGTTTTGTAGCTTATAAAGCTGCCTTGAATTTTTCAACCCACCACAGATCATTGTTTCGTTATCCTTTTATACTAAGACTGACACAAAAATCTATAAGACAAGATGACATATCGAAACTTGTCAGTGACCTGTCTGTAATCGTAGGAAAAGGTGGAATACTTACCAGTAACTGGAGTTCAGAATACAGTGCTTCTGCAGACGGACAGCATAATCATATATACACTTAGGAAGAATAAATCAAATGCATAAATACAAAATGGGGAATAACTGGTTGGCTGTTGAAAAGAATCTGGGGCTTATAGTGGATCACAAATTGTACATGAGTGAACAATGTGCTGCAATTGCAAAAAAGGCTAATATCATTCTGGGGTGTATTAACAGAAGTGTCATATGTATGATACAGGAGGTAAATGTTCCATTCCACATTTAGGAAAGATGTGGATAAACTGGGAGTCCAGAGGAGAATAATAAAAATGCTAAAAGCTTTAGAAAACTGACATTTGAGGAACGGTTAAAAATCTGGGCATGTTTAATCTCAAGAAATGACGACTGAGGAAGGACCTGATAATAGTCTTCAAATATGTCAAGGGTTGAGGATGGGGATTGTTGTTCTTCGAGTCCACTGAAGGTAGAAGTAGTAGTAATGGGTTTAATTTGCAACCAGGGAGATTTAGGTTAGATATTAGGAAATGCTTTCTAACTATATGGGTAGTTAAACTCTGGAATAAGCTTCCAAGGGAGGAGGTGAAATCTCCATTATTGTCCATTTTTAAGAACAGGTTAGACAAACGCCTCTCAGAGTTGGTCTAGGTTTACTTGGTCTTGCCTCAGGACCCTTCCAACCCATTTCTCTGATTCTGTGCCATGCTTGAGAGGCACTAGCCATAAGCAATCACTTGCTGCGTCCTAGGATCCAAATGTTTTAGAATCAGACTAGAAAAGGTCATGTCTCTGTACCCATCTTTTATTCCTCTCTGTTTCAGTGTCCTTAAAGTGATTTCCAGGAAGAGATAAAGAGAGTGACTGTGGCTCTGCAGAGGGAATTCATCCAGAGAATTCTCATTTCCACTGAGTTTCCATCTTTTCTCCTTCATGAATTGCCTCTACAGATCCCTTGCACAGAATTACCCAGCAGGATCACAATCTAGGAATGTTAGGGACTTCATAGTTAAACAGGTAATTAAGCAGTGATCTATGGAATTGAGAATTCGAACTAACTAGAGTCAGGATCTCCAGCATTACCAGAGAATAATGCTTTGTGAAGTTGTGAAATTCACTCCAAGTGGCACCGTGGCAAATTTTAATAGAGACATTCCTAAAAGAGGCTAGAGACACTAAAACCTCTGACAGAATACTTTTTAAATCTAATATTGGTACTCCATCCTGACCAGAATACTTGCAAAGTATGGCCCATTTAGAAAGACTGACTCAAAAGGACATTTCCCTTGGGTTTCTCTTCATAAATGATATAGAAAATTTATGAAAAGGTTTAGTTATTAATATTTGGAAATAATTAAGTCCCTTTTAACATCTAACTTACGTAAACTCACCTCACCTACCAGGTCACTAGGCTTAGCATCATATAATTCCTCTTGTATTTTTTCATTATGTGAAAATGTGCTATCACAGAAGCAAAAGTTTGGCATGAGATTTCACAATCACCATATCAAGGAACATCATCTTTAAAATTTGCAACTTCTTTGCTCTCCTACCTCTCAATATGGTCACCAGGAAAATTGTCTTTCAAGAGACATTGAAAAGTGTAGAAGACATTCTCTTTGCAGTTCTCTGAGTTAATCAATTATCTTGGTAACAATCAAAATCCAAGTCTCTGGGCTGTGAGTTCATAAATCACTGGAAATAAGTTCAATAGGCCTACATTCCCCCTTCCCCCCCCCAAAAAAACCCAACCAAACCCAAACAAAAAACCTTGTTTTAGTTCCCATTCCCTTCTAAATGCAGTGAGAAGAGACTGCAAAACCAAAAATTGATATGTATAAAGCAAAATTAGATGCTAAATGACATAAAAAAATACAGGGTTCCTTTTATATGTCTAAATTAGGGAATGGAACAAGTCTTCGTATCTCCAAAATTGTTAGACCACAGAAAAAAATATCCACTTCAAAATATATACCGTAGATTCATAGAAATGTAGGGCTGGAAGGGACCCCAAGAGCTCATCTAGTTCATCCTCCCCCATTAAGGCAGGATTAAATATACCTAGGCAATCCTGACAGCTCTCTGTCTAACCTGCTGTTAAAAACCTCTAATGACTGGGATTCCACAATCTCCCATGGTAACTTGTTTCAGTGGTTAACTATTCTCACAGTTAGAAAGTTTTGCCTGTTACTTAATCTGAATCTCCCTTGCTGCATAGTAAGCCAATTACTTCTTGTCCTATCCTAGGTGGACATGGAGAACAATTGATCACTGTCCTTTTTATAACATTTTACATTTTTGAAAACTTCCATATATGATTTTCTCTTAGACACGCTCCTGAAATTCAGGAAAAGTTTTCTAAACTTATCAGAAAAAGAGTAGATGTTCATGCAGTAGGCATTCAGAAACCAAACTGCCAATGATTGTTGAAGAGGTTAAAGATTGTAGAATCTAAACTGTTTTTTTTGTTTTTGTTTTTTTTTTAAATAAAAACAGGTATTTCTAGCTCTTTGAAGATAAATCTGCAAATGTGAACTGAGTATAAACAGATGCAGTACTGTCTCCTTAAGTCTGCTGGCAGACACGTGCAGTGCCACTACTACAACAAAATGAAAACTGCTCGTCAGTTTTCACTGCTACTATTCAAAACCCTGCGGGCAGCCATGAAATTGACAAGAATCAGATTAATTTGACTTTGCTGCTGCTGCTGCTTGGAAAAGCTGTGAGCAGTAGATAGGCAATGGACAGGAGAGATTCTTAGAGAATGGGAAAGAGGTAGAGTAGCAAACAATTCCTCCTCCCTCCCACCCTTTTAAGTGGCCAGAGAAGCAAGAACAGGTAGTGGAAATACCCCCATTAAAGCAGCCAGGAGACTGTGGCATGAGAGGAGAAACAGAAGAGAGAGAAAATACTTCTTTTCCCTTACAGCCAAAGGGGCAGGAGATCGGAGATGCCAAATTATCTGACACCTCAAGTGTTAATTGGGGCTGATATTAAAGATAGAGATCCTAAGCAAAGTCTTAGGACAGCATTGTAGTAGGATTCCAAGCAGCTCACACTTTAACACTGGCTGAAGAGTGGTGAATTGACTCCACACCCGAGCAATGCCCTACACAGTAAAAGTCACGACATTTTGCATCAGTCTCTATTTTCTTCTCTGATAACTAGGAGTCTGGCAAAATTTGTGTGTGCATGTGGGGAGGTGGGGAAGAGAAGATGGGCAAGAGAAAGGTAGCAGTTAATGGGATCATTTAGAAAGAAAAAAAAAAAAGAGTATAAAGAGACAGATTTTGAGCCAGGACAAGGCAGAAAAAGTGAGAGGCAAACGGTAGAGATGCAATGGAAGGAAAGTGAGGAAATAGCCATGGAAGACAACATTGAAAGGATACATAGTGATTATGGGACAGGAGAAAATAGAATGAAGCCTATAAAAGACAAGATTGCAAGAGCTAAAATAAGTTACCTTGTTAAAAATGTATAAATAGAAAGTGGATATATCCTAATGAAATATAGCACACTGCTGATTTCTTTTCTTTAAAATTGCAAAGGGTGTGGCTTTGGGTGCGCATGGTTTTGGGTGCACATGCAAAGATATTTTCTGCCCATCCTCATAGGAGTTGGGTATGTTTTTCAGGCCATAGCCAAAATCTCCACTTTACTGCATCAGTTACCCTAAGGATCCAGATAGTTATCCATTTCCTAGGGAATAAATATAGCACTTGAATCTATATTATCAACTTAGATTATAAATTAATTATATTCACTAATTTGTCTTCAGATCTATTATTTTAGGCAGAAGCTTACACAACTTACGACAGTGAATCTTAATTAAAGTGCAACTCCACATTCACAAATACACAGGGTAGCTAGAGCTGGAGATATGCATGTTTGGGGAAGAATAAGAGAATAATGGACAATTATCAGCTTGTACTTTCTACCCATCAAGGCGATTCTTACTACACTCTTCAGAAAAATGTACATAAAAGCTAAGGGGAAAAACTGACTCTGCATACTTAACAGAAAAGGTAAGCAGAGAGAGGGAAGGCAAGTTTTAAAGAAAGAGTAACGTGTGGTGGAGTATACTGGCCATTCAGTGTTCAGACAGCAAACATTTCAGGGTCCTGGAAATAAAATGCATTACTCGTGTGCCTGTCACAGAGATGTGTTCAGAACCTGCAGGAGTTAAAAAGCTGGGATACTTGGCAGATGACCCTTTAACTGCAGCAGGAGGTATGTAACCTGCTGACCTTCCCTAAGAAGGGGGCTGGAAAGTCACACAGGCAGGACAAATAGCTTAAGAACTCTTGCCCAAAACAGAAGAGTGGGAAAATTTACCTATGATTTGATCTATTATATTTTCTTTTGCTTGCTATAATTTGATGACTGGGAAAGAGGCAACTAGCAAGGTTGGGTTGTGTTAAAAGCCAAATACAGCATCCTAGAAAGCTGAAACTTCGTAGATAACAAGACAGTGTCTGTTGTCACAAAATACAGTGGGGAACCTTCCTGTCCATACCACAGAGAGTAGGAACAGGGAAAAACTCTCTCTCTCTCTCCCTCTCCCTCTCCGTGCGCCTGCACCCACACATACACAGTGACTGCAGTCAAATCAAGTGGCAGAAGGCAAATTCTTGAGGGATAATACCTTTGTGTTCCTAAAACATGGAGTCATTGCTCTGATACCACCATGATTCATGCCTTATAAATACTTAATTTTTGACCCACATTAAAACACAAAATTTCACTGTCTTAACATTTGCTTTTCCTTGTAGTGGTTTTACAGTCTTTTATGTATGGTGTTCATATTATAGGATTTTGTCCTTCATTCATGTTTCACTTCCTTTTTGATTAGCTTTAAAGTCTTGTCTACATTACAACACTTAGCCGAGTTTGTAACCAGTTAGTGACATGGCACAGGGTAATAAACCATGAGTTTAATCTTGTATCACTTTTGCAACTGGCACAGCCTACCACCACATGGCTGTCATCCTGCGGCTAAGTTAGTATATTATTCTGTAGACAGAGCCCCAGCATGCACATGTAACCATGTTAGCTTTCTTCCTCCCAACACTCCGCAGTAGGACAATTTAGAGAATATCCCCCAAATGCTGTGGATGCCTCTTTATAAGACTCTTTGGAACACTGTACCCTGGTTCGGTTGTAGGCATGACTGCAACTATGCTTGTCACACAATTGTGTTGTTGGGCATGAGTGTAACCAACTCAGCTATCTACTTACAAAAACACAGTTTTGCTTGTAAGATATATGGGACCTGAATCTCCATTACTACCAAAAAAATATGAGTGAGAAAGTTTACCATTTAACTGTGACAATTTAATGACAGAAATTAGATTAATGGCCCTTAGCTAATTTTAAAGGAAGGAGATTCCTTTAAATGATCTTTTGCTGTAAATTTTATTTCATGAGGGTATAGGTACAGATCTGAAACGTCACTGTTACAAAACATTAACTGGGGAAAATATAATTACCACACAGAAAGATTTAAAAGACTGATTTATTCTAAATTTATTTACCTAATGTAGTCCACTGTCCAGAAGCTGTAAGCAATTTCAAATTGGCACTAACATTTGGATCATTAAAAAATGCCTGAAATTTCAAATTAAAAATGAAAGTTAACAAAATGAGATATAATATCAACTAACGCAATAAATTACATTTCTATGACAAAATTTTAGGGGCCCAATAAATAAGTGGCTTCAATCTGACCTCTGAGTTTGCATGCCCAAAATATATGCCTCTGCAATATGACTAACCATATTTTAAACTAACTATATTTTAAAAATATATCCTCAATCTCTGTTTTCACAAATGTATTTATGTATGCAAATTTGAACATTTCAATCTGCAAAATATCACTTGTCCAAAACTATGCCTGCAGAAACATGAGCAACTTGGTTCTATGTATTTTAAGTGCATTATAAAGTTTTGTAGAATTGGGAATTCTCAGGATGCTTTTTTCTGCAGCAGAATCAAAAACCATACATAAAACTTTGGTCTGCAGACCAAAGTTTGTATGATAAACCATAAATTCTATGTAATCTCTACAGTTAAACTAAATGTATCATTTTACCAGTATGTCTTAACTTTTTAAAAAAGTGTTAAGCAATATGTATTTTAACAAGTCTTCAGACATTTAAGTGTAGAATAATCCTAGAGTGAGCTCAGATTCTTAGCTACATTTCTGAATAGAGTTTTTCCTTTTACGTCACCTCCTGGTTGTGAATTAATCTCTAAGGAAAAAATCAGATGACTCTCAAATGTCTATTCAACAAATAAGAAAAACTTTTACACTAAACAGGTGCATTCTCGCTATTAAATCAAATCACTTCACAGAGGTGAATCTATCCTATTTTACAGACAACGAATTGAGGAACAGAGAGGTTAAAGACAAAGGGCCTACTATATAAGCATCTATAAGACCAACTGAAATCAACAAGGACTGCAAGTGCTCAGCACATCTGAAAACATGGTCCCACTTTTCAGACTTCTGAAAGCCTGTGCACATCTAGTTTGTGCATACAATTACCGTGACTGAGCAGTTGATTGTACTAACTTCATATCCACATACATTTCTGAAAATCTAGCCCGACGTGACTTTCTCTCAAACATCAAAAGAGCTGGTGGCAGCTAGAACCAGAACCAACCAGTCTCATTCTTTAGCTCATGCTACCTCACTGGACCAACAGAGAAACGTCAACACTGCCTGTAAAATATTGTCATAGCCTTACACAGCTCACCAAAAATATATGCACCCAACCCACCTTTTACCAAAGAGACTGTGACTGCGTGTTTGCCACTTGTGAAAACATAACACGGAACAGATTATGGGAAGGTTTGTGTTGTTTCTAGTTTTGTGCTGGAATAAAAGTGACAGTTCCTTTAAAAAGGAACCATTAAATGTAATAGATTGATAAACTACCTTAACAAATTCATCCTTTTGATAGGCCTTAAAATGTTGGTCAAAACTGAACGCCTGGGCGCTGATCCTGCCATGCATGGCCCTGAAACCCAGACGGCGGTAAGTAAGAACGTCACTGAACACACCCCCTTTGTCCCAGCAGTGCACAATGCTCCAGAGATTGACTAGCCCAGGCACAAAACCCACCCTCCTGCCCTTTACAGGACGACTCCGCCCGACCGAGTCAAGAGCTGCCCTGCGAGGGCACGAAGTCTCCTGCGAGGCGGGCGCGTGGATGGTTTTATTCAGAACAGCAGCGACCGGCTGCTCCCAGAGCCGCCCCCGGACGGCCTGTCCGCGCCTGAAGAGCACGGAAACGGCCTGCAACGAGCCCGGCTCCGGCCCCCGCGGGCAGCGGAACAGAGCCGCTCTGCACCCCGCTCCCAGCAGAGCCCGGCCCTCCCGCCCTGCAGCGTCTGTCCCCGGCCAAACAGACCCCGCAGCCTCGCGCCCGGGCCCTAGAGCCCCTGGCAGGCGGCCCCTCCCCCACTCCAAGGCGCAGAGGCCCCCAGGGAGGCAGCAGCGCCTCCCCCCCCACCATTTGCGGAGCCGGCCCTGGGTGTCCCCGCTGTCCAGGGAGGGGAGGGTTTTCTGGGGCAGGTGGCGGAAGACGAAGCTCGGCCCGGTCCCCTCATCCCCGGCGGACATGCTCCTCCTGCGGACGCCCCGCGGGTTACCATGGAAACGCACCGCGGCGGGCGGTGCTCCGGTTTTCAGCGTCCCCCCGGGGGCGCCGCCGTGCCGCCAAGAGTTCCGCTGCCCCCAGGGGCCGCCGTGCTCCCTGTGGCCAGGGAGGCTCGTCCGCAGCGCTTCCCGGCGCGTAATAAAAAGCTGGGATTCAAAGTCACCTCAGCCCCGCGGCTGGCTGGGCCCCGCTCCCAGGCCTGGGGCTGCCCCAGAGAAGGGAGCCGCACTAGGCGTGGCAGCCACAGCCTTTCAAAACCCAGCCCTCAGCCACCCCCCTCCTTAGAGTGGTTCACAATCAGAGCACCCTGTGCCAGCCGTCACTGCTAAGAGAAGGGTGATCTGTTGCTGGGAGATTTGGGGCCAGAGAAGGCCTCCTGTTCAGGAAAAGCAGATTGGAAAGGGAGAGGGTGGGAAATGGTAATGCAGGGCCATGCTCCCTTCCTTCTCTGTGAACAGCAGACATTTCTCCAGGTTTCCAGCTGCCGGGGTAGCGGGTGTTTTCCCTACAGCCCCCATTCCTCGAGTCAGGAGATAAAAGACTTCAAGGAGCACTGAGGGTTGCATGGAAAAGCTTGACAACATGACCTGAGTGCACCCAGCTGGTTCAAATGCCACAAGAGCAAGCAACCAGAATAAGTCATTTGGCTAGGCAGCAGTTCTGCAGAAAAGGACCTGAGGGTTACAGTGGACAAGAAGCTGGATATGAGTCAAAAGTGTGCCCTTATTGCCAAGAAAGCTAACAGCATATTAGGTGCATTAGTAGGAGCATTGCCAACAGATCAAGAGAAGTGATTATTCCCCTCTATTCGTCATTAGTGAGGCCTCATTTGGAGTACTGTGTCCAGTTTTGGGCCCCCCACTACAAGCAGTATGTGAACAAATTAGAACAGTCCAGTCGAGGGCAACAAAAATGATTAGGGGGCTGGAGCACATGACTTATGAGGAGAGGCTGAGAGAACTAGGCTTGTTAAGTCTGCAGAAGAGAAGAATGAGGGGGGATTTGATAGCAGCCTTTAACTACCTGAAAGGGGGTTCCAGGGAGGACAGAGCTAGGCTGTTTTCAGTGGTAGTAGATGACAGAACTAGGAGCAACGGTCTCAAGTTGCAGTGGGGGAGGTTTAAGTTGGGTATCAGGAAAAAAATTTTCCACTAGGAGGGTGATGAAGCACTGCATTGGTTTAGGTAAGGAGATGGTGGAATCTCCATCTTTAGAGGTCTTTAAGGCCCAGCTTGATAAAGCCCTGGCTGGGATGGTTTAGTTGGGGTTGGTCCTGTTTTGAGCAGGGTGGTGGACTAGATGACCTCTTGAGGGTTCCTACCAACCCTAATCTTCTATGATTTAAAAGCCAATAAATATAGGGACACACCTTTCAATTCCATTGAAATACATTGAATTGGGAAAGGCTTGGGGAGGAATAAAAGAGAAAAAAGTAACAGATCTTTTGCTACAAAATAGAAACTATGTTCTAAATAACAGAGAGCTGCAATACATACACATAACTTTGTGCTTTGTGGAGATATGTACCTCCCCCTTTGTAAAGCTCCTATTGCCACTAATGTTGGTAGCACTAGAAGGAATGATCACAGAAAGAACTGGTTTGGGCAGAAAATCAGAGATCACAGTGCAGCCAGAAAAAACAATTACTATCCTTTTGTAACTTGTTCTTCGAGATGTGTATGTCACATGCACAGTTGCCAGAGATTTTTCGCTCCGTGGTATTTATAGGACCGGCTCTAGTGACCCCTGGAGCTGGGCACGTATGCATCAGTGTAAGGTGTGTCACCAGCTCTGTGTTTTCTTACTTCCTTCTTTCCAGTAATTGAGACAGAAGTGGAGGAGGGTGGGTCATGGAATGGACAGCAATACACCTCAAAGGGCAAGTGATGAAAACTGGCATCGCCATGGACCTGTTGGGTGGTGGGATAGTGGGATATGAGGGTATAACTTGACGACCATGTCATGGCTCTGCAGATGTCCTGGATTAGTACTTGCACAGGAAATGCTGCTGAAGTAGCCTAGGGTCTCATGGAATGAGCAGTCATGATGGTCAGAGGAGGAACCTTCGCCTGCTCATAGCAAGCCTGGATACGGGCAGTTATCCAGGATGGCACAAGTAGCCCACTCATCCTTCCCGCTACTGCTACAAAGAGTTTCATAGACTTGTGCAGAAGGGCTTAGTCCCCTCAATATAGAAGGTGAGACCCCATCTAATGTCCAGTGTATGAAGCCAATGTTCCTCAGAGGTTTTGGAAAAGAACATTAAGAAAAATGTCTTAGTTGTTGTGAAATTGCCACACCATCTTTGATAGGAAGGTCTTGGGCGGAGCAGCTGGACCTTGTCCTTGAAGAACAACATATAAGAAGGTCAGAGTTTTGATCTCAGAGACCCTTTGGCCCAGGTGACTGCTACGAAGAAAGTGACCTTCCAAGAGAGAAGCAGAATAGGACAAGATGCTAATGGCTTAAGGGTGGAGGGGAGGGTGGGAGAGAAGGAAGAGGCAGGAGCCGTGTCAGGACCAGGTTTAAGTCCCATAGAGGAATTAGGTCATGAACCTGCGGGTAGAGTCTTTCCAGGCCCTTGAGAAATGTGGCCATCTCATTGGAAAATTCTGATCTGCCCTACACAGGAGAGTGCAAAGCTGAGATGGCTGCCAAGTGAACTTTAATAGATAAAAGAGCCAGACCTTGATGTTTCAGATGGAGCAGATAGTCCAGGATAGACTGCAGAGAGGACTGGGATGGAGAGAGGTTCTGTCTGGAGGCCCAACAAGTGAAATGTTTCCCTTTGGCCACATAGGTAGCCCTGCTGGAAGGCTTTCTGCTACTGAGCAAAGCTTGTCAGACCTGTTCCATGCCTGCTCTTCAAGGTTCAGCCATGCAGCTACCATCCCATGAGGTGCAGGGAGCTGAGGTTCAGGGGAAGCAACTTCAGCCTTGTGAAATCAAGTCCAGATGGGGTGGGAGTGTGAGTGGAGCTGCCACTAAGACGTACGAGAAGCATACTGAACCAATGCTGGCGTAGCTACATCGGAGCTACCAGTATAACCTTCACCTTGTCTCATTTGACCTTTAGGAAGACCTTGTGAACCAAGGGGATTGGTGGGAAAGCATATAGTAGGTGGTCTGCCCATGAGAGCAGGAAGGCATTGGAGAGGGAGCCCCTGCTATGCCCATGCAGGGAACAGAATTGATGGCATTTCCTGTTCTGTCTGGTATGAACAGCTCCACCTGGGGAGGCCCCCATTTCTGGAAGATGACACTGATGACCGGGTGAAAAGACTACTTGTGGTGACAGGAAAAGGATTGCTGAGGTGATTTGCCAGTATGTTTTAGGCTCTGGGGAGATGTGACACCTCAAGGTGTATGGCATGCTTCACACAGAAGTCTCACAGTCGGAGGGCCTCCTGGCACAAAGCTGAAGACCAAGTCCCTCCCTGCTTGCTGATGTAAAACATTGATGCAGTGTTGTCCGTCAAGACCTATACCATCTTGCCTGAGATCTGGGGGAGGAATGCCAGGCAAGCCATGTGTACCACTATGAGTTTCCTGACATTTATATGCAGGGAGAGTTCTTCCTGGGCCCAGAGGCCCTGAGTCCTGAAACTGTTGAGGTAGGCTCTCCACCCCAGATTTGATATGTCCAAAACTAAGATCACCAATGGATGAGGGGCAGCAAAGGATACCTTTTTCATTGAAGAACCTGGATCCCTCCACCAAATTAGCGAAGCGAAGTGGAATCATGAGTATCAAGTCCAAGTGGTGTCTGCTTAGGGAGTAAACTGAGGCTAGCCATATCAGTAGGGGTCTGAGGTGTAGCATTGTGTACTGCACCACATAGGTACATGCCGCCATGTGACCCAACAGGTTGAGGCTCACCTGAGCAGTCATTAGTGGGTGGGTCGTAACCTTGGAGATTAGATCAGATATACTTCGGAATCTGGCTTCTGGTAAGTAGGCCTTGGCCTGGCTTGATTCAAGCACTGCCCTGATGAACTCTATTCTCTGAACCAGGACCACAGTTGATTTTTGGTCTTTTATAAACAGCCCCATCACCTGGTAAGTGGTTCCTACTGTACCAATGCTGTGCTGGACATGAGCCTGCAAGCAGCCTTTGATCAGCCAGTTGTTGAGGTACAGGTAGACTTGCATGCCTTGACATCTGAGGAAAGCTGCTACTACCACCATACACTTAGTGAAAACCTGTGAGGCTGCTGCCAGGTCAAATGAAAGTGTAGTGAACTAGTAGGGATGTTGACCCACTATGAACCTGAGGAATCTCCTGCAGAAGATGGAAATATGAAAATAAATGTTCTTTAAATTGAGGATGGCATACCAGTCTCCTGGATTCAGGGCAGGAATGATAGAAGCCAGGGAGACCCTGCAGAACTTCAGTTTTTTGAGATATTTTTGAAGCAATACAGGTTCAGGATGGGCCGTAGACCCTCTTTGGCCTTTGGGATTAGGAAATATGAGTAAAATCCTTTTCCTCTCAAGTCCCAAGGAACCTCCTCTGTGGCCCTCACATGTAGGAGGTCTTACATTCCTGTATGAGACGATGCTCGTGAGAAGGATCCCTGAAGAGGAACAGGATCAGAGAGTGGGAGTCAGGGGTAGATGAAAATTTGAGGGTGTAACCAACTGTTATAATGCTAAGTACCCAACGGGCCAATGTTACGTCTGACCACACTAGGCTGAAGGGTGACAGGCAGTCCAGAAACAAAAAGTGGGATGGATCCAGAGTGAGGATTGGTATGCTGTCCTCACTCTTACCTTCAGAAAGACTTCCTGGCTCCCCTCCAGGTATCTATATGAATCCAACTGGGAGGCCGAGACAGAAGGTAGGGGCTGACGTCATGTATAGCCCTTTCCCTTTCTTTTGTATGGCTCCTTTCTGGGAGGCATCAAGAATCTAGAAGGCTGCTGGGGCCTAAAATGCTTCCTGGAGGTCGTGGGTGTGTAAAAGCCCAGGGAGCACAGCGGAGCCCTCAAGTCTTTGAGGCTGTGAAGTTTGAAGTCTGTCTGTCCTGAGAACAGGGAGATCCCTATGAAGGGGAGATCCTGGACAGACTGCTGCACTTCATGAGAGAGGCCAGATGGCTAGAGCCACGAACAGCACCTCACGATGATGGCTGATGCCATAGTTCTGGCTGTGGAGTCAGCTGCATCCAGAGCTACCTGGAGGCAAGTCCTGGTCACTGTTTTGCCTTACTCCAAGATGACCATGAACTCCTGTCTTGACTCCTGGAGTAGAGAGTCCTTACATTTGGCCACTGAGTCCCACAGGTTAAAATCATACCACCTCAGCAGACCCTGCTGGTTAGAGATACGTAACAGGAGGCTGCCCATCAAATAAACTTTGCATCCAAACTGGGCCAGTCTCTTAGCCTCCTTATCTTTGGGAATAGCATTTGTCTGCCCCTGTCTGTCCCGCTCATTTGCGGCCAACATCGCCAGGAATCTCAGGTGTCGGGATGCAAGCATAAGTACTCAAACCCATTAGCCAGTGCATAGTACTTCCTCTCTGCCCTTTTTGAAATAAGGGGCAGAGATGAAGGGACCTGCCATAGTGCCCTGACAGATCCCAACATGGCCTCCTTAACTGGCGGGGCCACTCTGGAGGAGGCTACTGCAGCCAAGATATCAATTATGCGGTAAACAGACTCCTTCAGCTTCCAGTCCTAAGTTTGTGGTGACCCGTTTTAGAAGCTCTTGATGGGCCCTGAAGTCATCCAGCAGCAGCTGGTTAGTAGGGTCTGTGACTGCCTTGTCCAGGGATGATGAGGAAGAGGCAGGCACTGGAGGAGAGGCTGCCTCTTCTTCCTCCACCTGCACCATGTCCATTGAGGCCACTTCTGGGATCTCAGTACTGGGGTCATTACTGGATTTGGGGTCTGGAGCCAGATGGGATGAAGCAGTCGTACTCCTCTCAGACACCACCAAGTATGACCAGTGGAAAGGGAGCCCCGTTACTGTGGGAAAAACCCCTGGGTCCCAATATTGCCACTGCATCTGGCCAAGCACTGGCTGGGGGGCCAGTACCGAAGTCTGATGCATAGGCCAGGTACTGGTATGTCTTTGGTGGGGCGAAGGATTCTCCCTCAGACTCCAAAGAGGATTCTTCTTCTGGAAACCATGGTGGTGCAGTACCTGCTTCTGCCTCCAAGTGGTGCCAGGGAACTGGTGACCGACGATGTGTTGGAGAGTGCCACAAAAGGACCATGGAGGGTTTTCTTCTGGATGCTGTCGTGATGGAGCTCACCACCCCTTGATCCCTTCTATCCTCTGTTGCCTTGGCTGGCAGGGGGCTTTCAAGGGTTGGTTGGGACATCAGATCCTTTGCCACCTGGATAGCATCTGGAATCAAAGGGGCCCGCAGCTGCAAGGTCTCACGACCACTCCCGGGACCAAGAGGTGGGTCCCGTACCAGATTCAGCACTCAAGGTGGGGTCACCAGAGCAGACTGGCTCTGGAGAGAATGAGTGGCTCAGCACAGGTCGCACTATGCCAGACACTCCCCACTTGTCCTTCTTCAGCACCGGAGAGTGCCCTCTCTTGGTGCCCTGTTCCTTGTGCTTCTTCCTCAGCACCAGGGATGGAGAATGGTGCTGGGAAGAGCATGGTGCCAGTGGAGTGCCTGGCACAGAAGTCAGAGTGCTCAGCACCAGTTCAGGATGGCTCAGCTCTGAGGCAGGTCTGAGGGCTGCCTCCATGAATAAGGCCCTCAGACAAACGTCTTCATCTCTTTGAGCGTGCGGGCTGAAGCCCCTGCAGATCTGGCATTTCTCTGCAGCATGAGTTTCCCCGAGGCACTCTAGACAGCCAGAGTGCAACTCAATCACTGGCATGGGTTTGCTGCCAGAGGCACACGGCTTGAAGCCTGGGGACCAGGGCATGCCCAGCACCTGGGGAGAAAGTTCCTTGATGACAGGGACAACTATTCACACTACAACGTACACTAACATTAAGAACTATATGCACTAACTACAATAACTATGTACTATGTACAAAAGTCCAAACCACTGGGACAGAAGTCTTGTAAGAGCAAGAGGGATAATTCCAAGCAACCATCAAGAGTGGTTAGAAGGAATTGAGAGGGCATGGAACATATGCGTACCACTCAAGGGGGCACTCCGGCTACCACTGAGGCAACTGTGCACACAGTGTTCACACACCTAGCATGGCATGGACATGAGCAAGCACTCAAAGAACTGGAACAAAGCACAAACTTTCATCTTGGACCTGTCCAAGCTCAAGTGTAAGACACAGAAGGCAAAACTTGAGGTCTATAGTACTTGTCAGTGGGAGTACTTTTGCCTGAGGTCAATGAAAATTTTTGTTGACTAAGATAGATTAAGATTTTTGTTGATTCAGCAAAGCACATGCTTAAATCTCACTGAAATCAATGGTGCTTAAGTGCTTTGATGAATCAGGACTTAGGAAATGAGTAAAGACTTTAGGGCTTGGCCCAGTAAGTGCAGCCCAGAACTTTAAAGCAGGGTGGAATAAATTTCTTTGCTGTATTGTCATCTATCTGTAACTTTCGTTTCATAATTAAACATTTCAAGGTTTAATCAGTTTACAATAATAGAAGTCAGGTGGGGGGGAAGGTTGTTGGTTGGTTGGTTTTAAACGGTAGCCTATTCTCCACCGCTTTGGATCTCGTGTAGTCATTTACATCAGCACAAAATGAAAAATTAGGCCCAATAATTTAAAAACAAAAATGCTTTACTAAACACAGTAGCTTTCCTCCTTAATTTATGATGGTGAGATTTTTTGTTTTTGTGATATTAGCAATGTGAAAATCCTTATATCCTTCTGTTGTAGAACGAAGTCCCAAGAGCATAAAGATGGTAGACCTTTAAACAGTAACAGTTACACACAAATATGTATTTTCTGACTAGTTCTCATATTTTATATGTGTCAATGATATTTTTTAATCTGCTGAATAAACTATAGTATTTAAATATAAAACAGATATGCCAGCCATTACAATGCAAACAGAAATCAAATTATAGAGGATCAGCCAAGCTGCACCTTAACAAAATACATCACTTTTAAAGGCAAAGATCAGGTAGTGAAAGATTAGCAACCCATTCCAGCTGGGGAGGAAACAGAAAACCTGTATAGCAGCCCTCCCTTTCTGGTAGCAAAAGACTTCAGCATCAGTGGAAAATGGTCAGATAGTGTCAGTTAATTGGTCAGAAGAAAGAAAAGGGTAAGCACTGAAGTACATCTATAGAATAAGTTACAGTATCTGAGTGCTGTACATAAACTATAGTTTCTTAGTGTGAGTTTGGAAACAGACACCAAATTAAGGGCCTGATCCTGATACCTGTCTATGATGAAGTCAATAGGCTATTCACAGTAGTAAGAGTTCAGGAGTAAGGCTTAGATTCATAAATAGTCTTAGGCACCTACAGCACAGATAAAAAAACCTCTGTTTGGCTATAGTTTAACTCTGTAGGTGCCTGAATTTTCACTGTAAAAGTCTCCTAGGTTCTTCTAAGTTTCTGCCACTGGACATGTGCACTGTAGCTTCAGGCAGATGTCCAGACACCTATTTCATACCCAAGCAAGATGGAAATAGGCATTCCTTTGCCTATTTTACCTGTGGGGTTCAATCTGGTAGTCATGGTCAAAACTCAAGCATACCTACGGCCCAGATCCACACAAAACTCCAGCATAACCTCTTGCCCTTCTTATGATTCTTGCTGAACTCATGAATCACTCATCCGGGGTGGTGCTAGCATCTTCAGTCACACCCATTGAACTAATCCCTCATGTCTGTATCTTGCTCAGCTTCAGTGTTGACTGTGGCAATAAAGCTAATTCTTTTATTTGCATTAGGTTTGGCCAGAGATCATAGCTTTCTTTTATCAATTCATTAATATGTTTGAGTCACTTTTCCATTAAGAAATTCTGCCCCAAAGAGGCTCATGATATTTTATTCTATACATGTGTTTACAATTTATCATGGTTGTTACAGGTTAATTAATTTACAGAGGATGTATAGATTGACTCCTTTTCGCACCTACAGAAACAATCCCATTACCATGAAAAGACTGCAGCACTAGGTGCTATATTAATGAACAAACAATTATAGTTCTTGCAAATATGTTTAAATTTAAGGCTAATTCTGCCCTTGGATGCATTTCTCGCTTCCGTTGACTTCAACAGGAGCCACATGAAGGCACCTGAAAACAGTATTTGTCCACGTTTTTAATGGGCCAGATGCACAAAAGGTCTTAGGCACCTAACTGCCACTTCAGGTGCCCAATCCAAAATGTAGGCTCCACTGACATTCACAAACCTCCTGCTCAGATGCCACCTAACCCCATCCTGTAGGTGCCAAAATTTTGGCTGTAAAGGCTGCTTAGGTACCTGCCTCTGGGGGTACAATCCACAAACCCAGGAAGATAGGTATTCCCCCTCCTATCTTACCTGCAGGGCCAGATCCAGCAGGTGAACTGGGCACACACTTACCAGATTGGGTCCCATTCAAAATCCAGGCAGAGGCACCTCAGTTGGTTTTAACCCATCGATTTGAGCCTCCACCTAGCATGTGAGAGACACCCAGGTTCAATACCTCCCTTTGTCTGATAAGGAGGCAGGATTTGAAAGGGGGGAGAGGGGTTTCCCACCTCTTAGAAGCATAGCCTAACCATTGGGCTAGTCTGATGTGGGTCTTTCTCAGTCTTTTCTTTTGAAGATGTTCCACTTTGGATAAATACTCCAATAGTCATGGGGCAGAGAGCAAGTGAGAATGACTTGGTGGTTAGGACAGACACCTGGGAGGTAGGAAACCAGGAGCCAGTTCCTTTGCTCTAATTACTCTAATTAGAAATCCACTGTGGAACAGCTTCAGCAGGAGAGATTGAGAACAAGCCATATCAGACTACCCCATAGCCCAATGATTAAGGCAGGGAGGAGGACCTGTATTCAAATCCTTTCTTCCCACCCAGCAGAAGGGGGCTCTGACCAGTGGGCTATAAGTTATGAGAGGCACCTTCTCCTGTGCTTTTCCCAAGGAACAGCTTAGATGTCTGACTTCAGGATAGCGGTTATTGGTTGTGGATCTCAAGAAAGGTAGGTGCCTCCCTACAGCCCAAAGCTTAGGGCCAAACAGCACCAGAGGGGTGGGGCTTTGTACACACCTCTCTTTTTAGCATCTCCAGTCAACCATCTGAGCATGCTTAGCTCAGGTGGGAAGCGACTTACATTGCTGGCTTTTGTGGATCATGTTCTTAGGTGCCTGTCTCTCTCCATTCATTGTAGAGGGAGCCTAGATGCCCCGCTCAAGCTTTGTGGATTGCAGAGATTTTCTAGCTACCTAAAAGTTACATACTGCAGCACCCAGGGCTCTTTGTGAATCTGGCCCAGCATGCCTTCCAAACTCCCTTAATCTGTAAATGCACCTCCCCTCCTCTGCAATGTATGTACACGGAGCAATACCAGAGTAGAAGCTCAGCTCGACTTTGGACAACCATCAGGATATTGTACCCTCACTTTCCGAAAAGAAGAGCAACAGCCGTAGTGCAAATATGATATTCTCAGCTTGTATTACCTCTTTCCCCATCCCCTCTCTTCAAACAAAGGAGAGAGGGTCTCATGAATGGGGGAAGGAGAGGGGTGCTGAGATTCCAGTATCCGTCAGTGCCCCTACCACTGACTCGCTGTGTGACTGGACAAGTAACAGGCACAGATTTTTAGAAGCATTTAGGTGTGGCTTTGCTCAGCACTACAAAGCCTAGGGCCCGGTCTATATTTAGAAGTTTTTCTGGCATAGCTATATCAGTTAGGGGTGTGATTTTTGTTTTGAAGTACTTATGCTGGCAAAAGCCCCAGTGTACCCATAATTATACCAGCAAAAAGTCCTTTTGCCAGCATAGCTCATTTGTTGGGGGAAGGGGTCTAAATTGTGTGTGCGCTAGGAGGGTTTGTTGGCAGAGCTATACCAGCAAACCTCTTCAGTACAGACAATGCCTAAGCCTCGTTGAAAGTCATTGGGACTTAGGCTCCTAAGTCACTATGGAAAATGGGACTTAGCTGTCTAGTTACTTAGGCCTTGCAACGCTGAGTGGAGCAACACCTGAACACCTTTAAAAATTGGGGCCTTAACTCCCTGTGCCCAGTTTCACACTGCCATCTGTAAAATGGGGAGGACAATAAGTGCTGTGAAGCTAAATTATATGTCTGCCAAGTGTTTGAGAGCCTCCAATATAGCACTAATTGTTACCCTAACATTCTTCGAATGTAACTTTTATAGAATTTCTTGGATTCTCTTTTTTAAAGAAAAAATATAGACCCATATAGGCTCATATCCCAGAAGGGATAAATTAGCATTGCTCCCTCGACTTCCAAGAGCTGCGGATCTGAACCATTTAAAAATAAAAAAGGCTAGACACCACCAGAATGCATTTTATAAGCTTTATAGAAGGGTACCACTTTCCTGTGTACAGGCTTTACTCTGACTTAAACAGAGGCTGAAAAGAGGTCTCCTGTGTAGGTTAGGACTTGGTCCTGTGCACTTGCAACAGGTATATTGAGGGTGAAATCCACCCTACCCACGTGCAGCCTGAGTATCTGGGCCCTAGGCAGATGGAGTGCAGAGACTCTGGGGAGGTGAGGTCTGCTCCCCAGGCCAGACTGAGGTCCCACAACTGGTATGTAGTTTGTGGGTTGGAATAGCCGCCAGCTGCCGCCCTGTACCTAAATGCAGAACTCATGACCCCTTCTCTGGTCCAGCCTTATCACAGCCTGCAGAGAATTAGCACAGAGATCCTTTCTGTTGTGTAAAAGAGGTGCGCCACACCCCAGTACAACTATTATTTGAGGGTTAAATGAAAGAGAGCCTTGCACTGGCCCTCAACACTATGGGTAAATTTCATCCTGAATGAGGCAAGGACTCCTGTCTCATCAATTACCTTCATTACAGTGTTCAGTGTGTGGCTAAGTTAACCCTGCGTCTGCAGCACGGCAGTCCTTAGATGTGCTTCTGACTGCCTTAGAACTATTGGCTTGCATTTAGATGTGCCTCAGCACTATTGCTGTATTGTGCATTTGTACATTCTGATTTTAGTGGGGCTGTCTTTCTGGACAGCTCCTCTTGAACTAAAAATGACATTTCTGAACTATCCTATTGAACTTCGTAGAGTCTGAGAGGGTTCAATAAAGCCACAGAAAATTTCTCTCTTAAAAAAATTGCACGGGAGTTTCCATAAAGGCATATTTGCAAGGACCATTGTTTACAGAATTAATCTAAGTTTAACTTTAGGTAATTTGTATGTGCTGAAATGTGCAAGCTACATCTACGGGCCTGGCTACATTAGGGATTTTTATATCAGGGTAGCTACATCAGTGCAAAGCCCTAGTGCAGATGGACAGTAATGACTCAAAACTGGAGTAATTAACCCTTGTCCAATTCTTGCTTTTCTTTGATGCAGTGTGTCCAGGGTAGTGATTTGCAAATATACCCAGTGTGTGCAGGCCTTATATCACTATATTTTGCTTTGAAAATGTGCCAAGTGAAAATCAGAAAATTCTCTCAACTGTAGTAAGAGGTCAGAAGAAATAGAGGGTAAGCCTGATTGCCTTTTGTTTCTCGTCAAGTGTAGAGGGTGGAGTTATGACAATAGGAAGAAGTTATAAACATGTAAGGGTTGGAATGTAGCTCTATTGTCTGACAAGATCTCTGTCTTTGACATTAAGACTTTTAGGGCTGGCAGGCAAAGCCAGTTCTTACTGCTCTTTTAAATACTGGGGAGGAAGTCATGTGTCTCTTTTGCTCTCATAAAAATCCTGTTTTCTCTGTCTACTGTTTATACTTATTTAAACAAAGTTTGAAGCATTATAAAATAAGGTTCCCAGATGTTTTCCTCCACGCAGTATGTCTAGTCTCCTTCACTGCATAATCAGGAGTCCAAACCTATGCCATCTGAAATAAAATTCAGACTGTTGAAGTTCTTCCTGTACTGTGATAGTTCTTGATTTTTTACTTTTATAAAATGCCTTACGTTTTTGGTTTTTATTTTAAACTATTTCGTGTAAAATCCCAGACAGATTTTTCTCTTGCAATTGTTTTTTGGTCACATGAGGAAATTCACTCTATTCTATTTTTCCCAGCAAGGGGAAAGGAAGGACAGTTCAGTGATTGCGTTGCTTGCTTGGGAGATCTTAGATCAATTCCCTGCTCCACCACAGGCTTCTGGTGTGGCCTTGGACGGGTCACTTAGGCCCAGATCCTCCAAGATATTTAGATGGTCAACTCCCATTGATTGAAATAGGAATTAGGGGCCTGAATACCTTGGAGGCTCTGGGCCTTAGTCTCTCAGCTTCCCATCTATAAAATGAGGATAGCAGTACTTCCCTACCTAGCAGGGGTGTTGTGAGGATAAACACATTAAAGGTTGTGAAGTGCTTAGATACTATAGTGATGGGGGCTAAGTACCTGAGGTAGCACACAAATCTTCTTTGCCACGTGAATGATACATAAGACTGATGTAATAAAAACTTAATGATTCCATAGCAGTTCTCGATTTCGCAGGCCCTGGGGTTGGCACCAGCTTCCAATAATTTCTGTTTTACACACCCTGTATGGTACTACTTGAGGACAACTTAAAACGCTAACATTAAAAACAGTGTGACTAGAACATATTGAAAAACAAGGAAGGAAATATCAATATTTGAAAAAAACTTAGCCAGTTTTTCTTTGAAATTTTCCAACCATCTTCGGCCCTCTGGCTCATCAACAGCAAGACTTTCCCCTAGAGTCAATATAGTACCAGCCAGGACACTCATTTGCAGTGGCTATGGCAACACTTCCTGTCATGGAAAAACCAGACCAGGGAGATGATTTGTGCAATCTGACCTACAAACAGCAAGATTCAGGTTCTGCCAGATAGTCAGGGAGAGTGAATGACATAGCTGGAACCAGGCTTTGAGAGTGCCTTTACCCAGCTCTGTACATTTGTTTCTCTCAAGACTTTGAGAGAAAACAGGTCACAGACTAGAGATTTAGGTGTAATAAGCAAATTGGAAACAAATTGGCAGCCACTTCAGAAGCTGGAACAGAAGTGTAGTACACTCTGGTTAGTCTACACTATAAAAGCTGAGCAGTAGCATTCAGCATTATCTGAAGCTTAAAAGGAGCCTTCCAGGGCAGACCCATGTAGAGAGTATTAGAGCAGTCCAGACTGGAGGCAACAAAGATATGGATAGTTATGGCAAGACCCACATCTGAGAGGGAAAGCTCCTGGCCAGAGTGCAATTAAAAAAAAAGAGAAATCCAGAAACAGCACAAGACCTTGAGGCTATGAGCCAACCTGACTGTCAACCAATTGGAATTTTCAACCAGTGGGGGAGCCACAACCTCTGCTGTTTCTTCAAAGCAACAAATATCTCAGATTTATCTGGACCGATCACAAGACCTGTATGTGAAGGTGGTAAGAAACTGCACTCTTTTCTTATTCTGGACAATATCATTGAATAAAGTGTCCTGCAAAATCCATCCTGAAAATATTTGCAAGAAGGCTACATATAATCTTACTTTGTCTAATAAGTACCGGTGAGGCCGGCTATAGTAAATCTCAGGGCAATCAGTCAGTCATTGAAGATCATTTATTTTTCTGATTTCAGAGACGTTTGTTTACCCCCAGAATAATAGCTTTATCTCCCTTGTTGACATGATGCAGAATGGATTATCAGCTCTTCTTCTCTTGGAGCAAGTCTGAAAGTAAGTGAGAGTGGCGTCAGTTTGGTCCTTATTGTTTCCATTGCTGAACTCGACGACTCCTTCCCAACACTTAGGCAAATAAGCAATTTGTAGAGCTTTCAGGTTACAAAACAGACTTCTTAAAATCAAGAGTCCTGACTGAAGGACGCTGGATCTGGGAAAATTTCAGTCCCCTGCTTCTGAGAGATCCAATATATATATCAGCCCAATCCTGCTGCCATTGAAGTCATTTAGATTTTTGTGATTTTCTTTAGGGGTGCAGGATCAATCCCAAATCCTTCCTAACAGTATAGTCCAACTGAGAAGTATTTAGATGAGGCCTATCAAATAGATGGGTATCAAGACTCTTACAAAAATTGAATGGGGAGGTAGCATTTAGAGAAATTATTTATACTGCAGCAGTGCCAACAGGCCCTGGCCAAGAAAGGGGCCCCATTGTGCTAGGCACTGTATGAACATACAGTGAAAGATATTCCTGGCTTACAGACCTTAAAGTCTATAGTAGGGGTGTTTAAGGTTCCCAAATATACCCTCTGAAGTAGACAGGGATTAAGAATACTTGGTCTTTACAGGAGGAGGAAATCCATTACTTTCTTCAGGGCCGACAGACTCTCGTGTTCTGAATGTATCCAAGATGGTCTCTAATATAATGCTCTGCACCTTCTGTAGCATCTTCAATGCAGAGATCTTCATACGTGTCACTAACAGTTATTTAATTCGGTAATGGCATGAAAAGGCTGAGAAACCGTTTCTCATTTTACAAACAAGGCACAGGGAGACTGATTTTTTCCCAAGGCCACAGCAGAATTTTTTTAAAGTCGAGCTGGGAATAGAAGCTAGGTTTCCTATCCTCTAGGCATGTAAATCAGCCACAGGACCATCCTTCTTCCTCACATTTTTCAATTCCATTTTAGTTTTTGGCATCACATGTGAACTTGCCAGCTGCTATCCTGCTGCCATGAAAGTCACCGGAGTTCTTCCACTAGTTCAGTGGCATCAGGATGAGGACTAGAAAGATTATTTTGCATGATAAACAATATTTTTTGGGAGAGGGGGTAGAGGGGAAATTCTTCCATATTGGTGTGTTGTAAAATTCTGACCGGTGCTCTTAATGTCTATTGCAAATGATCACTCACTTCCTAATTAATGAGATACTACTGTGAGACTAGTGGTGGCTCTTTCTACAAATTTTTGGAATAAATGGATACATGGCCAATATAAGCCACCATCATACAGCTTTCAGGCCAGCATACACTTTTTAAAGCCAAGGAGTACAAAGGATTGCCTCTTCTTTCCAATAGAGGGCAGTGTGCACATCTCTAGTTAAGATGCAAGCTAATTATGTAAAATAGTGTGTGACTCCAGTAGGTGGGGTGATCTAAAGGGATCAACAATAGACTAAATTAACACCAGTTCTGTAGCTACAACAGTGAAAGAGGGAGGGTGAGGAAGAGGCCAGGCTTGGATTGTGATATAACTGCAGAGCAATTACACTTTAAACCTTGGGTCCTTCAGCTACCAAACTAAACACATGTGGCCACAATGGTTAACCTCTTTATAGGAAATGAAAAAGCAGAAATGGCCCACATGATATCCCACCCCCTAAGTGCTTTCTTATTAAGGACATATATGTGAGGAAAAGGGAGACCATTCAACTCACCTTGCCTGCTCTTTTAGGTGTGATATTAATTCCACCTGCTGCCTTTTTACTTAAATCTTCGACCCCTCCTTTCTCCCCAAAAGAAGGAAGGTAACTCTTAGGCTCATTAGTTTTAATAAACCTGGCATTTATTAGTGCCTGAAGGACTCCAAATTGCTACATTAACTAGTGCTGCAAACACTACCAAGCTAAGTCAATAGGTCCATTCACGGATATAAACACTTTGGCCCAGATCCTCAAAGGTATTCAAGAACCTAACTCCCTGTTGAAATCAATGGGAGTTAGTGAAGGGGCCAGATCCTCAAAGGTATTCAGGCACCTAACTCCCATTGATTTCAACAGGGAGTTAGGTTCTTGAATACCTTTGAGGATCTGGCCCCTTCACTAAGCATTTGCAGTCAACTGTAGGGGAAGAAGAACAAGGCTAACAAACTGCATGCCACTGAGAGAAGGGGAATTTTGGCTCAGGGATACAGGGACAGACCTGAACTATTAAACATGAGGTACTCTTCATAAGGTCTATTTTGAAAGTCCTCCATGCTATAAACTTCATGGATGTGAGTGTATCTACCCTGGGAGGATGCAGAACTGAGTTGTCCCTGACAAGATTTGAACTTTGGTTTTCCGGCATCTAAAACTAAATGGGTATTTCAAAACTGAGGTACAGCGTTATTTCCTCTAGCGTTTGTTAATGGCTATTAGCCAGGACGGGCATTGGGCAAGGACGCAAAATGACACTCTGAAGTGTCCCTAGCTTCTTAATGGGAATTTGGCAAACAGATCCCTAATTAGCTCTGAAAGTTTCAGTCAGTTCTTTTTAGACCCTTTAGTAGTGTGACAAAATGATCAGCTTTATTACTCCCTTTCATTATTTTGCTAATTTCATTAGGTCATCTTGAAGGCTCAATAAGAATCAGAAATTCCCTTAAGAAACCTTTGGAAAAGATTTTTGTTTTGATTTTAGATTTCCAAGCAAAAGGAAGAGAGGTGCAGACAGATACAGAAAGGTGCCCATTTGCCTACCCCTCAATCATCTAGTTTGATCTTCAAAACAAAAGTACGTTTTCCTAGATTTGCCATGTTACCTGATTTCATGCAATATTCTACAAAATTCAAGCTTTTACTTGGCTGCCTTTTTTTTTTCTGTAGAATGAGCCTCTTTCAAGGAGTTTTAAAGGATTGCCCCTACCTCTGTCTGTTTAGATCCCAACATCTCAAAAATGTCCCACTAACAGGTATTTTGGGTTGGTGCGGATGTCCATTTCCAAAGCCATATTTGATCTATTACCTTATTATCCCAGAACTTATTACCCTAGAATGCAATCAGAGAGTGTGTTTAACAGATATCCATTTAGACTTTCCATAGTTCCGACCAATATTCTCCCAAAATAGCTTTCTCCTGCTAAGCTTTTAGCCATTCAAAAAACAGAGACTCTATGCCCTTTATCTAGTTTCCTTTTAACAGCTGTGAAGTGATTGACAGAGAACTTGAGAAATGCTTGGTTGGCGTAGAGCCCTGGAGTATGACACCAAAGAGAGCAGAGCAGACGGTTTGCTAATGGTGGTGGGAAAGTCTTGGCACTTACTGTACCTGTTAAACATATTAGACAGCACAAGACACTAGAAAATGGGCCACAGGGAGCAATCCAACACTGGCAGAGAGATGGTCTGGACAGCCAGAATTTTCCATTTCTAACTACTATGATAATATGGGCTCAATTCTCAGTTACATTAAAGCCCCCTGATACCACGCTGGCAGCAGGTGAAAATGGCCTGCTTAGAACAACACCTTGCACAGGGGGCCTCCCTGGCTAGCTTAAGGGCTGTGTGCCAACCTTGCTCTTAGCACTTGGTGTAGGGAATATATTGGGGGTAGGTGAAAGATAGGGAGGAAGTAGATGGCCAGAGCACGCTGCACTACAGCTGTCCTCTCCTTCCCAGGACCCCTGGGGAGTAGAGCATAAATGTCAGCCATCTCTGGAACTGCTCTACCTCACACTGCGGGCTGTGTGTCAATACGTGCAAGGTACTTGAATGGCCGCAAAAAGCCGATGCACAAAGGTGACAAGTCCACTTTCCCTCCCTCTCACTGTGCTCTGTCCCTGCCTTAAGGGCAGGAGCAGAGGAATAAAGAACTGGGTCCTGGGCCTTTCGTTCACTAAGGCCTGTTCTACACTACAGAGTATGGTCGACCAAAGTCAGCTTTTTTGCACCTAACCAGCGGTGGTGTACACACTGCAATGCTCCCCCTACCGACACAATACCCTTACTTTGGCGACAAAATAAATCCACCGCGACGCGAGGCATAGAGATTTTTGTGGTAGTTTTAGCAACAAAGCATAAGTGTAGACACTGCGCTTGGTTATGTCGCAGTAAATGGCCTCCACAATGCCCATCCTCACTACGCTAGTCAGCAGTTTGAACTCTGCTGCCCTGCAGCCACCCATTCCTCCCCCTTTAAAGTCCTAGGAATTTTTGAAATTCCACTTCCTGCTTAATTGGCATGGAGAGCTCACATCGCATCTTCCCAGCTGACCACAGTGGCTCCACGCACCAAACACTTGCCCACCTGGAGCACACCGCTGCTGTTGAAGCTGCTGAGCGTACGGGGAGAGGCTGTGCAGTCCCAGCTCTGCTCCAGCTGTAAGAATTTCGATACCTACGGTCAGATTTCTTGTGACATGGTGGAGAAGGGCTATGAACGGAACATGCTGCAGTGCCGTGTGAAAAATCAGGGAGCTGTGGCAGGCATAAGAACACAATAACGGCCATCCTGGGTCAGAACAATGAACAATCTAGCCCAGTGTCCTGTCTTGTGGCAGTTGCCAATGCCAGATGCTTCAGAGGGAATGAACAGAGGTAACCATCAAGGGATCCATCCTGTCAGCCATTCCCAGTCTCTGGCAAACAGCAATCCTGCTTATCCTGGCTAATAGCCATTGAGGGACCTTATCTAGTTCTTTTTGGAACCCCATTATTGTCCTGGTCTTCACAACATCCTCTAGGAGAGTTTCACAGGTTGACTGTTTGTTGTGTGAAGAAATACTTCCTTTTGTTCATTTTAAACCTCCTGCCTATTAATTTCAATTGGTGACCCCTAGTTCTTGTATTATGAGAAGGAGTAAATAACACTTCCTTATTTACTTCCTCCACACCAGTCATGATTTTAGACCTCTTTCATATCCCTTCTTTAGTTGCCTCTTTTCCAACCTGAAAAGTCCTAGTCTTATTAGTCTCTCTTCATATGGAAACTTTTCCATATGTCTAATAATTTTTGTTGCCCTTTTCTGTACCTTTTCCAATTCCAATATATCTTTTTTGCGATGGGGAGACCAGATCTGCATGCAGGATTCAAGAATACCATGGATTTATAAAGATGCAATATGGTATTTTCTGTCTTACTATCTATCACTTTCTTAATGATTCTCAACATTGTTAGCTTTTTCTGACTGCCGCTGCACATTGCATGGATATTTTCAGAGAACTATCCGCAATGACTCTAAGATCTCTTTCTTGAGTGGTAACAGCTAACTTAGACCCCATCATTTTATATGTATAGTTAGGATTATGTTTTCCTCTGTGGTTTACTTTGCATTTAGCAACATTGCATTTCATCTGTCATTTTGTTGCCTAGTCACCCAGTTTTTTTAGATCCCTTTGAAACTCTTCGCTGTCTGCTTTGGACTAATGATCTTAAGTAGTTGTGTATCATCTGCAAATTTTGCCACCTCACTGTTTACCCCTTTTTTCAGATCATTTATGAATATGTTGAACAGTTCTAGCCCCCCGTAGAGGCCCCTGGGGGACGCCACTATTTACCTCTCTCCATTCTGAGAACTGACCATTTATTCCTACCCTTTGTTTTCTATCTTTTAACTAGAAGGCAAACTGTCACTCTGGTGCTGAGCCAAAGGCCTGCTGCTTCTATAAGGAGTCATCCTTGGCGGCGACCCCAACTCCACCACTAAGAGACCTGTGGATACTTTGACAGGTCCAAAGACACAAGAGTCAATGCTAAGGAAGAGGTCGTGGACAAGGAGATCGAGTTGGAGGAGGAGCAGCAGCAGGGGATGGTGTCATTTGGTGCTGTGAGGAACCAGGACCTCTTCTCAATGCCAGGGGGTTCGAACCAGTCCCAGCACTCCAGCTCTGGTGCACAGAATGCAGCATAGGGGAGCTCTGGTAAGTGATCTTGTTGAGTTGAGGCTGCTCTGTTATATGAGGTACACCTGTCCTTTGCATTCTGCAACTGGTTGAAGGGCTAGAAACGTACAAGAGTAGCTGTGTTTGCATAAGCTTTCCATTCCCCGGTACAGATGGGCACTGCAGCGGAAAAGTGTGTTAATGCACACCGAGATTTCATAAGAATCCTCCAGAGAGATCTCCAAGAAATTTTCCTGGAGGTACTCACCAATCCTCTGGCAAAGGTTCCATGGCTGAGCTGGTTTGTTCCTTCCCCTGTTGTAGGAAACTTTCCCGCACCAATCTGCAATCACTTGTGCAGGTACCAAAGCAGTGCACAGGCGAGCAGCATATGGACCTAGTCTGAAGCTGCTTGCATGGAGGAGATGCACTTAGCATCTCTGCTCTCAGGAGAGAGGTATTGGCTTCTATGACCCTGCCTGTGGAAAATGGTGGCAGAATTTAAAATTTTGTCCTTAACTACCTGGAATGGTCCCCTAAATAACCCTTTGCTCCATCTTGAGGCGGCCTCCCTTTCAGGGTAAAGCTCACCATGTTCAGGGAGTTTACTGAGCTGTGTGCTTGCCAGGGGACAGTGAGAAAGGTGTATTTTACTGTAATGATTCAGTGCAGTTCATTGTTCCTTGTGCTTCTACAGCTGTGGCCTTGAGGGGTACCCCCTGCACACTGGCAGAGCACCTCTGCCTCATAAGAAAGTGACCACAAAGGAGCAAAGAGGACATGTTTCAAGAACTGCTCCAATTCTCAGAGGCAGGAAAAAAATAAAAACAAAAAACCACCAGGCATGGAGACAGTGTAAATGAAAATAAAAAAAATAGATAGGCAGGAGAGGAGGGAGAACTAGGACCGCGTGTTACCAGGACATGAGTGGATGATAAAAGCAATGGAGGAGCAAATGGAGCTGTTAAAGTCCCTAATGATGCTGCACACTGAATTCATGTGTGCTCGCTCACCCCTGCAGCTGACACAGAACTGCTTACCATGCCCGCCCTCAAACTCCACCCACACATTCCTTCCCACATCCCAGCCTGTCTTGGTACCCCAATTCACTCCACCCTTCAGACAGCTTCCAAAATGATAGCTGGAGTTACATGCGGCTGCTTTCTCCCTTCTAGCCCAGTGTTTTGTGTGTGTTCTTAACTGTTATTAAATAAAAACATGCTCTCTAAAATATAAGCAATCTTTGTTTTTCCCGTACACGTGGCGGTTGCAGCTGAAGTTGATACACAGTGGCAACTGGATCGCTTGCAGAGTACTAATCACAGTCAGGAAGCACCCGTATTTTCAGACAAGCTGACTAGCCATCAGAGCATGGCACAGTGCTGGTTAGAAAGACACTTTACTGGTGCTCATTGGCAAATTGCTTCCTCAAGCCCTCCCTGTGCACCTCTCATAGCCCTGACATCTGGTTGCTCAGAGTCAACCTCTAGGCGATCTGCCTCTGCGCTCCACACAGGGGGAATCTTTTCACCCTTAGCTTCACAAATATTGGGATGCGGGGCATTTTTACGTTAGAAGCGTGTTAATGAAAACCAGGTTAATAGGATACCTAGCTACTGGAGATGTTAAAGAACAGCCAGTACCATCAGGAGAAAAAGAGGACATGTACACGTTTCAGTCACATTCATCTAAACAGTCAGTAAAAGCAATAGATGGGGGTTAAGCCAGGTGACTCCCAAAGTCAGCACAGCCTCTGAGACTGAACCACCACACTTCAGCTAGAAAGTGAAGCATCTCTTACTATCCTAGCTATTCATTATCAAAAGGAGTTCAGACCCAGGCGAAAAGCAGTTAGCAGCAGGAATGACTTCCTTTGGAAAAGAGACTCTAAACACCAGGACTCAAGGTTAGAGAGGATATGAATAAGACAAGACGTGACAGGTCTACAAAATAATGACTGGCATAGAGAAATTGAACAGGAAATTCTTGTTTATCCAATCTAACGATAAAAGAGCAAAGGGACGTGATAGGAAACTGAAAAGCAACAAATTTAAAACCAATAAAAGGAAATTATTTCTTGCACACCACATTATTAATCTGTGGACCTCATTGCCACAAGGTATCCTTGAGGCAAAGAGCTTAGTGTAAGGATATGGTACTGTTTATTTAAATCTATAGCAGAGAACTAGATCCTTGTTCAGTATTAGAAGGAAGTGACTCTTTCAGTGCTTCTTTACTAAGTGTCCAATGATATGGTGTCATAAAGTGACTCATTTTGAACTAGCACAAATAAGAGGAAAAATACCATAGTTCAACCATCCACAAATCTTTCATGGGGTTGAGCCAGCCTTATATAGAATCTTATAAAGGCCAAAAATGTAAGCCATGAGTAAGTCTAGATCAGGGCCACTTTGTATTTGACTAGATATTTTCTTGAGAACTTTGTGTCCTAAGTGTGTGATAGAAAACCCTTTTGGAAAATAACTTTATGAATTTTTGTTGGCACTGTTAATATAATAGGATCTTGGATCAAATCTGTTAATGAGATCAGGATTAGAAACAGCACTGTTCAACTCCAATTCTGTCTGAACATAATTTGCTTCTCAAATAATAAATCAGGGGAGAGACTGTACCATTGTGTAGACAGCTCCACAACCTGGCTCTGGAATGTTTCCTAGAGTCAGAATTGGATTGTCCCCATTTCATTTAAGAGAGAACCATTAGACAGGCTAGGTCAACATTTGATCCATTAGAATTTTTAAAAACCCATCACCCCTGGTTTTTTTTATAGTAAAGACACAGGAGCATGCAGTATCATGGACTGCAAAAAAGGCACAGGGGACAACTGTAACAACCATCACACCCATCACCAGTGCTAATTAGTGAGGATTAAATACGTAGTCATATATGAATAATCTATCTCCTGCATATTCCTCTAACACATACATGCACATAGTGTAAGCTTATTGAATCAGAAAGCTCAGTTGTGCCTTTAAGGAATATTTCAGCCTGGGGTATGTGTGTACAATGCCATACCATGTCAGGGGAGTTCTGATTCCTCCTGCAGACCCTGGCAGGCAGGTGGAGGGACCCACTGCTACACCCTTTCAAAGGGTGCAGCATACTTCTGCTCCACAGAAGGGGATAACACAGAGCCAAAGGAGAGTATTGCTTTCACATTCCCACCTGAGCTGGTCAGAATCCAGCCCACAGATGGTAGGCGTAGATAGAGCTACACTATTGTTTACTGGCAGGGAAGCTGCCTAGAGAAGAGAATTTACAGTTTCTTCCATTCAGATTCACAGAATCTCCATTCACAACACCCACCATCATAGGCTACTTTACCCTTAACTGAATCTGAGTCCTTGGGCCAGCCAAATCATTGTTACATTCCTGCTTAATTTCAGACAACAGAAACATCTGCAGAGAAAGATGAGATGCTCTGCTGTTCACACAATTCACCTGTGACACTGGGCTTTTTGCCATCCTGCACTATGTGCTGATGAAAGCAGGCCACTGAGATTTTTAAAGGTTTTAAACCATGAGAGCACCTATTTTCCAACTACTCAGCTGTCAAATGGCCCCCAAACATATTGTTCTTTTAAAATATTCCAGGCTGGTTTTCCTTAGAGGGTAACAGGCCCATCTACCTCTGGGAAATGTTAGATAACCCTTGCTTCCCTAGTCTGGAACCTCATAGATTTCTGATGAAATCTGTTCTAAACCATTCTTGGCTCCCGTTAGGTGATAGACCCTTTTGCACAGAGCCGAGTTCAGTGCCTTACCCACCAGACCATCTTTCTTCCCTAGTACCATATAAATATAATTAAACAAATGAATAATTAAATACTTTGTGTTAAAAATAAAAACTTGCAATGGAAGTGCATCACAGGAACATTTCCTTCTTTGGAAATAAATGTCTTGGCTTATTTCAGTTTGGTAATGGCTTAGTTCTTCAACAACATGTAAGTCACGGCAGAAAAGCCATTATCTTATGACAATGTTTCATTCTATTGGCAGTTGTGCTTATTATATTTCAGCACATTCCTATAGAGATTCAGCATCTTCTGTCAGAAGGAGGCTGTTGGACGGCGGTTATGTCGCCCGGTTGCGGCGGCCCGTTCGGTGGGCCCAGCCGCTGGGGAAGATCTTGGCCTCCTCCTAGATAGAAGGGGAATTAGTGGCTGGCCCGTCTCTAGACCCGGCCCTCCGGCAGGGCGGGCGAACCAGCAGTCCTTCGCCCCGGCCCTCCGGCAGGGCAGGCAAGCAAGCAAAGCAGTCTAGGTGGCCTGCTCCCT